>OX439004.1:20899117-21259117 GCA_949316495.1 Amphiduros pacificus | reverse complement strand
TGCGCCATGGTGAAACTACTCAGGTATGGTATGATATTTATACAGAACACAGATTTCAAAAGAGGACTTGGTAACCACTGAGGACTTGGTAACCAATGAGGGCTTAGTAACCAATGAGGGCTTGGTAACCAATGAGGGCTTGGTAACCAATGAGGGCTTGGTAACCACTGGGGACTTGGTAACCAATGAGGGCTTAGTAACCAATGAGGGCTTGGTAACCAATGAGGACTTGGTAACCAATGAGGACTTGGTAACCAATGAGGGCTTGGTAACCAATGAGGGCTTGGTAACCAATGAGGGCTTGGTAACCAATGAGGGCTTAGTAACCAATGAGGGCTTGGTAACCACTGAGGACTTGGTAACCAATGAGGGCTTGGTAACCAATGAGGGCTTGGTAACCAATGAGGGATTGGTAACCAATGAGGGATTGATCACCACTTAAACAAAGATACTGACCGATTTCACGTTTTTGAGATGCAGATGAGTATGAGGACCGGTATAACACATGGTGTGTCTCTTTCTTCAGTACTTTTCACCTGAGAAATACGATTCCATAATATTTATGGCCTTACATTGAAATACTATGTTGATCGTCTGTGTGTCCACTGAGAGACGACACCTGGCCTATAGATTAAGTCATTATATTTACTGAGTTGTTCCTTTGGAGTTTACACAATAAAGACTCTTGAGTAATACTTTACCTGGCCATGTGAAGGATGTGAGAGCATGGTTGATTCAGTAGCACATGTATTAGCTTACATCTTGCACCACATCTGCTCCGTGCACACCCACAACACGCCTTACATACACACTTGTGGTATTCATAAAATAAACAAACACATACATTAAAGAACCCCAGATTTTATAAAATTAGCACAGTAGTATTCAACATTTATATATTTCCGATGGATTTCATTGGATTCACATTATTGAGACTTTCCTCAGTTTGAACTATGAATCTGTTTTTGACCATTGTTCTCATCATATGCTGTGTGTCCGTATTTATCCTGGATCTCCTGTGCCAGGGATCACCAATTAAAAATGCTTCAAAAAACATAGACATAGTGCACTCCAGCCTGGGCGAAACACTCCAGAATATATTTGGAAGTGAGCTGGATACACTGGGAGGTCCTCATGGAGATATGCACACCAGGGACTCCAGCAAACCAGTCTTCCCTTATTACTACTATGGATTTCCCTACAATTACCATGGCCATGGATATCTGAATGATTACAAATATGGCTTTCCAATCGAGTTCGATCCGTATGGAAAGTTTGGTAAGGTTGATACGTTCAATTTTATTTTGATATCTCAGTTTTAGCTTTTAATCCATTTATTTCAAATTAGATCCTTGATAAGAGTTACGTGGGGTCATCATTGATGACGTGATTTTTACTCATGAACACTATATGTGCTTTTTGATTGCGATGGTTTACTTTCATAATTTCTCTGTACAGGTTTGCCTTTTCCATTGCACAGAGATGAAACACTTTCTTCAGGGAAAAGGAATTAATTTTATCTCAGAATATCGACCACTCAATTTAACATTTCATGCCACAACATATATATTTTTAATAAAAACATAACATAAGCTTTCAAATTACCTGATTGTGCCATGATTAAAATATTCACCATGAGCCTATCTTTATCATTTGGTATAACGCTTGGAATACATCTATCAATTTTATATGTTCATTGGATCTTTTCCGACCCGGATATCTAGTAACATTGATTGCTTCCACTTCGCTGTTTTGCATGTTCTTTTTCATATTCAATATATTTGTATAACCGCATTCATAATCTGTTTATGAGTTGTAATGGTTTTAATTTTGTGAATACATTATGATAATGTCAAAAAATTGCTTCTTGCAAAATCAATTGAATATTTTTCCCATTTTAGAATATTTCAGATGCCCTAAAAACGGGTTGTTCTATAGAGATGAAGTTAGCTTCTACAGCTGCTCAACTGGCCAATATTCTGTATTGTTCTGCGCACCCGGAACCAGAAATGCATCTCCTGGAATATACAAAAATCCACAAAAGGAGTACAGACAACAAGACTTTTGTTCCATGAATATGGTGGCCATTGATACGCATAAATCTCACCCTTATTCCTGACAATTTTCAAATTAATCAAATAATATAATATTGATTTGTGAAAACAAGCATTTTAGGATGCATTACAAAAGTATTGCACAAATTGATGTTAATTGCCGAAAAAAGAAGAAGTGTTCAATTGGATCAAAATACTTTGTTTAGTACATATTAAGGTTTAAAGGAGGAAAATATACAGAAACACTCAAATCCTTATTTTGTATATTTGAAGGCACTGAAATAAATATATTTGTAAAAAAGGAAATTCGTTAAATGCAAAAATATGTGCTTTGTGTTGCTTGCATGATACTGGAGATCATTATATATATATATGATCCAGTGATTGCTTTATCATTTATCAAAGTTTTCAATATAGTTTTTTTGTTAACCGTTCTTCAAGAATATAAGTATCAATTTAAACTGTTAAGGTTAAACTTAAACATTCCCAATATCTGAAGAGATGATATAAGATTGAATATTGAAAAAAGTAACAATTCAATAGATTGCACTTTGGGGAATAAAACTTTCAATGGTGAAATTTTAGATATCAAGCTGGGGGTGACTGAGTGGTGAAAATATTTTAAACACAAAAAAAAAGAAAAGATAATATTCGAGATAACCAGTGGACAAGACAAAAATTATCATATCAAGGGTGTCTAAAATAACACTTTTAAATCCACTTTTGTTAGTTTATCAGTGCTGTGTAGAATTACCTGGGAATATCCAAATTGTATCAATTTTATTCTTTGTGTGATACCAGTTAAGAAACTAGCATTGTACGTAAGCAATATGAGTTATTGAGTTTCGCCTGATGACATGAATAACTGTGCATTATAAACGCCCGAGAATTAGCTCCAGAACTCTTATTTTTACTTGCGTGTGATCACACTTTACTTCAAATCTCCCCTAACCATGTGGTGTTATTCCCTGAATATACATCAGTTACATTTGTTTACAATACTTATTGAAAATAGTCCAAATGACATGTAGAAGTTTACCAAATAAGAGTCCTATCAGATGAAAAATATCATTATTGACAGTTATTTACCAATTTAAATGTAACTACACATAGTACTAGTACAGTCCAATTCAATGTCCACAGGACAAAAATCTGCCAGACAGAGGTAGTTGATCCTCAACCTATCGACCACTTCTGCTCGGCAGAGTAACAAGGCAATTTTGCCAGTAATATAAAAAATACGTGTTAGGCCGTCATGAGATTTAGAGGCATTTTTCGGCTAACTTTCAGCCACCATATTTTTTTGTGCTTTCCTGCCTTGGCCAGCATTATTACAAATGATTTAAATACCTAGATATTCATAAGCAAACATCAATTTCTGAAAAAAAAGCTTCCTTTGAAATGATACATGACCTTTCTTGATCTGCGAGAACACCCTTCGCCACAATTTTCAGATTTTGCATTTTTACAGGCAGAGCCTCTTAATTACATCATCAATGTTGGCCTCGTAACCAACTTACTCGAAGTTTAAAATCCATGATTAAATCTTGAAATCGTTAACTTTGTAGCCTCCATGTTAAAGTTTCTTTGCAAACGTGTCAGAGCTCCAAATATCGCCCAAATGAAACCTCAATATAAAGATTCCCTCTTTGCTTTATGTGTAAAGTCGTTATTTTTTTATATGAAACAAACAAACAAACAAACAAACAATTCAAGTCCATATGTTCTGCATATCGCTCAAATATATCCCCGATATGGAGATTTTATCTTTGGGGTGGCAGCGCTGTATAAACTTCACATGATATATAAGTTTTTTCTGCCTGTATTATAATTGACTTTCTCGTATTAAACTTCGAAAATAAAGCTTAAATATTATATGTTTTCTAAACCAAATCTAGCCTGAATGTTTCATGTTTCTTTTCTTATCAGCTTTGCCTAAATATATCGTATTCTCTAATTCCAGCATCGATGATATATTATGCAGCCTTGCTAAAACACTATGTATCCTATAATCCCAGCATTGTCTAATATCATATCATCACCAATACATCAAACGCTACTAAATATGACTGTTATATCTATATTTGATAGCATGAATACACTTTTGATATTGGTGCCCTTATGCAAAACATATAAACGCTGTTTCTAAAATAGAAGGAGGCCCTATTCAGGCTGGGAGGACAATGAGAGGACATCCCAGATTCAGTGGTAGACCATGCCCTTCAGCGACATATAAACTCTCATAAACCTCGATGATATACAAGAGGTAAACATAAGGGCTTTCGCTCGTTTATTTCCAGGATGTAGCGTGTTGATTTATTAAACAAGCTTAGATTATTTAGAACATATTTTTCTTTGTGTATTCAGATTTTGGAAAAAAAAGTTCAGTCAACACAAGGAAAAGTTGCATATCCATAAAAATAACATAGCGCCAGTGATGCACTGGTACATACAATGAATTAAAATGCGAGGGCTTCACGCAAGCATTTTCTGAAACACACCATACATCCTAGGATAGATCCAGGAATGTATTTGCATAAACTCTATTGTTTGTGGCGAGGCTGTTTGAACAATTGTGCCTACGTCACGGCGCGTTTCAGCCAATCCCCTTGCAAGTATTATACCCCCGGGCAACGAGATTCCGCCACGAATGTGTTCACATTTGTTGGACCTATCTGTGAGAACCATATTCACAAATTCGTCCAATTGGATCTACATGTTTCAAAACAGTGTATTAGTCTAATTCTGCCTTGCCATCTTAAGGAGAAAGGGATCCACTCAAGATGAAGAGTTTATCAGTGTGTGTTGTGGCCTTATGTTGTTTGACCTGTGTGCAAGGAGGCTGGTTACAATATCTTTCACTTGGTTCAACGATTAAGGAAC
The DNA here is from genome assembly GCA_949316495.1 of Amphiduros pacificus. NCBI lineage: Eukaryota > Metazoa > Annelida > Polychaeta > Phyllodocida > Hesionidae > Amphiduros > Amphiduros pacificus. Next base: position 21,254,180 of record OX439004.1, on the reverse strand, counting down.
CCGAACCCCCAGTGGCAGAGAAGGAAGTTGAGTTGCCGCCCTATGAGGAGATCAGACCGGATAACTACCCCAGATCTGTTGATCCAGAGGCCTATTGCTCAATGAATACAGGAAAGAACCTGGACAGTGAGTGGGAATTATCAAATATTTATGAACAAGATTAGCTGAACATTCAACAATGCGTGTACTTTAAATGTTTGAATATCATATTCAGCAATGCGGGTTTTCAAAGTAAAGAGTATATATTTATAAATTTATATTTCTGAAAGATAATTTATATTTCATGTAAAACAGTCATCAACTATGACTAAAACAACTAAACCAAACACCGAGAAGGATAATTTGGCTTACATTGCCTGAGTGTCATTAATTGTTTAAATATAAAATAGGTCATAAAGTTTTCATCATACATCCTGCCATAAAAACAAGCATGCACAGTGGACCCATACCGTGGCATATCTAGCTACTCACATAATGCGTGACCTGTCTTCTATGTATATCAAAATACATATAATTAAATGAAAAGTCCATAAATTACATCAAGATCACTTTATAATTTGAGATTATAATATCTAGTTGTGAGAATGTGGTGAGAACCTTCTGAAGGTGATTGAGCGTATTGTTCTATTTTGAAAAGAAATGAAATTTACATTTTTGTTGGCATAGTATTTCTTTGCAAACAGGTTTGCTTACTTTTGTAAATATGAAAGGGAAGACCATTTTATAGCTTTGGCGCAGCAAGATGGATATAATCGATAATAACTTCCTTACCTTTATAAATGTCTCTTTTTTATAACCAACTTTCTTGACTTTTGCACATAAAGAGGTCTTTTTAACTGACATGGGGTTTTCTCTGTTCTGTTTTCGGGGTACAATTTCGAAGAGGGTTCCCAAACGTGTGGAAATTAGAGATGTTTGAGTCTGTGCTGGCGGATTTTTCATCAAGCCTGTTTCTTATGGGAACTTGGCAAGGTTTTTACTGTAAAAATGAAACATTTTCGCCACCTCCCTGCTAAACATAACCTCGAGATATTTATCATCCAAACGATTTTGGCTCTATCTAAAATAAAGTCTTTCAAATATTGTCATTTCTTTCATGTATTCAATTAATACCACCTTCTTGTGAATGAAGAAGTCCTCCATCTGTAAGATACACTCAGAAATTTTATATTTGAGCAATTTTGTCGTTAATATATCGGGCTGCAAAGCTTTATGGCTCAATACGTCGCCATCTGGTGGATATTGCCTGTTTTAAAAAATTGTCTCATAAGGTTTCAGCTGCATGCACATGCCTCCTCAGATTGTATTTATCAACTAGAGTGAACAGAAAATGATCTCTTAAAAATCCAAATCCAAACAATACTGATATGAGAATAGAATAAATGGTATTTTTTCTAATATGGGGATAAACCAAGCAAACATCAATCGCTGTTTTTTAATTTTAAGATTTTAACAGTAACAGAGTTACAACTAATATATTATAGATGTGAACAGAGAAACAGGGTAATGAGATTTACCTGCATTATTATTCGGTTACATTCAATATATATATTATCGATTTAAACAGAGATTGCCTGCAAAGAAATAACAACTTTATAACATTGAGATAAGTTTGTCTGTAATTTTAGATGTATACCATACTTGAATATGGTACTTCCAAAAAGGAGCATATCTTAGCCGATCATGCAATCGAATATAAAAACCCTGTGGAATATTCTCGCTTGCACCTGCTTACCGGAAATCAATGCATTGCTTGACTTCCGGCATTCCCTTCTTCAATAAATATGTCCAGAGTGATATAAAATTTGTTGCCTTCATGTGTGATGGTGTAAATGGAACAAACGTTTTTATCTTTAATAAATTGATGGAAATGATACTGGCTGACTTCACATGCCTGTTTATTAATAACTGCCACCCACCTAAACAATCGCTTTTCTTTCAGGTTATTGCAGATCTTTAAGAGACGGGGCTTACTTTGACCCCCACAACCCTTTCTGTGGGTATATAGAGTGTGTGCAGGGGACAGCGGAGAGGAGAGTGTGCCCCTCTGGGACCTGGATGGGAACCAGGCAAGCTGCCTATCTGGGCGGGAAGGGAATGTGTCGTAAGGCAATCAAAGAACTAGACTACTTTGTATGTATCACCTTCATCTTGCTTTATTCAATTTATTATATGTAGAATTATTAATCAATCTATCGTTGCTTGATCAAAGGAATGGGAATATTTATATTGTGCTTTGATATTGTCTCGATAGTGGAAATGAAATAAAACTGATTATGGTATCAAAACCCCAAAACATTGAATCCATGCTGAAATCTGTTTACATATCTAATAATTCCCACGTATTTGAAGTAAATTGGATATAAACAAGAAATGTATGACCAAATGATACACGAACAAAACATAACTGAGTAACAATACTCACACAAGCAACTTTCATAACAGGAAGTTGTAGGACCAGTTTCCAAGATACAAAATCAATACATCCAGAAAATCAATACATCCTTTGTCTATAGTTTGGTCATTATTTGCTACCAAACCCAACATATTTGAAACTATATTGTTTGAAATGAAATGTTGATCTAAATATCTCTTTCTGACTGCACGCATAATTCAGCAACGAACGTGAAGCAAATAACATTTTTCATTCCTTTGATAAAATTGGTTTGATAGCATCTTTTTCAAACTAATTTATTCTTCAAACTAAATATACATGTATATTTCCAATAAATATATTTTGTCTAAATATTGAGTCGCCCAATTTGATATTTAACATTTCGAGTTTTTGTCTTCTATTTTTACAATATCACAGGTCTCTCACAGGTGGTTATACGGTGATGTATACCTGTTTGCTATGAAATCTAACTATATTACATTTATTCTGAATGGCTGGGTTAGCTAGGAGTCCTATGAGATATTATGTCTTTGCAGATAATGGAAGGAAAGTGTCCTGAGTTAACCGACGTAAAGGTTTGTGATGCTGTGAAGGATAGCATGGATGAAGGTTCCTACTATGCAAACCGTGTGCAATGACAAGTGTGAGTAGTATCTATAGATACATTGGTCTATACAATGAAAAGTGTGAGTAGTATCTATAGATACATTGGTCTATACAATGACAAGTGTGAGTAGTGTCTATAGATACATTGGTCTATACAATGACAAGTGTGAGTAGTATTTCTAGATGCATTGGTCTATGCAATGGCAAGTGTGAGTAGTATCTCTAGATGTACTGGACTATACAATGACAAGTGTGAGTAGTATTTCTAGATTTATTGGACTATGAAATGACAATTGTGAGTAGTGTATCTAGATGTACTGGACTATGAAATGACAATTGTGAGTAGTATCTCTAGATGTACTGGACTATACAATGATAAGTGTGAGTAGCATCTCTTAGATGTACTGGACTATACAATGACAAGTGTGAGTAGTATCTCTTAGATGTACTGGACTATACAATGACAAGTGTGAGTAGTATTTCTAGATTTATTGGACTATTCTATGACAATTGTGAGTAGTGTATCTAGATGTACTGGACTATACAATGACAAGTGTGGGTAGTATCTATAGGTGAATTTAGTCGGCATCATACTGGTACATGACAAATCGAAGTTACTAAATTGGATGATTATCAATGAATTATGGTCATGACATAGCTCTTATTATTGCAATCTGTTGTTTTTAATCTTACTCATTATTGTGTTTTGTTTACAGAGATGATGACATGTGAAGATTGAAACAAATCTCCATTGCATTTACCACATGAAATATTATCACATTGAAATAATGGTTTGACATCACCTTGTGACTACCCTATCACAACCAGAGCGTCATTCAAGCATGGATCAGAAGAAATCTGCACATCTGTACATAGACTTTCCAAATTGGATTCATATTGACACATATTTATTGCTAGTTCATACCCCATATAATATAGAAGCATTGATTAAGCTTTAAAAGGTTGACATTTGCTTCGAAGTATTACTATATATTACATAATATTGTGTTTTAAGTTGTTGTTTTATTAAATGTTAACATATGCAAATGCTTTTCTTCCGAGAAGTGGCCATTTCCAACACACTTCATTTTCTATAATGTACTAATAAGAATTGTTTAACCGCATATATATGCATTTTGATAGAACTTTCCTATGATAAGTTTTCACATAAAAAGGTTAAATTTTAGATTTAAAATATTTTAGCGCTTTGATTTGGTTATTCGACTTTGAATATGATTGATTTAAGGTTATATAATTTATACACTGTGAATGCTCTTTATTGCAGAAGGAACATCATATTTAATAAATCCTCATAAATAATATGTAATATGTATATTTATTGTTTTCCCACTATTATAATAAAGACATTGTTTCCAGTCGGAAAATTGTTTCCTCTTCAGAATATGGTTTAAATTTGTCAAATATTATAATATATGCAAAATGAATACTTCAGCAGGAATGGGGAATGTATTTCTAAATAATATTATGTCAATGTAAGGTTGCTATCATTGTTAACCTTTTGATAGATTTTGCAATTAAAATGGTCCGGTAAATCAATTCTAGAAAGAGTTAATCTTTCTAGAATGAATTATTCTGAAATATTTGTGTCAAATTAAGCATGGCATTTTCACATTATCGTCTTTATGGTGCATCAATTTCAACATGCAATTTCCATTTTCATATCGCACCGGGATATAGGAAATAGAAAATACAGAATAGCAATTACGTGTGAAGAAAGTTTAAAACCACGTCTTTAATCCAGTCACATGTCTGTATCCAGGATTTCCCCCACGAAGAGCATAGGAGAATTAGTGATATACCTTCACCTATCTTGACATTATACATTCTTTACAGTACCTATTGGATTACAAAGTCTATTATGTGGTGCAATTTAGCTTTAGATGTTAAAAATGCAGCGCAGAGCATAGAGAAACATAGAGGACAGCCATTCACGTTCTAAAATGGGTGAAAATTCTATACCATGTCAAATTAACCATTTTTCAACCATATAAAAATGAGCATACTCCATCCAACCTCCCCTCTTCACTTCAATTCTCCGAGATCATCAGATGAACGGTATCAATGTATCTTTAACAAAATTCTGATGGATGCCACAGGAGGTGACAAAATCCTCACTTGCTGTTTTTAAATTGCACTCAATCCGAGAGTGCACTGTGTATTGGACGATTTGCATAAACTAGTTATATTTGTAATGGGGGAATTTGTTCAATAGCCTACTCTTAGTACGGAAACATCAGTTTGCAGTGCTGCCCGGGGTTAAATCATAATACCTCAGTCTGAATTCTACAGTGGGAATAACTACGAAACGTTGGAGATGTCTTGTCATAAAAGAATTTAAAATCAGAATAACTGAGTTGTGTGTTTTAGCCAAAATTGTCGCTTTGAAAACAGAACATTTGATGCCTTACTTAAATCCAAATGTACAGTTATGAGTACCGTCCAGTTTTCGCCTCAGATGAACATGAACAAATGAAATCCGCTTCTTGAATAAGGAACACGGCTATTGTGCATGTCGTGAAAGACTATGATTTCTACCAATCTGAGTTGTTTTTCATCACTTACTTGCATTACATACTGAAGGAATTCTATCTATTTAAAAAATGTGGGCGGTTTGCATGTGGTCTTTATGGTTGGGATACACCTTGACCACGCACCTCCTTAACATGGGTCATCCGAAAATGCCTATCTGGGTATTCATTGTTTTAAGGTATCAGTAGTTTTATGCGCATCTTTAATTATTTGATTATATTCATTTCTTTTCAAAACAATTGCTTTTATTTTGACGAAATGAACATCTTTAAAAAAAAAAGTCAACGTTTGTCACGTGGTCATTCAAAAAGACTACATTTCGACCTCCAACCACACCCTATTAATTGACAACAGATGGCGCCAAGAAGTCATCGGACCTCTTAGTATACAAGTAACATATGTCCGAGAAAAGGTAATTAAGCCTTATAGGGGGTCAACTAATGACGACTACATGCAGCATCTGTCGCTACGTTTGTATAGCTACACTCTGAGATCTCAAAGAAACAAACAGTCACATCATTAGAAAACGAAGCTTGGTTTTTGCATATCAAGGTGTTACATAGTCTACCATCATGAAAGAAACGTTATGTTCTGCTTTGATAATATTTGTAATACTAGTTCAGTTTTGTTCTGGAGATACGTACTACGAACCCTATGAAAGGAGACATAGGGTGAGAGATGGGAACCACGTCTACTATGAGAGCGAGCCAAGGAAACTCGTCTCAAGGCCTAAAACCTACCAAACCTACGACCTGAGAGAACCGATACACGAGTACAAGCCCCGGCCGCACACTCCCCTCAGCGGCTACGATGGCGCTATCAAGTCTGCCTCAGACTACCGGAAACACGTCGAGGAACCGCGGCCCTATGCGACACGCCTGGAACCCAAGTCCAGGCCAAGGAGCTATGACAGACCTTCTCCCATAATCCGTTCCCGACGATTGGAGAAGAAGCGCTACAGTCCTTCTTCCCTCGGTTATGAGAGTGAGAGCCCGCGGCGTCGCTCCCCGACTTACCGCGACGAGCCCTCCTCCCGGACCTACGGGGTGCCAAGCCCCAGCAAATACATCAGGACATCCTACGGGGCCCCCAGGAGCTACACTCGCACCAGAGGTAACATGACCCCTCTATCAATAGCTTTCTCATTATATATACTAACATACCTTTTGAAGGCCAAAAAGGTTAACCCGTTGTGCCAAAAGGGTTAACCCGTTGTCATTGTAAATCTGTGACCGGGTGGATTGTCATGTCAAGGACCTGCGACATGACAATTCAGTTTGGCAGCACTCTGTCTGTTACAAGTAGGTCTCATCACGAAATGTTGAAAGTGATGTAAAACAAAACCCAAAATAATCCAACTAGATAACACATTATATCCTTTGATCATCTTTACTATTCCAAGTCTCCAAAAACTCAATGTATATGATAGATATATATGAATTAAGGTGTTTTCCTTCTTTCCAATTGAAGCTAAATCTGAAAGTTTCTACACAGAAGCTTAGATATATATTTTTTTGAATATTTCAAGGCACTTGATAGTAATGTATGTATTTTACTTGGTCTACAGTTCCTCTTTGGTATGTTTAAGATCCCTGCGTGCACAAGTATGATGGTCAGTACGTGCTGGGTAAAGAGTTCAGGAAACTATTCCCGTATGTGGACTCCATGTGTTACTTCACAAAGTGTGCCAACAAGAAAGCCTTCCTCAACCCGTGCTCTCCCGGCACCAGAAACGACAAGCAAGGGGGCGGCTTCTGCTCATACCTGGATCTAGAGGTAAGTGTTCCCATTGTGGCTCTTTCTCTAGTGCTCTGATTGTACTGCCAGGAGATGCTCCTACCCCGATTGTACTGCCAGGATAGGCTCCTACTCCGATTGTACTGCCAGGATAGGCTCTAACTCTGATAGTTACTCTAATTGTACTGCCAGGATAGGCTCCTACTCTGACAGTTACTATGATTGTACTGCCAGGATAGGCTCCTACTCTGACAGTTACTATGATTGTACTGCCAGGATAGGCTCCTACTCTGACAGTTACTATGATTGTACTGCCAGGATAGGCTCCTACTCTGACAGTTACTCTGATTGTACTGCCAGGATAGGCTCCTACTTTGACAGTTACTCTGATTGTACTGCCAGGATAGGCTCCTACTCTGACAGTTACTCTGATTGTACTGCCAGGATAGGCTCCTACTCTGATAGTTACTCTGATTGTACTGCCAGGATAGGCTCCTACTCTGATTATACTGCCAGGATAGGCTCCTACTCTGATTATACTGCCAGGATAGGCTCCTACTCTGACAGTTACTCTGATAGTTACTCTGATTGTACTGCCAGTACAGGCTCCTACTCTGACAGTTACTCTGATAGTTACTCTGATTGTACTGCCAGGATAGGCTCATTCTCTGACAGTTACTCTTATTGTACTGCCAGGGATAGGCTCCTACTCTGATTATACTGCCAGGATAGGCTCCTACTCTGATTATACTGCCAGGATAGGCTCCTACTCTGACAGTTACTCTGATAGTTACTCTGATTGTACTGCCAGTACAGGCTCCTACTCTGACAGTTACTCTGATAGTTACTCTGATTGTACTGCCAGGATAGGCTCATTCTCTGACAGTTACTCTTATTGTACTGCCAGGGATAGGCTCCTACTCTGATTATACTGCCAGGATAGGCTCCTACTCTGATTATACTGCCAGGATAGGCTCCTACTCTGACAGTTACTCTGATAGTTACTCTGATTGTACTGCCAGTACAGGCTCCTACTCTGACAGTTACTCTGATAGTTACTCTGATTGTACTGCCAGGATAGGCTCATTCTCTGACAGTTACTCTGACAGTTACTCTGATAGTTACTCTGATTGTACTGCCAGGATAGGCTCCTACTCTGATTATACTGCCAGGATAGGCTCCTACTCTGATTATACTGCCAGGATAGGCTCCTACTCTGACAGTTACTCTGATAGTTACTCTGATTGTACTGCCAGTACAGGCTCCTACTCTGACAGTTACTCTGATAGTTACTCTGATTGTACTGCCAGGATAGGCTCATTCTCTGACAGTTACTCTTATTGTACTGCCAGGGATAGGCTCCTACTCTGATTATACTGCCAGGATAGGCTCCTACTCTGATTATACTGCCAGGATAGGCTCCTACTCTGACAGTTACTCTGATAGTTACTCTGATTGTACTGCCAGTACAGGCTCCTACTCTGATAGTTACTCTGATTGTACTGCCAGGATAGGCTCATTCTCTGACAGTTACTCTTATTGTACTGCCAGGGATAGGCTCCTACTCTAACAGTTACTCTGATAGTACTGCCAGGATAGGCTCCGACTCTGATAGTTACTCTGATTGTACTGCCAGGATAGGCTCCTACTCTGATAGTTACTCTGATTGTACTGCCAGGATAGGCTCCTACTCTGATAGTTACTCTGATTGTACTGCCAGGATAGGCTCCTACTGTGACAGTTTCTCTGATTGTACTACCAGGATAGGCTCCTACTCTGACAGTTACTCTGACTGTACTGCCAAGGATAGGCTCCTACGCTGATAGTTACTCTGATTGTGCTGCCAGGATAGGCTCCTTCTCTGACAGTTACTCTGATTGTACTGCCAGGATAGGCTCCTACTCTGATTGTACTGCCAGTATAGGCTCCTACTCTGACAGTTACTCTTATTGTACTGCCAGGATAGGCTCTCACTCTGATAGTGACTATGATTATACTGCCAGGATAGGCTCCTACTCTGATAGTTACTCTGATTGTACTGCCAGGGATAGGCTCCTACTCTGACAGTTACTCTGATTGTGCTGCCAGGGTAGGCTCCTACTCTGACAGTTACTCTCATTGTACTGCCAGGATAGGCTCCTACTCTGATTGTACTGCCAGGATAGGCTCCTACTCTGACAGTTACTCTTATTATACTGTCAGGATAGTCTCCTACTCTGATAGTTACTCTGATTGTGCTGCCAGGGATAGCCTCCTACTCTGACCGTTACTCTGATTGTGCTGCCAGGGTAGGCTTCTACTTTGACAGTTACTCTGATTGTACTGCCAGGATAGGCTCTCACTCTGACGGTTACTCTGATTGTACTGCCAGGGATAGGCTCCTACTCTGACAGTTACTCTGATTGTGCTACCAGGGTAGGCTTCTACTCTGATAGTTACTCTGATTGTACTGCCAGGGATAGGCTCTCACTCTGACGGTTACTCTGATTGTACTGCCATGATAGTCGCTTACTCTGATAGTGACTCTGATTGTACTGCCAGGGATGGGCTCCTACTCTGATCGTTACAACCTCAGTCATATATATTGATACAAGGTACAACTGCATTTGAACGATGCATAGATGAGCCGCATTTCCAATATATATATATATATATATATATATATATATATATATATATATATATATATATATATATATATATATATATATATATATATATATATATGATATGCCCTGGTAATTGCCCTGGTAATGGTCCCTGGTTCATGTGGACATATAACATTGCCCAAAGGCCATGAATTGAAGTATACCATTCACCTGGTGTCTCATAAAAAGCTCCCGATTGGGCCTCCTCAAAACATATGTGCATTTGCCCTGTGGGAAAGGTTCTTATTATGTTGTTATTAGATACAGGAGTCGTATTAAAGTGCGCAATGCATGGAGCTTTTATACACATTTCCCATTTGAATGCCTGCAATGCATTCAGACTAAATATGTAATAACTGACAACCTAGTTTATAGATGATCTATACCTTGCCTTCCATAATTTAAAAGTGTTTTCATATTATACATGTACAGAACTGTCGATATTTGGGTTTACCTCTTCGATATGGAAGATTACTTTGCACAAAAATCACCAAAATGAATTAATATCTATATCTATTCAACTGAAAGAGATAGTTTGTTCAATTAATAAAACAAGGATATCACACTGAGTAATTTGCATTTTTGTATGTAAAAAAATAGTGTAATTTATTTGTTAAAATCAACTCTGAAATTTAATTGTGCAAGAAACAGAAGCATGATGGATACATAAAGGGCTCTGTTCCTGTATAAAACCGGACTCGCTTTGTTATGGAACTGAACCCCTATTAGATATTCAATGTGACTTATTAGATGGTGCCTTACTTAGCAGGTCTTTTACTTCATGCTTTTTGACAATCTTTCCATTCTTCCATTAGAGAAATCTTTGTTAGAAGTGTACGCTACACTACACATACTAACAGCAATCATTCTGTGATCCTTGCAAAAACGACTTGGATGATACATAAATAAATCGGCTCCAACAAAGAGATCCACCAGCTGAATTGTTGATACTGCACTCTATCGCATTAAAAGATGTATTTAGATAACTAAGACTAATTTGTATTTGGCAGGGGTATTGTGGACACAGCATTTATGATACTCATGACAAAAAACAGAAGGATGATCACCGCCAGGGGTCGCCCTATGACCCAGAGAAGAACTCATACAAGGAGTATGCTTATGGTGCAGCCTATCAAAAATAGGTCAGTTTATATTTTTTTGAATTAAGAATAGTTTCACTTCTTAGTGTGGAGAGAGGTTTACATTTTCTGAATATAGTTAAAGCATTATACAAATTTTAAAATGTTCAACTTACCACTCATCGTTCCTCGGACGTTCTAGTTCTTCAATGTAAACACTTTTCATACTGCTTCATTTCACACCTTTCCATAAAAAGACATATTCTAGCCCGAGCAATCGTTCAAGCTGTGGCTCCCTATTTTGATATTCCTGCACATTTATTCCCTGTCACTTTTGGTTTCCGGCCTGGCAGAAACGTCTCTCTCAAAATGTGTTTTGGCTTTGTTTAATGCTTATTTTCACCGACTAATGGGTAATTTACATTTATAAAAAATTATTGCGGACTATCATTGACGCATGGGAAAAATATTTTCAAAATTCAAACCTCTTTAAAACATTGTGTGATTTCGTCTTTTGCGCCTCGAGTTCTACACAGGGAGGGACATCTTACAATCTCTGATTACCGTTTGATTAATATCATTATTTATCTAACATTTATTAGTCTTGATTATCTTTGACATTTTCTATTTCAGGACTTCTTTGATTGTGCACGTTGGTTTGCAATTAACAGGCTGAGTGTCCAACTATATCAAATAATCAAAGATATGTACATAATATTCTTATATCGGAGCCAAAAGAAAGACATGTTCCTATGTGGACAAACTATTTCAGGGAAGCATATTTCATGTAAGATATTTAATGTATTTCATCACGTGTTAAGCCCTTAAGAGATTTTGAAGCATATATCGACCACCTTAAGGCCGCCATGTTTATATTGCTTTCACGGCTTGGCTACCAGTATAGCAAATGGACATAATACGTGTGAATGATTCGCCGCAAGTCAACATTTTAATGAGCTGATTCTAATCTCGCAATTGGGCTCCATACCGAGGACTTTCCTTTCAAAGTTTGGTATTTTCTCTTAACGGAATAGCACGTCATGTTACAATACTGTTAAGTTTAAGAAAATCAATGTATTTGAAAATAAATTTACACGTTATATACATGCTTTGTTTTAATTTATTTAGGTTATATTTTTGCACAGAGCATACAAATCAATTTGATGTCCAGAAAGATCAAACTAATATAATAATTTTCTTGTCTACTGTCAATTTAAATGATATACGGAAATGATCTGTCCCTCGTTTGAAATAGATATAATGGCTTAACGAGAAAGCAATTTTTTTCAATATTGCTAGTATGTATGAGAAGAGCCCATTGAGTGAGTAATTCATTTATCAGTGGGATTTTAGTGACATGTGGAACATTTAACGCTACATATATAACAGTGTTATAACCCCAATTCTATGTATTATTTCCGTTAAACGTAATCCTGTAAACTGGTCCCATGTGACCACATGGTCTCTATACATCAGGTAGATAGAAACACATCCCATTCGCTACACGATAAATATACCATAATTACTACTAATATGAGTATTATGTGACCTAACGAATCCCACACACGCCACCTAGTGGCAACCTTGGGGCCAATAGTCCATCGCTCTTAAAATATATCTCTCAAAATCCCATAAATTATTGCAATTGTAAAATTTAGTGATTTTATTTAGCAATTTGCACGCTACCATAACAAAGACACGGTGCAAAGATTGTTGATATGGGTATATCTATGCATGTTCGGTGACTTAAATGAGGAGGTTATGGAAAGATTTAAACAATGGAGTAACACATAGTGTAAAGTTCTCTGCTTCCAATTCTATGTATTATTTCCGTTCAAAACATATTACATGAAAATCTTCCTAATTCCCGTCAGGATGAATTGTGGAGGGTCCCTACTCAGCCATTAAGACCGGAGAGAGAAAGAGTGAAAACAGATGTTCTAACTTAATAATGACCTATTATATTTGGGATAATTAAGGTAATTTATGGAGTGTGGTGTTATGGTATTGGGAGATCTAAATGCCTGCAGCTGTCGTTGGATTAGCGTCTGATACCGGCTTATCCTGGTACACTCTATATCTGAAAACGCCATAAAATGCTCCCCTTTATTGCTAACAACATGACAAAGGATCATTTCTGAATATTCTGCAAACATAAAACATTGATAAACAGGAGTATTGCATCACATTAGTTCTGAGAAGTGAACAGAGAGGAACATGATGGAGTTGTTAAACACAGTTGTAGTGCTGTTTTCATTCTGCCTTGTAGCGTCACCAGGACAAGCCTATACTTCATACAATACAGGATATAATAGAAATGACAATAACAATGTTCAAAATAACAGATATTACAGAACCAACAAGCCAGCCTTTAAAGACATTATGAATAGTATTGGCACGGTTAGCACCATGTGGACTGATGATTCTTATCTATTTGATGAGCCAAGAAGGCATGGACGGAGGGGCCAGCCTACAGCACGCCAGGCAACCATCAGAAGTAATTTTGAGCCGACGTTTGACTTTAAAATAATGAAAGATCCCAGTGACCCTACGGCTGACGTCATATACAAGAAAGTGGACATTGCCAGTCCACCAGCAGCGCCATCTATGCACCGCAACTTTGAATTGATGGATCAAACGTGAGTACAAACCTTTTATTGTGGTTTAGAAATTCTTGCTAAACAAGAAAACCACACTTTGGTTATCAAAATAGTTACAAATAGTTTGCAAACTCTTTAAAGTACGGTAACTTTGGTAAAGATATATGACATCCAATATTAGGTGTAGTGAACTGTGAACTGGAAATTGATTTAAGTTAGTTGTTATCAGATATATATTATCTTCCACATTTACTTGAAATTATCCGCCCTTCATGTTTTAAGCTAACATCAGTTGCAAATGTAGAATAAATCATAGATGGAAAATGTTTGAAGAAATGATTATTTATCAATTTTGAATATTGAACAGACATTTTTTTGTATCAAGCATGAATCATCATTTTTGAAAGATTATTGGCTGAAATGTCATGACTATATTTGTCTGTTAGATGACTATCCCCTGTGACAAACTCATATTGAACAAAGTATGAACAATGAAATATAATGTTCATGTGATGTTTTTATAAATTAAAAAAAGAAAGCATTTCCCAGTGTACATGGGGAAGGAACTTATGTCGGGGGAATGCTGGTTCTATGGAGACCTTTAAAAGGGTGAATGGCCTTTTGACATTCAGGATTATAAAGTGGGATGGAAGTCCAAAACTCTAAAGTTTATTTGTCATTGATTCCTTAGGACCACGTGTCCTCCCCGGACAGGCAGTTCTCTTGAACTCCTATTGCTGTCACTCCCTATTCTTTAATTCTCTTTTCCTTTTTCCAGATACCCTTATAATCCACTTGAGCCAAGGAATTACCGTAGGAATCAATACAATAGTGTATATGACAAACCAGTGGACGATACCTACAGGCCAAGCTACTACCAATACCCAAACCCTCGAGTGTACACCCACATAGACAGCTACAACTCCGATGCGTATGCCAGACCTAACAATGACTACAGCCCACCGTCATGGAAGAGAGCAGACAAGCCTCAGATACATCACCATAATCACCAACCTCCTCCCATGCCCCGCCTTGCTATGTCTAAGCAACCACTAGCTCGTCCCATCTCCATGCCCCAGCCAGCAGCTGACCATGCTATCTACATGCACCCCCATGAACCCCATATGCACCCCCATGAACCCCGTGTGCACCCCCATGATGACGGCCAACGGCGTTATGGCGTGCACCTCAATGGTGACCACAAGGACCAGTATGACACTAATATGCACCCCCTGGATAATTCTAACTATCAAGAACCCTACCTGGAGGACCAGCTACTGTCAACCCGTGAAAGGAACCGGAAGTTCATGGCGAGAAGGTCACGACGCAGGCGCAATAGGACATATGACATGTCTGGCGGAATATGTGAATTTTCTTACAGATTCATTGGTAATGTATTTGTAGTATATAGATGTAGTTGAACAAGAATCTATTACATATAAATATGGTATGTTTAAAAATTTGACTCATCATAACATGCAGTTATTTCGTTAACTGAAATGTTATTTATTTACAACATGATCAGTGACAATATTGATTCATTTTGACAGGATTTTGCAAAAAGAAGATGCCCACATTATACGGCCACCCGGACGCGAGATGCTTCATCCAGTGTGATGACAATGGCACTACCTTCATACGCCTCTGTCCACACGGAACATCCTGGACAGGCCAGGAAGGGCCAGCTGCCTATAATATGTGCACCTAGGCCATACCTGAGATTTAACATTTACAGCTTAGTAACTCTTCGATGCAAATGACAATAAGTGAAGGGGCCAGAAATGTAAATATTTTGACAAAACTGACTGATGATGCACTTATAATCAATGTTTATTTATTTTATACGTTTTTATTTGCTACAGTTTTTATAGTATACAATATGACCTAATTTACATTATTATATCCCTTTTTGTACAAATATTATTGCAATACTGCTGTTTATTGTCAGAGTAAAAATTATGAGTAGAGATTTTTACTTGATTTGAGGTATTGTATTTCTGGGTGCAATATAACGTTATTTGTGCACCAGTGTAAGTAAATATTATTTATGTGCCATTTCATTTATAAATTATATTACATATGTTGTTGGAGTTCTGTTCTTTTGCTTTACTTCAACCGCATTACGTATTTTTCCCTTAAGCCAACATACCTGACAAAAAGAGGAAAGTCTCAGGTAAGGGTACCAGAGGTAGAGATTAAAAATATGAGCTGGCATCCTGCTGGGAACACTTGCTTGCTGAGATTAGTACTCAGATTAGTGGGATGTGTGGTCACTTTCACATGTCAAAATAGTGGGCAAATCACTGAACACACATCTGAGCATTATTACTACACATGTTTCTTTAATCAAATTGTGATTTTATTTGACAATTAAAATAATGATTGCAATATTTGAATTTATTCAAATATAGAAATTCTAATTCTATATTGTTAATAGTGTTTAAACAACTGTGAAACCAGAGAACTATTTTAGAGGCATTGACACCATTTCCAAGAGGTGATCTTAGCACATATGAGTACATGAATTGTTGGCTGATCTCACTGGACATCAGAGAAATGCACATACAGGTGACATGTGAGCTGTTGATTTCCATCCTGTCAGTGACTGATATGGTCAAATATTCACAATTCCACATTTTAAAGATCTTGAATATTGTTTTGGAATATATAATATATCAATCTGATTGAATGTATTTAAGAATGAGTATTATTTGCAGGTCTGTTTTAAAGGTTGGATAGGTGCAGTCCATTTTTAATCTTAAACGTGGATCCAGGCTTTATGTTGAGTGAGCAATCTTGTCATGAGAAAACTGGGTCAAAGCATATCATCAGACCTGTGAGACCCATCATAATGCTGAAACACTTGGAACTATTGCATTGCACTGGATATATTCATAGATTCTCAAGGTTGGCCTCATGATCAACTTGCTCGAAGTTTAAAGTCTATGATAAAATCTTGAAATTGGATCCATGTTATAATTCTTTTTTTTGTCTGAACTAAAATAAAATTGGAATATGAAGATTTCATATTTGTTTTCTGCAAAAAACATATAATCAATTCCATTATTCTGACATGCATATTGCTCAAATTTTACCCAAGTATGATGATTTATATTTGTTTATTATATTAAGTCATTATTATTCATATTGTCTATGTTTGCAATAAAATAATAAAAGTTATTTTCTATTGATATGCAAAATACTAAATACAAACCCCAATATAAAGATTTCATTTTTTTGGTATCGAGTAATTTCTATTATTTTATATTTTTCTGCATTTGCAATAGACAAATTAATTTATGTTTTCTGAAGTACATATCACTCAAACAGAACCCCAATATAAAGATTTCACCTTCAGCATCTCATAAGTATCATGCATTTGGGTAGTTCACATGCCTCACTCATTGCCATGCCGGCCTAGCCAGACAAGGAAGACTCACAGCACCGAATAAAGGTAACTATTGTGTCGTGTATATCCTGTGTCTGCAGTCCTTATTACCTGCCACTTTCACCTGGGTATATAGGGTAGCTAGGATCCGTGCCCCGACTCACAGCCAGCAAGTTAGCGAGCTATGCTTATTGTACAGTACAGTACGGTAGAGTAGAGTAGAGTATCTATCTATGGTAGAGTATTGACTCCCCGTCCACGTCCCACAACGATGGATACTCACCATTAGTGGGTAACAGGATGTTAGTTTCATAAGGAGTTAAAGTGTTGATATGTACTCAATGAGTTCACTCATAGCAGTAATCAAGATGGCTGAATGTTGGTTGGGAAAGTGCTTGATTTCTCTTAAGTGGAGTACACGTCATGCATTAGATTTAATAACCACTGGTGACTAATGCCACAGAAGACCACTGCCTGAATCCCATGGTCAAAGCCAAAAGTTAGTAAAACCAACTAAAGGATAAATGTTATCCGATTGTCAACAAAACCCTCAATATTGCAGGAGTCCTGAATGCAAACTGATATCCTTTAACAATATTCATATGATGTAATATCCTTGTGCAAGATACACATGTAACAGTGTCAATTGTCATATTCATGATAGGCCACAGGCCGTGGCGCAGTTGGTTAGAGCGCCAGCTTATTAGCACCAGTTCCTCTGTGGTGATCCAAAGGTCGTGGATTCGAACCCTGGCCGTGCCGGGATTGAACTCATGATACAATTTCCTACATGAGCTGAGGACCGTGCCAAAAGGGTTAACCCGTTGTCCTTGTAAATCTGTGACCGGGTGAGTTGTCATGTCAAAGACCTGCGACATGACAATTCAGTGAGGCAGCACTATATCTGCTACAAGTAGGTCTCATCATGAAATGACTGAAATACTGTTGAAAGTGATGTAAAACCCCAAACAAACAAACAAACAAACATATTCATGATCTGTATTGTATATCATTTTGTTCAATATATCAAACTAGTGTATTAACTATTTAACACCAGAGGTCATCCATGCATTGTAAAACAAATAGAAACTTTTACAAGGTATAACTTTTTGATACACCATGTTAGCCTGTTTCTATTGACAACCAAAATCAACAATCAGCCATGTTTGTTAGTGTCCCAAGTGAATCAAGACAATATGCAACATTCCAGATTCCAGCAATTTGTCAACAAATAAAATCCACATGGAACATCAAGATGGACTTTGATTGATTCATAATATCTTTGCACAAGATACAAATAATATGATATCGGTGCAAAAGATACACATAATATAATATTCTTGGACAATACACATGATAAAATATTCTTGTACAAGATACACATAACATAATATTCTTGTAAAAGCTGTTCCCATGAATGTGACTGAATGACCTCAGAGGTATGCATAACCAAATAGTGCACGCAACAGATATGTGTGATCAAATGCCCTCATGCGATAGCCAAGCGTTTTTGAGTGATCAAATAGATAATTGTTTCCAACTTTTAAAGTTGATATAGTTTTGTCTGTTTTTATGTGGCCTGAAGCAATTTGAGACAAATCCATAGATCACCATTAAAGCATTCATGAAAGCATTCATGAAACCTGGAAGGTTCCAGGTGATTTTACAGTGGTTTAAGATATCTGAAAACAATATATGATCTTAAAATTGACATACATACAGTCTGAAATCCACAAAAGAACATCTGCTCTGAGAATTATGATTGTTTGTGACCACCAAGTACTGCAAGTACTGGACAGGAAGTGTGTTGTATGACCTTGACCTTTGAACTGTCAGGGGGTTCCGTAAGTCACAGGAGGTGTTGTTTACCAATTGTCAAAATTGGAGAACACATTTTCGGCCATGTTTTTTCACTATTTAGAGAATGATATGGAAGATAACACTTATCATGATGATAGTGCCTTTTCTTGGCTTTCTTTTGGTGGTAAAATTATTAAAAACAGATGAATAAACAGATAAAGTTATAAATGAAGAAAAATTAATATTTTTTATGTTATATTTGTTTGCAAAAAACCAGTGATCAAAGGATTTAATGTCACTTTTTCCATATCTCAGCCTTTAAGTTAAGGGGGATTCCATGCAGCCTTTGAGTCATGTCTTCCCTTTTTGACAGAAAGGTTTTCACATGCATAAAATACTTTTCAAATAAATAATATACTCTTTCCATAAATGAATAAATGATTTATATTTCACAACCATAAGATCTTTGTCACAACCATAAAATATTTGTCACAACCATGACAGTTATTTCATTGATTCAGTTAATGTTAAAATAATCTTATGTTGTTCTGAAGTATATCAGTTATCTGATATCAGCGCTATACAAATTTTGTTATTATTATTATTATTATTATTATACTCCTGGCAATGAATTGTACAAAACATCTCCACCCTGTTTCCCAAGCTGGACAGGTGCACAACCGGTAACTCACTAGGTGTTTACATGAGATCACAGACCAGCTAAACAAAGCTTGTTGACAAAGTGTTCAATTGCTGGTGTAGGTTTCAGCAGACAACTGATTAACTTTCAAGTGCCACAGAAAGTTGTTAACAGGGAATATTTGAGTACTACTACATAAAAGCACTGTTTAGGGTATAAACATTCATGTTATGTAAAGAAAATGTGTCTGAAAGTCAGGTTTCATGAATGCTTGAAATGAAGTCTTCAAGCCCGTTTTCCTTGCATAATGTAGATATTTATACCCCAATCTTTCAATCAAATGTTATTACCCATCATAGTTCCCATACATAAATGTCTGTGCCAATTGAAAGTGGATGAGACCTCTGCTAAAATACAAATCATCCATTGGACACTTTGTCAACAAATCTTTAGTGATCTTGTGAGTAGTGATCTTGTGAAGACATCTGCTTCGTAAGGTTATGCTAACTATGGGGCCCCTTCAGATTAGGACAGTGGAGTGATCTGACTTACCAGAGCCCTGTTTGTCTATTAATGTTTGTCCATTGATACAGGCCTAACACCCTTACAGACCAAATTGAGATCACATACTTGTATACATTTGTATACATGAGACCACCTGGTGGTCAAAAGAGTACAGGCATACTCGGCACTTTCAACAAAACACTATCGGTCGGTGTATTTTGGCTGAGTTTTGTGAGATAGGTTGAATTGCTTGTATCAGTTTACTGGCCACATATCATTTAAGCATACACCAAACGTCTGTAAACTTGCCTGTGACCTCTGTGATTTCATGAATGCTTTAAGCTTTCAATTTCATGTTGGAGGAAGCAGAGATATATTATGAAGTGCCTATCTTCGACGAAACTATTGTATGCTCTCCCTGTGCCGCATTGCGCAATGACCCTAAATCTAACATAAATGAAAACTTATATTAAAGATTTGTTTGTTATGATTTATTCATTGGTGAACTGAAACTTGGAAAATGACCCAGAGCAATACAGATATTTGTAATTATTCCACCGTGTTTACTTTGACCAAAGTAATATCCATGATAAAACGACATAGATAAACAGTTGTGACTACAGATCCTCTTCTAACAACTGAACAACCTTCCAGTGGTGACTTGGCGCTTTCTATTTGGATTGTTTCGATGCTTGTTTTGACCCGTTCCTTGATAAATACTTTCAATGATACGTTGATATTTCAGCTACTTCATAAATTCGATTACTAAGATACCATTGGGTGAGGCCAACTTTGCATATTTTTTTGCTGCTTGTCCTTGAAGAAACTGACAATATCAAAATATCTTATATCATACATGATATTAGCGTCAAATTTCGCATACTTGACCCAAATTAGGCTGAATGTTCCTCTCTACACGAGAACAAATACCCAGTGGCAATAAGATATTGATTTGAAATATGTAAGAAAAATACACATTTCTAGGCATCATTCTGTAACCTGGTTTTAGTCATTAATTTGCAGGACTGATGTTTAATCCAATCAACAATACGTGTTAATGTATCAATTCTGGGAATGCTTGACCAACCATCTCTTTTGTAAAAGACATGTCATGAACCATATTTGTGCTTACACACATTCATGATATTAATCTCCTGGCCTTGAAATATCATCTTCACTTTATCATTGATTAAATAAATGACGTTTTTGATTTGAATCATCATTTGGTCAAAATATAGGCCACAGTCTTCATATATAAGGTGAATGTTGCACATATCTCAGAAAGCTAACCTGAAAAAATAGCCTGGAGATAGCATAATTCAAAATGGTTGTGGCTAAAAAGTGGGTTCTTGTCAAACCGTTTGAAGGTTCACCAGTTCCAAGTAATTTTGAGTTACAAGAAGAAGATCTTCCTCCACTTAAAAACAAAGGTGAGGAATATAGTTTTAATTATGCAGTTATTCTGCATTTTTTGTATTGTTATGTTCATGTATATGACAATGCAACACTATAGACACACCATTCGCATTCGTAAATTGAGGTAACATATAAACCTTTTGAAGACAAATTTCTTAATACACAGTCAATGGTCCCAAAAACATCCTGCATATATATATATATTAAACATGTGTCTATTATGTTTTAAACATGTGTGCCATTATCTTTTAAACATGTGCGCCATTATGTTTTAAACATTTGTGCCATTATGTTTTAAACATGTGTGCCATTATGTTTTATACATGTATGCCATTATGTTTCATACAGGTGTGCCATTATGTTTTATACATGTGTGCCATTATGTTTTATACAGGTGTGCCGTTATGTTTTATACATGTGTGCCATTATGTTTTATACATGTGTGCCATTATGTTTTATACAGGTGTGCCATTATGTTTTATATATGTGTAGTGATACCTTGTAGATGTATTGTTTGAGGCGCAGTACCTGTCTGTGGACCCCTACATGAGGTTCTTCCCAGTGCCTGTGGGGGTAGAAATGTGCGGGGAGCAGGTTGCCAAGTGAGCACAATAATTACTCTCAACATGTGCTCAGTAACAACATATACATTGAAAAGATAATTTCAGAACTAAACTGTTACATCAGATCATATACAGACATAGAACTCATGGAATTGTCAAAATCAATTCCTTCAGCAATAGATTATTTAAGAAAAAAGTAGAAAGGAGATAATGCGTTTGGATACTAAATCCCTTTACTGACAAAATAAACTGTTAAATTCTATGGGTGAAACCACATCTAACACAAATGTTTGATTTTGTTCAGGGTTATAGAATCAAAGCATCCAAACTACAAAGTTGGTAGCTTATATGTGTGTGAGTTTGGATGGAGAACCCACACGCTTATCAACCCTGATGACCCTGGATCTATGAAGGTGACCATGTGGTTCGGCTACAACCGCATCAGGCCTATTCCAGAGCTTAACGGCTTAAATCAATCTCTTGCACTC
The DNA here is from genome assembly GCA_949316495.1 of Amphiduros pacificus. Taxonomy (NCBI): domain Eukaryota; kingdom Metazoa; phylum Annelida; class Polychaeta; order Phyllodocida; family Hesionidae; genus Amphiduros; species Amphiduros pacificus. The sequence goes on along the minus strand of OX439004.1, from coordinate 21,231,766 downwards.
GGGGTTGCCGGAATGACGGGGTAAGTATACAGGTCTTTGTCAATTATTCTATTCTGCTGTCAATTATCGCCACATGCACAGAAACCGATGTGCATCACATTACTGGCATCTTGCAGTAATGATATAATTTTATAATCACTTAAGAGCTTGAACTTAGTTTTGAGTGTTGTATTTTGGTGCTAGCCAATTACAGGTTTGTAATGTAAGATACTTTCTTATCACAGAGCTACAGCCCATATTGCCTTGCTCCGCTTGGGAGAGCCAAAACGTGGAGAGACCGTTCTGGTGAACGCAGCAACTGGAGCTGTCGGCAGCACGGTGGGACAAATTGCCAAAATATTGGTAGGTGTGATGCAATATGATTTACACAAACAAAATTAGTTTTGAATCCTTCTTTCAAGTATCCACCTACAGTACATCAATATTTTTAAACCCACCTTTTATGTGAATATTCTTCGTAATATTTGTGTTTTACTCTTGGAATTTAGGGATGTCGGGTGATTGGCTTTGCCGGAAGTGAGGACAAGATCAAAGCACTAAAGCAGCTGGGGTTTGATTATGCTTACAACTACAAGACCTGTAACCTGCAGGAAGTCCTCAAGGAGGCCGCTCCAAACGGAGTCAACGTCTTCTTTGATAATGTGAGACATAATTGATATATTAATACCAAATTTATAATGAAAAATAAATTGTTCTTAAAGTTTATACTATTTGTATAATATATATTACTGTTAAAAGTAGTCAATACCATTATGCATTTATAGTAATTTCCTGAATATATGTAATTTGCTAATGTATTGTTCAGGTTGGTGGGGCATTTGCCAATACAGTTCTGGAGCATGGAATGGCCCATGGTGGCCGAGTGGTTGTAGTAGGAGGTCTCTCCGGTTACACAGCAACCACCCCGCAAACAGGTACCACCCCAGCTATCTTCATCACATCTATCTCAAAGACACATTCATGAGAATCATTTCATGAACAGGCCATGGTACAGACGCATTTACTCCGCAGACAAGCCAGCGATTTGACAAACATATCTTGCTAAAAACATGTAATCGTTTGCAATGTAAATGATTTGAAATCATTTAAGGTATATTTGAGTAAAAGGAAAAAATGTAAATGTTTTTGAGATTTATTTGATAAGACAATAGAATTCTATTAAACCACCACTAAATATCTACGATATTGGATTCGTTTTTCAATAAGTAACAAAAAGAATAGAAATATATTATTTTTTGATCCACAAGTCAATTAATATATCTATATGTGATCATTTTAGGACCCTATAATTACCCATTCATTTTGGGCAAATGTTTAAAAGTTGAAGGATTCCTCATCATGACTCATCCTCTGAAGTCCTGGTACTCAGCTATCTCTGATCTCGTCAGGTGGACCAAACAGGTGATCATCTCATGCTTCATCCATCATCATTCCGTCATATTAAGAGATATAATATATATGACAATGTGCAGTAAACCTACATGTAGAATCCATTCCTTATATCTATTATTGATATCCATTCCTTATATCTATTATTTATATCCATTCCTTATATCTATTATTTATATCCATTCTTTATATGTATTATATTTATCCATTCCTTATATCCATTCCTTATATCCATTCCTTATATCTATTATTTATATCTATACCTTATATCCATTCCTTATATCTATTATTGATATCCATTACTTATATCCATTCCTTATATCTATTATTTATATCCATTCCTTATATCCATTCCTTATATCTATTATTTATATCCATTCCTTATATCTATTCCTTATATGTATTATTTATATCCATTCCTTATATCCATTCCTTCTATTCATTCCTTATATGTATTATTTATATCCATTCCTTATATCCATTCCTTATATCTATTATTTATATCCATTCCTTATATCTATTATTTATATCCATTCCTTATATCTATTATTTATATCCATTCCTTAAATCTATTATTTATATCCATTCCTTATATCCATTCCTTATATCTATTATTTATATCCATTCCTTATATCTATTATTTATATCCATTCCTTATATCTATTATTTATATCTATTCCTTATATCCATTCCTTATATCTATTATTGATATCCATTACTTATATCCATTCCTTATATATATTATTTATATCCATTCCTTATATCCATTCCTTATATCTATTATTTATATCCATTCCTTATATCTATTATTTATATCCATTCCTTATATCCATTCCTTATATCTATTATTTATATCCATTCCTTATATCTATTCCTTATATGTATTATTTATATCCATTTCTTATATCTATTCCTTATATGTATTTTTATATCCATTCCTTATATCCATTCCTTATATCTATTATTTATATCCATTCCTTATATCTATTATTTATATCCATTCCTTATATCCATTCCTTAAATCTATTATTTATATCCATTCCTTATATCCATTCCTTATATCCATTCCTTATATCTATTATTTATATCCATTCCTTATATCTATTATATATATCCATTCCTTATATCTATTCCTTATATGTATTATTTATATCCATTCCTTATATCCATTCCTTATATCTATTATTTATATCCATTCCTTATATCTATTATTTATATCCATTCCTTACATCTGTCTTAATAATCCATATATATATATTTCTGAAATGTTCGGAAAATCTGCAATCTTGAATTTTATCATTGACCATTGTATATATAATATATAAATAACGATTGACCTTAACATTGACTTAATGTTCACTTGACATTGCAGGGCCTTGTGAAATCTAAAGAAAATGTAGCAAATGGATTCGACCAAGTTCCCAATACTTTAATTGGATTACTCCGGGGCGACTTCACGGGAAAGGCAGTTGTAAAACCATAAGTTTACCCAAGAGTAGCATGCTTGTAGGGATAAATTGAAAGTAAAACATTTTGACACATTTGTATTGAAAGAGCAATGAATAAATATTAAATCAATACTGAGGAAGTAATTGTCAATCGAATGGGTTTTCTTTGGGGATTTATATATAACATATATAACATTATATTCAAATTTAAAAGATCATATCAGTCGGACGATATATTTTAAGAGTCTTTTTATTTCTTGTCTTAAAAAATCACAAGATTTATCAGTACAGATTTGTTATTTTGAAACATCATTTGCAAATTACTAATTTAATCATTTAATCAACTCATCTGGCCGTATGTCTTTGTATTTGAATAAACTGTTACTATAAATAAACTGTTACTATCAAAAATACCACCAGGTGTCACCCAATTGCATATTTAATGTTTAGATATATATATATATATATATATATATATATATATATATATATATATATATATATATATATATATATATATATATATATATATATATATATATATATATATATATATATATATATATATATATATATATATATATATATATATATATATATATATATATATCTAAACATTAAATATGCAATTGGGTGACACCTGGTGGTATTTTTGATATATATATATATATATATATATATATATATATATATATATATATATATATATATATATATATATATATATATATATGTGGCAAGTAACCATAGCATGTTGTAATAATTCCCAAATAAAGACCATTCCTGGTATCATTTATCCAGCTTTACTAGGCCTCTTCAATATAAGTTTTATACTGAGCCTGATGCAAAGGAGAGTAAGTATCATTAAAAGGAGGCATAATGGAAATTGATGGCATCCCGCAACTATTATTGGTCAGCTTTAAACGACAACTCCTTATGAAGCACAAATCCTACTGGACTACTTTACCTTAGGCATCTGCAAAAAAACACAAGGTGGTGCTATTTCTCTAGATACTGACCTTCCTTGTTATTGTATCCGAAGACATTTTCATGAAATTATAATCTCTGCATTATATTGGATGTTAAGGACCTTCAGATGATGTAGTATTAGTTTTTGACTTCATAGTTTTCCCAGTTCCACTTACCCAGCTCCCCTCCTTTTATATGTAAGGAAGAGAACATTTATCGATACCTTTCACTTACAATAGAAATAGTAATGATAAGAAAATTCAATGAAAAAATAAAAGATTTTACCAAATGAAGTTACAGGAAATGTATTTGGAGATACTGGCAACACTGAAATTGATTTACAAATACCACCGCGCGATGGTAGAATTAAGGTGGACGTCAAATTGATATCTAAATTAGGCGATCATGTATGTGGGATCTCATTTTCCAGGTATGAATATAACAAAACCATCTTGTGGATTTCACTAGATACATTGAGTATATATTATGCACTACATATATATACACACTATTTAAAACAATCAGAAGCCCTCCCTCGTGTTGTCACTACAAGCATCGAAAGATGCACATACGATACACCATTTAAATCATACATTTCTTTATGAGGAAAATTACAGCCTTAAAAAGCTTACAAAAGCTGCAACATGGTGGTTATATCTATATCTACTATGTTCGTCTAAAGAATGCTCCAATTAGGGCATGCAGACATTAGGATACAGGGTAACTTTTCCATTTCTTGAATCTTGAGTTTTACATATGACAGTATACATGATTACTTCATTATATGGTAAGGTGTGGCGGGGTTAATTAGTCATGGCCTGAAACAGACAAAGGTTGCGTCTTTACATATGACAGTGTACATGATTACTTCATTATATGGTAAGGTGTGGCGGGGTTAATTAGTCATGGCCTAAAACAGACAAAGGTTGCGTCTTTACATATGACAGTATACATGATTACTTCATTATATGGTAAGGTGTGGCGGGGTTAATTAGTCATGGCCTGAAACAGACAAAGGTTGCGTCTTTACATATGACAGTATACATGATTACTTCATTATATGGTAAGGTGTGGCGGGGTTAATTAGTCATGGCCTGAAACAGACAAAGGTTGCGTCTTTACATATGACAGTATACATGATTACTTCATTATATGGTAAGGTGTGGCGGGGTTAATTAGTCATGGCCTGAAACAGACAAAGGTTGCGTCTTTACATATGACAGTATACATGATTACCTGATTATATGGTAAGGTGTGGCGGGGTTAATTAGTCATGGCCTAAAACAGACCAAGGTTGCGTCTTTACATATGACAGTATACATGATTACTTCATTATATGGTAATGTGTGACGGGGTAAATTAGCCATGGCCTGAAACAGACAATGGTTGTGTCTTTACATATGACAGTATACATGATTACCTGATTACGATATTAATCATACATTTTAATCTCCTCATTTGCATCGAGTTCATGTGAGAAAATTCCTGATGTGTATGTCCAAGGGAAGGGTTCTAACATTCCAGAACAGTGATATATAATCGTGAAACACATAAATGTCTCCCTATTATATGACATGAATAGCATATAAAGAGATAATATTTACTCACGGTGTCATATACATAGACTTATATTAGACAATATTGTTGTCGGTATAAATCCCCAAAACGACGAAACGTATCTGACAGTGTGGGAGTCAAATTACAAAGATGTTGTCATTTTTATTTAAGTTAGAATAATGAACAATGTATTTGTGAAATATTTCTTAAAAATGAAACGACTTTATAAAAAGAGTTAATGTAGATTTTAAAAAAACAAATTTACAAGATCTGCCAGTTGGTCCATTATCAAACCATACCTTCCTAAGCAAACAAAACATGCATGCATGAACAAAACGTGCTGAAATTTAAATCACATCATTTCGAAAATGATTTAATGAAATTAGATATTTTTTTCTTATTTTTCCTGTCAAGAATAAAACAATAATTCTTATTATTTAGTCTGAACCTTACATGACGGTGTCCTCTATGACAATGTTTTAGATGTATTTTGCATGCAATTGAATTCTAAATTTTGTTTTAAATATAGTTTTATACTATTCCAAAAACATGGAACAAACAACTGAAAAGCCGGTCACATTGTGCACATTCATTAATCTTGGAGTTCTTCCAGTCTGTCCAGCTTATTAGATCACAGATTTATATAATGCACAGAAAATTAAACATGAAAACATTATTCAACTGAAACATAAACAAATAATATGATTTTACCAGGCATCAACAATGAATACAATTTACCATAATTAATTTACGATGGTGGAAATTACATGAATTCAAATTGTGCGTGTGCAATGCGAGATTCGTGTGGACCGACCATCAATGTGAAGCTTCAGGAATGCATAAATATTGTAATTAACCTGTGTACTCAAATCATTTCAATCCTTGATTATTGTGGTATGTTTGACCAGAAATATATCTGTAAAAAGATCTGTTTTTTATGCGATAGATGCAGATATTTTTGCCATAAATCTCAGCGGGGTTCAGCAGGAGTCAGACCAGACCACACCTTTGATATTACACACTTATAATAGCCCCGGGTAGAGTCCATACTACCAACACACTGTGCCTCATACTGATGAAAGATGACAAGAAATAACATTCATAACCAAAAGAATCTCCCCATTGCATTTTTACATAAAATTTACTTGAAGCTGCAAAGGAATAAACTCAGCTTACGCTTCACCTCACAATTATCATCCCTGAGGCAATGTGAGCTCTTTAGATTTGCAGTAACTCAATATGATAAAGAGAGGAGGTTTTACTGTCCAGCTCTCACCCGAGGATATGGAAGCATAATGTTTCATTCTCGCATGGTTTTCGAACAATAAGTACAGCGACGATGTCGAGTTTTAGTTTCGTAGATTTACATGGATGCCTCAGAGCCAAATGCCGACGGCCATTTCATGTTTAACTGTCGTAGAAAAATTGAGGATTTTAATATCAATCTCGTGTAGGTGAGAATTATATTGTGGAGCGAAACATCGTAAAAGTTTCTGGACTCATCTGCATTGGAGATGCATATAGTCATGTTTGGGTCGCGTATCCGCTTTCCTAAGGCTTTCTGAATCGAGTCATTGTTATTCACTGAGTGTCTTCCACGTTAATTTGGACCTTTCACTTTCTTACCATTTATTCCGACCCTTATAACACTCAGGGTCCTCCACCAGAGCAGATACATGAAATAGTCAAAATGTTGCAAACCAGACGACATGGGACTAGACTTCTTTGTCTTGTTTTATCTATATCATCCTGTGTGATCGTACAGGCTGGGCCTAATACCTATGGGCTACATTCAAGGCGGAAGAGAGGAGCTTATGAACTCTTGGATTGGAATGAGAGTCCCGGCCATGGACAGGGGCACAGCCATGCAATAAACGGGTATGGAGGAGGAGGCGGCGGAGGAGGAGGAGGGTATAGTGGTGGAAGAGGATCAAATTATGGCAGCCCCACAAGAACAGGAGGATATGGCTCAAATCATAGGAAACATGGCAGTAGTAACGGCGGAGGAAAGAGTGGAGGCTATGGAGGGTACAGCAGCCCTCCCAAGCGATCATCATATGGAGGATCTAAAGGCTATGGGGGAGATAGCTATGGCGCTCCTTCTAAAAGCTACGGTGGCGACAGCTATGGAGGCTCCTCCAAGGGCTATGGAGGTTCTTCAAAGGGTTACAGTAGTCCCTCAAAGGGTTACGGCGGGGATAGCTATGGAAGCTCATCAAAGGGCTATGGTGGTGATAGCTACGGGGGTTCTTCAAAGGGCTATGGTGGTGATAGCTACGGGGGTTCTTCAAAGGGCTATGGTGGTGATAGCTACGGGGGTTCTTCCAAGAGTTATGGTGGCGACAGTTATGGATCATCTCCCAAAAGCTATGGCAGAGACAGCTACTCCTCCAAGAGCTATGGGAGTGATAGCTATGCTAGTTCCAAGAAGCGGTCAAGCTATCATAGTGATAATCACAGAGGGTCCAGTGTCAGCTCTGGTGGATACGGCAACAATCACAAGACATCTGGACATGCTAAAAGTTATGGAGGATCAAGCTATGGTGGTCCAAGTTATGGTGGATCAAGCTATGGTGGTTCAAGCTATGGCGGTTCTAGTCATAGTCATGGTCCAAGTTATGGTAGTTCTAGTCATGGTGGATCTAGATATGGTGGTTCTAGTTACAGCAAATGTGGGTCAAAACATGCCTATAAAGGTAAGATACCGTATATCATGATCATTTAATTTGTATTTGCTGTTTAAAATGAATCATTAACTTTGCTGTATTAATCTGTATTTCCTGTTTCAAGGAATTTAATTTTATACAGTAGAAATATATGTATAAATAATACATGAGGTGACTAAACAATCAATGTGGTTGTTTGCCATGTATCACCAGCTTGCATGTGCTTTGATCATAAACTATTTGATAATCACATCATTTATGATCATTAGGTACAGTTATGCCTTGGTTCTGTGTACATTGGATAGACATAAAACATAGCCCAAAAACTTAAAAACGTTGCATACCAGTATTCAACTATATTCAAGGGTAACTTTTATTTTTTTAAATATGGATGAGAATAGTAAAATAATTTCAAAGAATTATTCTTTTGTATGTGGTATGCATACATTGAAATATTTTTGTTTGGAACAAAATGTTTTTCACCATTCCTGTGTTTATCTTTCTGCCACCATTCCAAAATTTCGAAGTGAAACGAAAATTAATATGCTTTATTATAATAGCTTTTCTGTCGATTATTCACAGTTTTAATCTCCTGTCATCAACAGAAAACTGATCTTTTGTGTTTGATGTACAGCAGACGACATAAAAGCTGCGTCGACTATAGAACTGTGTGGCAGTTTGTCCGTTTATTGCCGATATTTATCACACCATTTGGCATTGTTGGCATATATACATATCTGCCAATTTGATGAGAATATTATCAGATACATAGAAGACTTTGAAAGTGGAGCTGCAGTTTTGTTGTCGTCCGCAGCTGTGATGTCGTCCGCTGTACCAGCTGGGAACACATGTAAAGTCAGTACACTCCTGCGTAGCTAGTTTCCCAGCATTCATTGACACATCCTGTCTCACAGTGGTAATGTTTGGGAGGACATAGGCTTTTGATTGACATATTATACTCAGGCTATTCTCATTATTTGTCAAACAAATGTCATTCCTATTGTCATTATAGTTAATACTTTAAAAGACAAGATCACCTTGAACAGTCTAGTTAGCCAGAGCCTTGGCAGTGAGCATTTTCTATTCAATGCAACAGCCAACCTCGATATTATCAATCATATAAAATGTATGACAATATTATTTTTTAGAAGATTTAGATTATATATATATATATATATATATATATATATATATATATATATATATATATATATATATATATATATATATATATATATATACAGCAACAAATTTATAAACACTATACATAATCTAAATTCAAAAAGGTCCCATACACACATGATACAGAAATGTTAATATATGCAGGTCCTACTGAATGTAGCAAAGCATAAACATCTGATTTCTGTTTAATATATTGCTTTGTATTGTATTGTATGTCATGTTTATGATATGATCAATCTCTGTTTGATGACCACATCTTCTATAACCTATTCCCTGTATGTTTCATGAATTGCATTAAACATAAAATTAAAATCTTTCTCGAATAGAACCGTACCAAGTTGAGAGATATGTTGGATTTTATTAGCCCGTTATTATATTGTGAATTAGGAAATAGGAAATCTAATGAACAATTAGACCAAATAAATGTCTTGTTGATTATCAATAATTGTAATTGCTAGAGCTGAAGCGAGGAGATAATTCTATATGGAATCTATTTTCCACATCAATACTTTTTAGGATATTGCATATCATTGCTATATTTTGATATTTTTTTTACAAATAACAAATTCCATATTCTATGTGATTACTAGGAATTTTAGTCATGTGGATTGGTTACTTTTAACATATATTATTCTTTTCATTTGAGATGATCACTACAAAAAATATTGCATTTGGAAATACAAAACCCCCTGAAGGAATATTATAGTATACAGTTAGGTGTATTACTTTTTCAATTCATGTTAAAAGTAGAAAAAACACATCACATTATCTATTAATTGAGTTAAATTATTCTACAATAATGAGGTATTCATATAATTGTCAAGTCATTTACTTTTATAACTATGTTGGTATTAGGAATAATGTTTCATTCATCCCAGGAGACACATCTTACATATAGTTTTGTGAACTTTGATACCATTTACCTGATTTAAATCATCTCTCCTCCAGACTGATTTTTCATCATTCTGTAAAAGTTCAAACATGAACATTAATGACCATGAATCATCACTTTACTTCATTTGAATATTTTAATTTCGAAAAAAAACAATGCTGATTGTAGTGGGTCATTATATCATATACGGTAAAAGTCCAGTTTTTCTGTGTCATCCATGTGTGCTGAATTTGTCGGGTTAAGGTACAGATGTCTGATGATGATTAACCTAAAAGGGACCTATAATTTGACATCAAAGATAAAGCGTGATGTTATCAACTGAAGTATATTACACGCAAAACAATGCTCTCCAGCCATTTTGTAAGGAGACATTAAGTGATACGAGACCCTGAGGCAATCTTGGACAGACTTACAGCCTCCAAGTTTTAGCGCTTTCACAGCTTTGCTATCGCTATCATACATGAGTTGGCGGCTGACACAATCATGAGAATTCTCTAAGCGCGGTGCCCTCCCCACGCGTACAACTGTTCCTTTCTCCAGTGTTTCACTTTCAAGTTAGGTACTGTCTCTTATGGAAAAACACATCATGAATATGTTACTGAGTGCGAGTGCTAATTTGTTCTTATATTTCATTGTCCAAATATATCAAGTGACAGGCACAGTATTCGTTCTCGATATCTGTATGAATGGAACTATTAACTATTTAACAAATTGTAAGTGTCTGATTTATCACGTGATGACCTTTTTGTATTGACTACGTAGACCATTAATCTTCATATAATTTGTGACAGAATACACTTAAATCTTCTTTCCAGAACAACATTTATCTATCTGCTGGAGATCACCGGGATCGTCACACACTTATCACAGAAGTGTTTGATCCACACTTGATAAATAACAACAGAGGGAGCTTCATGATGTAATGCATGCGATGTTAATATTTCATGTCCAATCATCATTGCGTTACATTTGAGTAATTAAAATTCTCGTATTTGTTTATACCCTGCATGCAAAAACAGTATAAATGAACTCATATGGTGCGCAAAATATAAAGTTATACTGAACCGGCGATATCAGACCATTTACAAGTCTGTCAACGGGACTCAATGCCCCTCGTTTTTCGATGAGTCACTGGGGTTCTTTATTTTGCATTATCAAATAAACATGAAAACTCAAGTCACGAATTTCGCTATCATGAATAGGATAGCCACATAGCCAATGCTTATTATTTTCAGTCTTATAGGATTATAAATAAAATATTCTAATGAAACGTCATAAATGTAGAACTATGGACTTTGCATTAATGAAATGTGATTTAATCAAATTAAAAGTTCTCTAAGAAAGGATTGCTGTAGAATAAAAATAAACTAAATAGACACAAATGTATGGAGGGGCAAGATATCACAGTGATTGCATTTGTGATGGATCACTCTGCTGACTGCTATCATAAAAAAATAAAATAAAGTTGGAAGATTGTTTACTTCTGCCAAAGTTCAATATTATCAAATCACATATTTTTTAATCATATTTCTTTGAGAAAAACATAATATAAGCGGATAGTCTTGACTTTCGAAAAAAACCCAAATAACGACGGTTTATAAGGCTTATATGTATCAGAGAGTGAAACTCGTTTATCCTTTTGATTTAGAGATTGGAATCCCATGCATTCAATGTCCTTCTTATATCCCTATATATGGTACTATGACAAGAACCCGACATTAAACAATAATACCTTGAACAGTGAGATTGTCAAAAACATAAATTGCAAAAGAAACAAAATATAAGTAGAACATGTTTGTTATATGTTGCAGGATTTTGTGCGCACAAATACCATGGTCACTACACCCACCCAGGCAACAGTGAATGTTTCATCCAGTGCGACGAATGGGGTACTGCCTACCCTAAGCCCTGTGCCCCGGGGACATACTGGGAATACAGAGGTAAAGGACCTGCCCCATACAACGCCTGTGTTGCCAAGAAAACAAGAAAAGGATATGGCAAACCCCACCGTCATCACGGATCTCACAGGGGTGGATACGGTAGCCCATATGGAAGCCATGGTCACAACCAGGGATATTATCGCTAATACAAGCTGCATGTACCCATTAGCTGCGTCATTACATCGTCAAATCTACAGTCTAACTTATTATATTGGGAATGGCAATGTGTCTTTTATATTTGAAATATTAACATTCAATGATATGTAAAATTGTAATTTATGGACAGTTATGTTATCAATCGGAAATCCTCTTAAAATAGTAAAATAATATATATATATATATATATATATATATATATATATATATATATATATATATATATATATATATATATATATTATTTTGGTATATAGGACTATGTGTTGGTTTGAGTTATATAATACTATGTGAACATCTCATGGAAACTTGTGTTACTAATCTCTTCTGTCTGGCTTTATTTCTATTTAATTGAGCAGGTTCCTCTTGATGTATGTATGTGAAAACTACAAAGCAGGTCTTTTACTTTCCAGAAATCAAAATTTACCAAAATATGTACATCTAATTACTGATACTCTATTTCTCATTTTCATTTTTGTCTTAAATGAAATAAGCTGGTTCTTTCTTTTTTTTATAAAAATAAGCTGGTGCTTAATACATGTGCGAGTCAGGTATGATTTGAAGGTCTGGAGCATATCCATAGTTTGGTGTTGTGACAAGTTTGCAAAGACGTCGACCCTTGCCTGGTGCTGAAAGGGTCTATTATAATCTGTATGAATCTATTCTGTCTGAGAGGATTTTGAAATTCGATTTTCTGTACATTTGTAAGTATTAATAAAATATAAAAATCTTGCAAAGAAATAGTACTGGTTTAATGTTTTGTTTGTTTAGATTTATGTGAATCCAAAATATTGTGCCATTTTAAATACATTTTAGCTATAGCTTCGGCATTGATGGGGGATATTTTCTGTCATAATGTCCCTCAACTTTGATCTTCTCCTTTGATATTACTGGTTGGAGTTCTTAGCTATCAGAAGGCAAGATGTTGTATTTTCAGGGAACCAATTATACCATTTTCAAATAGGCTCTGAATTTCTTCCCCATTTTGTTATGCTTATTCCAAACATCTAATAAATATCAATGTGTTGTCAAGGAGGCTGCCATTTTAAATGACATAAAAAAGTAGCGAATGAGAATCAATATAACAAGTTGGGCCAAATTCAATATGTAACATACCTTTTGATTGGTCAAAGGATTTAAATCATCATTTGTGAATCAATTTCCAGAACATTTTCACAAACATTAGAAAAAAGCAATGATCATTGTAACTTTAAGGCCATTGGCCTATGTTTTACACACTTACATTGCATCGTCTTTGATATTACTGATTACTACTCCAATAAAGTAAAAAAAAAACCCATTAGTAAAATATACAAATTAATTACAAATGTTGTACTTGAAATAACAAAAATGAAAAATAAAATTTCTGGATGAAGCTATGATTTTCGGTTTCATTTTTTGCAGAACAGGTAGGAACAGTTAGTGCCTTGATAATACTTTCTTTATTGACTATTGAAAATAAGTTATCTTCATAGCCCCACATTTCATATACATATTCTATCATCCACATGCAGGATACACTAGTTTTGAATAATGTAATGTATGTATTGAAACCTATGTTTCAAATGAATGACAATTTTGAAATAGTCACCATTTCCTCTGGTGATCCATAGGTCGTGGGTTCGATCCCCGGTCGTGCTGAAATTGAATTTATGATATAATTTCATATATGAGCTGAGGCAAGTGCCTAAAGGGTTAATCCATTGTCCTTGTAAATCTGTGACTGGTTCGGTTGTCATGTCAAGGACGCCTGCGACATGACAATTAAGTGAGGCAGCACTCTATCTGCTAAAGTAGCTCTCATCACGAAATGACTGAAAAAATGTTGAAAGTAATGTAAAACCCCAAAAAACAAACAAGTCTATATGTGAATATACCTGACTTGTTACAATAGAGTACGGATAAATGGTGAAATCGATTAAAAAGTTAAATAGGGTATATCCGTGAATGCTCACACGTGCGTTTTGTGTTGGTAGCGAAATTATTTGTGCATTCACACGTATTGTATTGGTAGCAGCACATGTTAGTGTCAAAGAATATATTTTATTCAATCAATCACTGGCCATATCTTTATGATCTGCAGTTTTAGCATCCATTATCCAATTAGTGAGAGAGTGTTACAAATGAGCTCATGTAGATACAATAGGCGAAGACTGCACAGTGGATGGGACCCCTCTTACGGTTGTTTGTGTAAAGGCGTGTTATGACCCAGACACGTTTCGACCGTAGTTTAGTCTCATACGTGGAAGAACAAAATCACAACTGCCTGGTGGTCCTTTATATACTATTTCTGATTGTCCAACTGGACAACTTGTCCAGGTGGACAAGTGGACAGTGGTGGACAAATATCTGGTTTTTTTGTAGACTGGACAGTTTCCTGTTCCCTTTGTTAGGCTAATTTCCTGTCTATTGTGTCTGGTCAGTTCATATCCTTCTTTTCCATGATTGATTTACGTGAAATTTTATATAATATTATTTCTTATTGAGTGAAGAATTGGACTAGCTAACAATTTGAGTTAATGCATCAGGTCATTATCACATGCATGTACCATGAAGTGAAATCCCTTGCGACGTGGCTCTTTGTCTCTCATGCCAGAGATCTAGGTATTTTCAAACAAAAGATGAAATCTTTATATTAGGCTTTATCTGGGGGATCAGAACAAATTGAGTTGAATCTTTTTTGCAAAGGTAGAAAATGCTGTTTTTTTTAGAAACGTAGAAAATGTAGATAAAGTTTTGATTTTAAATTGTCATATTATTTAGGATTTTCTTTGAGCGATATCAGATCATAAATATAACATAAATCAGGTTTTACTTGAGCGATGTTCCGGGGCTCAGACACATTTGCAATACTAAATTTCAAACTTCGAGTACGTTGCTCACGAGGCCAACGTTAAGCATGTGTTGTAATAAAAAAAAATAGACCAGATATGTTCTTTTAAGCAGCTTAAAAATAAATGATAACTTCAAATATCATTCTACAACATGTGCACAATCCAACCACTTCTCATATAAGCCTCCCACAGGATATGTTTCAGGTGCTATGGTGGATAGTTTATGTTATTCAAATAGGCAACGTAAATGTTAAGCTAAAAAGAGAAATAGAATAATTCATTGAACTGCAGAACAGCAACTAAAAAACAATCTGTCATGGTTTGATAATGATACTCATCATGTAAGTTCGAATTAGTTGTAAACATTCTCTTTAAGAAATGTAAAGCTCAGAAATGTTTGATGTTGAGTGAATGAAAACAGTGTGTCCAGTACATTGAACTTACTCAATATAGTCTGTGAAACCCACAAGAGGGCACTATTACCATAATAGCTAAAAATTGATATCCCACTGGCACTCCTATATCATGAAGGCCAAGTTGACCTGAGTTGGTTGTTTAATTGATATTGACATATGTTTTATGCTTAAAATAGATGTCTATGCAGTCTTCATTAATCTTGTAGAATATGGCATCTTGAATAGTATTTATCACCAGATGGCACTGTTACCAGCTATGACATAAGATATCAATATTTGTGCAAGTTATATATGAAATTTATATCTCCATAAAATCAGGTGATTATATTATGATAGAAGCATAATACATCTGGCAATATTTGTGTTTTGATGTCCATTATATATATTGACATGCTTGGAACTCAAGTAAAACAATGGAGATATCTCATGACGTATTGTTTGTTTGCCTTGAGAGAAACCTCCTGACTTGGCAGAGGCTTAACACTGATAGGACACGCACCTATTATTGAGTGTGAATAAGACGTTGAATCTTGATTGGTTGGGAGTTCTTTCACACATTATGTTTCACGGGCAAAGCTAGTTGTGATCGTGGTAACCATGCAGTGAATGCTGCGAATCCAAGATAGCTGAAAGATGATTTGAAATTTCCTAAATCGCGTGAGGCACTAAAGAGCTTTTAATGCAATTTTCAACCAACGTTTGGCCATCTTCTATTCAGCACTTTCACAGCTTGGCGGCAGGTATTGCTTATGATTTCCCAATAACACCTATTTTTTTATTCCCCCCCAACCGTTCCTTACTTCAATGGTACTTTCTTGTGAATAATTAAATAATATGAAATGTTCAGGCTAGAATTTGTCAGATTTAAAACTGCATTCAATAAAACGTTATGAAAAACAGAGAGTATAGAAAACAATTGTATGGCAATGTAAACATTCGATGTGAACATTTTGATACAGTAAGTGAACATGAAATAATTGTTTATATGATGTAAATAATAGATGTGCACATTTTACAGTAAATGAACATGAACAATTTGTTTATATGATGAAATATGAATGGGAACAAATTTCTACATATATGGAAAAATCTTGGATTAGAAGAACAAGTATTTTGTACATATAATTTATATGTAGCAATTTTATTTAATATTCTAACTCTTTTTCTGATATCATGTACAATACTGATATGTTCACTATTTGTACACCATACCACAGCAGCTTAATAGTATGAAAAATTGTACAAGATTTAAACTGACAGACAAGTCCTGAGGGGCTTGGATACTGATGTTCACTGTACTGTACATATTACCATTGTATTTTGAATCCTGTCAATATAATAACGATATACAATACAATACAATACAAAGTGTGAATGCTTTCGCTGCTCTCCCCTACTTAATCTTTTAATTTCCTTCTCCAATATTCACCTCCACTGTCGGGTATATCTGCTCGGGTATATCTGCTTATGAAGCCCTGTGAATTGATTAAGCTCTCTAAAGATCATCTTATTAAATATTTGGAATGTAAAGACACTTAATCGTAGAGAAGATAATAAAAATAATAATAATAATTATCAATAATATGAATAGGAATGAGAAAGTCATTAATTAATTCAAACAGAACATCCGCTGTACCAATCGGCGTGATCTTGGGCTCATTGGAAAGAAAACGATGAAATATTAAGAAAGGTGGAAGGGACATAGCATACATTTCTTTTATTATTAGTCAAATTAGCCAAAAACTGGTATTTCAAGCAGTACAGAGGGAGGAACTTTCCAAAAGGTAACAGCAATAATGTACATGATCATATTAACATATTTTATGATGTTACCATGACGTCATTATGTCTGACATCACTATGACAACTTTCTTGTCTGACGTTACTATGATGACACTTTCCCGTATGACGTCATCATGTTTATCTTGCTTGCAATGTCAATATGATCTTTCTACTCCAATTATTGACGAAACTGTGATCATTTGTACACATGATATTCAGTGGAAAGAAATGTGCATCTCGTCGCCTCATGCAACTCTGTTTACCTTGCTTTCATCGTCATTACGTTTTCAAAGCAGGTGAAATCATCTTTCTACACTAATTATTGACGAAACTGTGGCCATTCGTATATACGATGTTCAGTGGAATGAAATGTGCATCTCATAGCCTCACGTCAGTCCGTCCATCTGTCCGATTTATATTAATTTGCACCTCTGCCATTTCATAAGATAAGATAAGATAAGATAAGATAAAGTTTTATTTTGAATCAATTTACATAAAAACACTAGCTAAAAGCTTATAATAATAATAATACTTTATTTGCAACTTTACAAGTCGAATAACTATAAATAAATAACAGTAATAAAATGAAAATCTATAATTGCTTCAGAGTTGAGCATGTAGTGTCCATTACCAGTTCAATATTATCATATGCTTACTTGATATGTGTGATAGCTTATTATATCCAGTCCTTCTGAGTATGGTATCCTTGGGTGAATAATATTCACTGCCCTTTTTTGTATACCTTCTAGGGCATTGAGTTGATGCTTTGTTATTCCTGTTGACCACACTGAGCATGCGTTTTCCAATATTGAACGAATTACACTTTTGTAAAATATGACCAATTCTTTCTGATCAACCCCTGCTCGATTCAGGCACAGTAGGAAGTAAAGCCTCACAGATGATTTTTTTGTGAGTATCCCATTTTAAATTGACAGACACATATACTCCCAGTAATTTAGTACTTTGAACTATTTCGATAATTTGGTCTTTGATGGTTAAAGAGTGTATTGTGGGAGCTCTCTTTTTGAAATGAATGAGCATCTCTTTTGTCTTTTTTGCAATGAGTCTTGTGTTATTACTGTCAGACTATTTGGCTGTATCATCAGCTGCTCCCTGCATTACTGAGTCAGGAATAGATGTTATTTCCTCAGATTCAGTGGTGTCGTCAATGTATTTATGATATCTTAAACCACTGAAAGTTATATCATTTATCATGATGATGAAGAGCAAGGGTCCGAGCCAGGATAGGTAATTTATTGCAACTAATCCATATATAATGAAATATTTAAAATACATATAACCAAAATGCAAAACAAAGAATTCCAAATATTTGCATAAAATTGGCAAATCTGTTTGGGAAGAAAATGATCCATCCATTGCCTGACATATTGATCAATCATTAAAGGATAAAGCCAGGAATATCATGAAAGATCACAGTCAATTATATTTTATATCCCAAACCCCATTAAATTCTAATTGAAGAACTACATAAAATTATCAGCTTGGGTAAGAATTTAATGTTCATTGTTATCATAACTACCATCCCTATAAAAATAATCGTGTTAAATTAAATGCAACCCATATGCATATTGCAAATAATGAGTTTTGAAAAGGGTCATAATAGTTCATGTTTCTGACATGAACCAAACCCAGGAGTGACGCATTGAGGTTGACACTCACATATATAGCAGGTAACCTCGTTCTCAAGCGGAGGTGATACAAACTGCGAGTATCAAGATGAGAGTCTGTATCATCTGCATCACCCTTGCTATTTGCATCACACAAGTACTTAGTGCAAGAGAATATAATAAACATCGCAAACGGATATCAACTTACAAAGATCATCATGATAAATATAATGATGACAAAAGAGAAACAAAAGGCAGAAAGTATCTTCCCAGAGATGATCACTCACACCATTCACATGAAAGTGACGATGAGGTAGAACATAAAATAAAGAGAGCTAAGTCTAGAGTTAGAAATACCTATCATGACGACGAACATCGGGTAGAGCATATAGGCGGTGGCCGTTCAGGGTACAGAAGAAAATCCAGAAAAGATCGTGATGATCATGATGGCTATACTGTCAAAACACGGTCATATCGTCGAGAATATGACCACGATGACCACAAGCGAGATGACCATTACAAAGATGACCACTACAAAGATGACCACTACAAAGATGACCACAACCGAGATGACCATTACAAAGATGACCATTACAAAGATGACCATTACAAAGATGACCACTACAAAGATGACCATTACAAAGACGACCATTACAAAGATGACCACTACAAAGATGACCACTACAAAGGTGACCATTACAAAGGTGACCATTACAAAGATGACCATTACAAAGATGACCATTACAAAGATGACCACTACAAAGATGACCATTCCAAAGATGACCATTACAAAGATGACCACTACAAAGATGACCATTCCAAAGATGACCATTACAAAGATGACCATTACATAGATGACCACTACAAAGGTGACCATTACAAAGATGACCATTACAAAGATGACCATTACAAAGATGACCATTACAAAGATGACCACTCCAAAGATGACCACTCCAAAGATGACCATTACAAAGATGATCACTACCATAGGGATGACAGGGAATATTCCCCAAGGTCATCAAGGAGAGAAAGCAGACACAAGCATTCTGAAAGAAAACGTCCCCATTACCTTTCCAGGAAACATCATCGTGACTATTATGACGACGATGATTTGGAAAAAGATGATCATCATTATAAACCCGAAACAAATGAAGAGAAACCAGACATGAAAGAAGAAGAAAGCATGGATCTTCCTGCTGATGAATTCGAAGAAATGGAGAAATCCGAAATTCCAGAAGAAGTCCCGGAAGAAGTTAAAGGGCATGATGAAAAGAGCACCAGCAAATTTGAAGAAGAGAGTAAAACTGCTGAAGAAATGATTCCAGCGCATGAAAGAAGGTATGCTAGTTACAAGGCAAGGGAGAGGTACCCGTACCACTATTATTCTCCCTATCAGCATGCTGCCAGTAAATACACACCAGTACACTACAAACACAGGAAAATAGCAGAGGAGGATCCCAACGTCTACTATGAATCCACAGGAAAAGGATGTGGACCGATCTATGGTAAACCACTCTTTCTTTTATTTTGTAATCATATAATTATGCCACTCTTTCTTATGATAAAGGTCCAAATCTCTATTAGGACAAATGTTTCGGCTATGCTGCATAGTAGAGAGTATGTATATCTGCGGCTGAGTTGTTTTGCACTCCAGCGAGTGCATCATTGCTGGTTATCTGAGGCAGTGGCTTGTGCTACAATTGCTATGTGATAATGCAAAACAAAGATCCCAATCACTCTTCAAAGAGAGAAAAGCATCACATCCCAGTGAAATGCTTCTATCCGACCTTATATAGCTTAAACGGGTCTGAAAAGGCTATTGAGACACAATTATCTTATTAAAAAATATATCTTGATACAGTATTATATATTTTCCTCCTATAAAATATTTATATGACTGTGTCCAGCACTGATTGAAACATATACGTGTCGGGATTTAAAAAAAAATCATTAATGTAGTTTTTGAAAATGTAACAACTCTTTTATTTTCAGATAACTTCTGCTTGTTCAAGGCCAAGGATTTCTATTATAAAAGAAGAGGTCTGACCAAGGACAGCAAATATAACCGGAGGCCCACAGACCACTACGCTCACCCGAGTAACAAGCATTGCTTTGTTCATTGTAATGCTTTTGGAAGAGGTTTTGTCAAGAGGTGCCCTGAAGGCACTGTCTGGACAACCAATGTGTGTGTCTAAACACACTGTCTCTTGGTTAGATTCCAACACAATTTTCGTCTGAAGGGGATTTTTCTATTTTTTTAAATTTATAAGTGAAGTTCTGTATTTATTGCATATTTGTTTGCATATTATCCGCTGTATTAACTGGCATCATAAAGACCCTTAATGTTTATAACACAATGCTATGCGCCTTGCTATATTAAGGAGAGCTAATGATTTTCTTGTTTGCCCAAACATGGTAGATTTGCTTACCTTACCTTGTTTATTCTGTAAATACCAACAACTCTAAACATTAAATCCCAGGCAGGTCCTTTACCCAATTTGCCAATAGAATTGTAAATAAAATAATAAAGTGTTGAATACTGAAAATAGCAAATGAGTTGTTCTGTGTTCATACTTAATATAAACGAGATTGTATAAATTGCTAAACCATGTAACATTCCTCTTATTATGATGTCATCAATATATTAATACTATTCTGAATAATAAACCTCATAAGACCACAAATGTCCTCTTTAAATATAGTCAATAACATGATTGTGGTTTCAACACATTCTTTTATGAATAGATGTCCTTTTTACCATAAAATGATAGATGTGCCTGTCCTGCCAGGACGAATCTTTATCACGAAGATGAAGTCCCAGGCACCTTTGTAAGCGGAATAAAAGTCGGTTTGGACTTCTCAAGGAACATCCAGGTGAACGCCAGTTATTACTTTACAAAACACCATCAACACGGACACAGGCCAAATATGAACGTCATAGAAAAAGTGACAGTAAAAGCATGTAACACTCAATCGATACAGCGCTAGATATAACTTAAATTTGATTAAGTATCCATGTATGGGGAGGGATCAGTCAGACAAAGTGAATGAACCTATGATATGCATGGGAGATTTGAATCTATTCTGGACAGTAGGTTAATACATCAGTCATGTTTCACTGTGAGAGTAACTTCGTGTGTCATGTGCGGACCAGTGAGAATATGCTTATGGGTGTTTGCTGGACATGAGGCAGTGATGTATGTTGGACATGGAACAGTGATGTATGTTGGACATGGGACAGTGATGTATGTTGGACATGGGACAGTGATGTATGTTGGACATGGGACAGTGATTCATGCTGGACATGGGACAGTGATGTATACTGGGCATGGGAGAGTGATGTATGCTGGGTATGGGACTGTGATGTATGTTGGACATGGGACAGTGATGTATGTTGGACATGGGACAGTGATTCATGCTGGACATGGGAGAGTGATGTATGTTAGACATGGGACAATGATGTATGTTGGACATGGGACAGTGATGTATGTTGGACATGGGACAGTGATTCATGCTGGGCACGGGACAGTGATGTATGTGAGTGTATGCCAGGTACGGGACTGTGTGTGTATGCCAGGTACGGGACTGTGTGTGTATTCCAGGTACGGGACTGTGAGTGTATGCCAGGTACGGGACTGTGTGTGTATTCCAGGTACAGGACTGTGTGTGTATTCCAGGTACGGGACTGTGAGTGTATGGCAGGTACGGGACTGTGTGTGTATGCCAGGTACGGGACTGTGTGTGTATGGCAGGTACGGGACTGTGAGTGTATGCCAGGTACGGGACTGTGGGTGTATTGCAGTTATGGGACTGTGAGTGTATGCCAGGTACGGGACTGTGAGTGTATGGCAGGTACGGGACTGTGTGTGTATGCCAGGTATGGGACTGTGAGTGTATGCCAGGTATGGGACTGTGAGTGTATGCCAGGTACGGGACTGTGGGTGTATGGCAGGTACGGGACTGTGCGTGTATGCCAGGTTCTGGACTGTGAGTGTATGGCACATACGGGACTGTGGGTGTATGCCAGGTATGGGACTGTGGGTGTATGCCAGGTATGGGACTGTGGGTGTATGGCAGGTACGGGACTGTGAGTGTATGCCAGGTACGGGACTGTGCGTGTATGCCAGGTTCTGGACTGTGAGTGTATGGCACGTACGGGACTGTGGGTGTATGCCAGGTACGGGACTGTGAGTGTATGCCAGGTACGGGACTGTGAGTGTATGCCAGGTACGGGACTGTGAGTGTATGCCAGGTACGGGACTGTGGGTGTATGCCAGGTACGGGACTATGAGTGTATGCCAGGAACGGGACTGTGAGTGTATGCCAGGTACGGGACTGTGAGTGTATGGCAGGTACGGGACTGTGAGTGTATGCCAGGTACGGGACTGTGGGTGTATGCCAGGTTCTGGACTGTGAGTGTATGCCAGGAACGGGACTGTGAGTGTATGCCAGGTACGGGACTGTGAGTGTATGGCAGGTACGGGACTGTGAGTGTATGCCAGGTACGGGACTGTGCGTGTATGCCAGGTTCTGGACTGTGAGTGTATGGCACGTACGGGACTGTGGGTGTATGCCAGTTATGGGACTGTGAGTGTATGCCAGGTACGGGACTGTGTGTATTCAGTGTTGTATGTCTCAAGCGGAGGTGATGCAAACTGCGAGTATCAAGATGAGAGTCTGTATCATCTGCATCACCCTTGCTATTTGCATCACACAAGTACTTAGTGCAAGAGAATATAATAAACATCGCAAACGGATATCAACTTACAAAGATCATCATGATAAATATAATGATGACAAAAGAGAAACAAAAGGCAGAAAGTATCTTCCCAGAGATGATCACTCACACCATTCACATGAAAGTGACGATGAGGTAGAACATAAAATAAAGAGAGCTAAGTCTAGAGTAAGAAATACCCATCATGACGATGAACATCGGGTAGAGCATATAGGCGGTGGCCGTTCAGGGTACAGAAGAAAATCCAGACAGGATCGTGATGATCATGATGGCTATACTGTCAAAACACGGTCATATCGTCGAGAATATGACCACGATGACCACAACCGAGATGACCATTACAAAGATGACCATTACAAAGATGACCATTACAAGGATGGTCACTACAAAGATGACCACTACAAAGATGACCACTACAAAGATGACCATTACAAAGATGACCATTACAAAGATGACCATTACAAAGATGACCATTACAAAGACAACCATTACAAAGATGACCACTACAAAGATGACCATTACAAAGATGACCATTACAAAGACGATCATTACAAAGATGACCACTACAAAGATGACCATTACAAAGAAGATCATTACAAAGATGACCATTACAAAGATGACCATTACAAAGATGACCATTACAAAGATGACCACTACAAAGATGACCACTACAAAGATGACCCCTACAAAGATGACCATTACAAAGATGACCATTACAAAGACGACCACTCCAAAGATGACCACTCCAAAGATGACCATTCCAAAAATGACCGCTATTACAAAGATGACCACTCCAAAGATGACCATTCCAAAGATGACCATTACAAAGATGACCATTACAAAGATGATCACTACCATAGGGATGACAGGGAATATTCCCCAAGGTCATCAAGGAGAGAAAGCAGACACAAGCATACTGAAAGAAAACGTCCCCATTACCTTTCCAGGAAACATCATCGTGACTATTATGACGACGATGATTTGGAAAAAGATGATCATCATTATAAACCAGAAACAAATGACGATAAACCAGACATGAAAAAAGAAGAAAGCATGGATCTTCCTGCTGATGAATTCGAAGAAATGGAGAAATCCGAAATCCCAGAAGAAGTCCCGGAAGAAGTTAAAGGGCATGATGAAAAGAGCACCAGCAAATTTGAAGAAGAGAGTAAAAGTGCTGAAGAAATGATTCCAGCGCATGAAAGAAGGTATGCTAGTTACAAGGCAAGGAGGAGGTACCCGTACCACTATTATTCTCCCTATCAGCATGCTGCCAGTAAATACACACCAGTACACTACAAACACAGGAAAATAGCAGAGGAGGATCCCAACGTCTACTATGAATCCACAGGAAAAGGATGTGGACCGATCTATGGTAAACCACTCTTTCTTTTATTTTGTAATCATATAATTATGCCACTCTTTCTTATGATGAAGGTCCAAATCTCTATTAGGACAAATGTTTCGGTTATGCTGCATAGTAGAGAGAGAGATGTATATCTGCGGCTGAGTTGTTTTGCACTCCAGCTAGTGCATCATTGCTGGTTATCTGAGGCCGTGGCTTGTGCTACAATTGCTATGTGATAATGCAAAACAAAGATCCCAATCACTCTTCAAAGAGAGAAAAGCATCACATCCCAGTGAAATGCTTCTATCCGACCTTATATAGCTTAAACAGGTCTGAAAAGGCTATTGAGACACAATTATCTTATTAAAAAATATATCTTGATACAGTATTATATATTTTCCTCCTATAAAATATTTATATGACTGTGTCCAGCAATGATTGAAACATATACGTGTCGGGATTTAAAAAAAAATCATTAATGTAGTTTTTGAAAATGTAACAACTCTTTAATTTTCAGATAACTTCTGCTTGTTCAAGGCCAAGGATTTCTATTATAAAAGAAGAGGTCTGACCAAGGACAGCAAATATAACCGGAGGCCCACAGACCACTACGCTCACCCGAGTAACAAGCATTGCTTTGTTCATTGTAATGCTTTTGGAAGAGGTTTTGTCAAGAGGTGCCCTGAAGGCACTGTCTGGACAACCAATGTGTGTGTCTAAACACACTGTCTCTTGGTTAGATTCCAACACAATTGTCGTCTGAAGGGGATTTTTCTATTTTTTTAAATTTATAAGTGAAGTTCTGTATTTATTGCATATTTGTTTGCATATTATCCGCTGTATTAACTGGCATCATAGAGACCCTTAATGTTTATAACACAATGCTATGCGCCTTGCTATATTAAGGAGAGCTAATCATTTTCTTTTTTGCCCAAACATGGTAGATTTGCTTACCGTACCTTGTTTATTCTGTAAATACCAACAACTCTAAACATTAAATCCCAGGCAGGTCCTTTACCCAGTTTGCCAATAGAATTGTAAATAACATAATAAAGTGTTGAATACTGAAAATAGCAAATGAGTTGTTTTGTGTTCATACTTAATATAAACGAGATTGCATGAATTGCTAAACCATGTAACATTCCTCTTATAATGATGTCATCAATATATTAATTCTATTCTGAATAATAAACCTCATAAGACCACAAATGTCCTCTTCAAATATAGTCAATAACATGATTGTGGTTTCAACACATTCTTTTATGAATAGATGTCCTTTTTACCATAAAATGATAGATGTGCCTGTCCTGCCAGGACGAATCTTTATCACGAAGATGAAGTCCCAGGCACCTTTGTAAGCAGAATAAAAGTCGGTTTGGACTTCTCAAGGAACATCCAGGTGAACGCCAGTTATTACTTTACAAAACACCATCAACACGGACACAGGCCAAATATGAACGTCATAGAAAAAGTGACAGTAAAAGCATGTAACACTCAATCAATACAGCGCTAGATATAACTTAAATTTGATTAAGTATCCATGTATGGGGAGGGATCAGTCAGACAAAGTGAATGAACCTATGATATGCATGGGAGATTTGAATCTATTCTGGACAGTAGGTTAATACATCAGTCGTGTTACACTGTGAGAGTAACTTCTTGTTTCATGTGCGGACCAGTGAGAATATACTTATGGGTGTTTGCTGGACATGAGGCAGTGATGTATGTTGGACATGGAACAGTGATGTATGTTGGACATGGGACAGTGATTCATGTTGGACATGGGACAGTGATGTATGTTGGACATGGAACAGTGATGTATGTTGGACATGGGACAGTGATGTATGTTGGACATGGGACAGTGATGTATGTTGGACATGGGACAGTGATGTATGTTGGACATGGGACAGTGATGTATGTTGGACATGGGACAGTGATGTATGTTGGACATGGAACAGTGATGTATGTTGGACATGGGACAGTGATGTATGTTGGACATGGGACAGTGATGTATGTTGGACATGGGACAGTGATGTATGTTGGACATGGGACAGTGATGTATGTTGGACATGGGACAGTGATGTATGTTGGACATGGAACAGTGATGTATGTTGGACATGGGACAGTGATGTATGTTGGACATGGGACAGTGATGTATGTTGGACATGGAACAGTGATGTATGTTGGACATGGGACAGTGATGTATGTTGGACATGGGACAGTGATGTATGCTGGACATGTGACAGTGATGTATGCTGGACATGTGACAGTGATGTATGTGAGTGTATGGAAGGTACGGGACTGTTGGTGTATGCCAGGTACGGGACTGTTGGTGTATGCCAGGTACGGGACTGTTGGTGTATGCCAGGTACGGGACTGTTGGTGTATGCCAGGTACGGGACTGTGAGTGTATGGCAGGTACGGGACTGTGTGTGTATGCCAGGTTCTGGACTGTGAGTGTGTGCCAGGTATGGGACTGTGAGTGTATGTCAGGTATGGGACTGTGAGTGTGTGCCAGGTATGGGACCGTGAGTGTATGCAAGGTATGGGACTGTGAGTGTGTGCCAGGTATGGGACCGTGAGTGTATGCAAGGTATGGGACTGTGAGTGTATGCCAGGTATGGGACTGTGAGTGTATGCCAGGTACGGGACTGTGTGTATTCAGTGTTGTATGTCTCGGGGAGTGGGTGTGCGTCAGTTTTGGGAGAGTAAGTGTATGTCAAGGATGGGAGAGTGAGTTTATGACATGTTTGGGAAAATGAAGGTATAGGTAGTATATTATTTATTGAACGATGAGACAAATCCCAGGATGGGAACAGTGATCAGCAGTGGGCTGTGTCAGATTTTGAAGGTCACGGATAGTGAAACTATATAAGTTATTGGAACAAAACCTTATTGATCATATCAATTGTAGGACATCTTATACTATTGTTATGTCTATCAATGAAGTGTTAAGGTGTTTGGATAATGTGGGGTAAATGTGAGGGAGGACACGGTACAATGACTGAGTCGTGACAAGGAAGCCTTTCCAAGTGTTTATCTATGAAATGTGTTGCACAAGGTACGAGGTCACTCGGGTGTCAACCATGGCAGTAGGTGCCCCAGGGTAGGGTTAGGTTTGCATCACCTGTGACTCCTAGCATTCGTTTCCTCAGTGTAAAACATTCAATGTATCATTTATATCTGCTCAAGCACTATCAAAAGTAGATATTTTTACCAAATCAATGTAGAAGTATGATATCTAATAGATGTTTTCAGGTTGATTCATAAAAGGTGGACAGAAACATAATAAAGAAAACAGAAATATCGAGGACACTGAAATATATATGTAAATGTAAAGATTTTACAATGGTTCCTAAAACCTGTGTCCCACCAACGGATGGCAATTGGCACTGGCTGGAGGCTCTCAAAGTTGATACAGGCAAAAATTATATGTTTTGGTGACAGGTGTTTATATATTGCCTTGGTGACCCAAAGTTATGCAAAAGACAATGAAATAGAATTGTACCTGGTTAAAAGTGTGTAAGCATTATAAATATATATCACGGGGGATCAAATGCCAATCAAATAAAATATGAATTTGATATAACATGTGTGTTTGCCAAATGTCTTGTGACCTTGGTATGTATTCCTTTATGTCATGTGTACAACTATACATGTGAAATAGGAGACTATGTGAGGTTATCAGCTGTCACTTGGACAGTGTCCATCATCCCCAGCCAAGTCCTGCTGGTATCCTTGTTGGCCTCAGCCTGGCACGTTTTCTGACAGAGCACTTTCCAAATGAATATAATATGGCCATTATGTCATGATCATTATTAACATCTTCTAGAACAATATATTATGATTATTAGAATATGTTCAGAAATTATCTTGTAGATTATCTGTATTTTATTCATATCAATTTTGAAAGGATCACGGCAGATATTATACCTAAAATACTATGTAATATCATAGGATTCCAGTTCAAGCATGTCCCACCTTCTTAGATTCTCGCTGAGGTTGGCCTGCTGGGAATGTTATGAGGCGTTTTCTTCTTACAAACACAGATAATAGCTGCTTTTCAACATCTAACTTTCTTTTGGTGTAATTCTTCTGTACCATTTGAAAAGATTCAAATGCACGCTGTACATAAACACCCATGCTTTTATGATTCTAAAGTTCTATGATAAATCTAAATTAAAGTGCTGATTCATATATCATAATAAAGTGAAAATAATTGTTACACAGAATAAATCAAGGTATGAGTAGGAGATTTTGGTGTTAAGCAATATCAATAGCATATTTCTACACAAAGCTTTAATACTCAGAGTTGGTGCCTGGCCCAGCAGCGAGACACCTGTCAACCCCGGGCACATGTACATTTATAACTGTCAATAATATTGACTATATTCTGAAAAAAAATAAATGAGGTGCAATTTTCACATACTTTCTGCACTCAATGGAGACCTGGATATTGTTGTCCACGGCATAATATTTGCATAGAAATACATCTGAGAAAGGCAATGCTGTGCAGAATTATAACACAAGGCATTTCTGGATGAACATATGTAATTTGTATTCCATTGTGCACGTTGAGAATCATTACAATATTCTTAAAACACTAATTCTGTTGACCATTGAAACAATCTGACAGAATCTGATATGAATCAACTGGACATTTAGATCCCATTGATAAAATAAATCGTTTACCATGAGATTCATATCACATCCAAGTAATCAATCTATCAATATGACAGTCAGATCCCATTGATGCACTCTATGTCCTGTGATATATTTTATTTATGAGATCAATCATGTGCTATGACATATCCCATGAATGAGATCAATTATGTCGCATGACATATCCCATTGATGAGATCAATCATGTGCTATGACATATCCCATTGATGAGATCAATCATGTGCTTTGACATATCCCATTTATGAGATCAATCATGTGCTATGACATATCTCATTCATGAGATCAATCATGTGCTATAACATATCCCATTGATGAGATCAATCATGTGCTTTGACATATCCCATTGATGAGATCAATCATGTGCTATGACATATCCCATTGATGAGATCAATCATGTGCTTTGACATAACCCATTGATGAGATCAATCATGTGCTATGACATATCCCATTGATGAGATCAATCATGTGCTATGACATATCCCATTGATGAGATCAATTATGTCGCATGACATATCCCATTGATGAGATCAATCATGTGCTATGTTATCCCGATAACCCATTAATGTCATGCATTGATCAAACCCCTCCCCCAAATACCAATGCAGCCAATCTTTCATCAAAAGCGTGCCCTACTTTCTCAATCTATTCCATCTAGAGGGCATGCAGACCAAGAAACAAACCATTAAGAATGTCACATTGATGTTGGATTGGGATCAAATCACACCCATATTTTGAAAAGGTACAGGTTAACGATTGGCTCAATCAATGGTTTGTGAAGGCTAATACTCTTAAAATATTTTAGACAAAAGTAATGGCTCAAAATTTACATTCAAAATGGGTATGTTGCTACATTCCATCATCAAAATGAATATTTGATAAGGAATGACGAGAAAGACCTGGCTTCGCCAACCTGATATGGGCGGGAGGATAGTCATGAGAAGACTGAAGTAAGCACTGTCACGGGACTGACTGTACAATCAATACTGACAATATATTGCAATGTCTGATCTGATATATAACAGAATTAGATGTCAATCAATCTGCCCCAATAGCATGGCTACCTGGAGCAGATATGATCAATACAGGAGAGACACCGTGCATACAGTCTGGTAGGGCTGACTGCACTGAGGGGGCAGTGGAAGGAGGGGTGTGCACTGATGAGGAACCACGTCACGCGCTGGCTGATGTTGCCACAGAATGGTACAAGGAATGTCCCAGTGAAAAGGGAAGAGCCGGGTGTAAGACCCTATCTATACTTATAGACACAGCCTGCGTGTAAACACATCAGACCTGCCAAAAAGGGGGACACCGCCTCACCAAGCTATGGCACTTACAACTTTGTTTTGCAAGGTGTTTTTGTAAGGTTCTTATTTTTGTATCTAAAAGACAACGGATAGAAGATAATAGGTACCTTGCTATTATTTTGAGGAGATTATTACCCTATAAGTCTTGCATGGAAATTTCGCGGACTTCCTCTGGCCAGTTTACTCGGAGGAGCCATTCAGGATTTAGGAATATTTCTTCCTATTTGCTGACATATAAATCATAAAACAGGTGAGTAGTATATGCGAAATGAATAACATATATATGTATAACACATATATATTGTATATATATATTTATATATATGTGTGTGTGTCTACAATAAAATAGACAGAATGGAATTAATAATTGATGATATGTGTAAGCACATGGTTCATGTTATGCTTTTAGTTGCATGCCATCAATAGTAATAGATTTACAAACTACCATGGGATATAACAAGATATATACAGGACAAGAATCAATCTGCTTTATTATACTCTTTGGTTAAAATTCAACTTTGGATGTAGGATATCTTGTAGGCAAACTCAATGAATGGGTCA
The DNA here is from genome assembly GCA_949316495.1 of Amphiduros pacificus. Lineage (NCBI taxonomy): Eukaryota > Metazoa > Annelida > Polychaeta > Phyllodocida > Hesionidae > Amphiduros > Amphiduros pacificus. The sequence continues at coordinate 21,200,273 of OX439004.1, read as the reverse complement.
ACAAAGTCATACCGACCGATCAACATTCAAAATATACATTTGATATTTCAGCAAATATTGAATTTAAAGTTTGTTTTGGATTAAGTGAATTACTTTGACATGTCTGACCAGATATGACCCTAACTGTAAGCAGTTAAAGGCAACTCCCGCGCTTATCACTTTGTATATTGTAGTTAAAGGATCTCACTTATTCAAAGGAACAGACGTATCGCAAAGTATGACGTCAGAAGTTAATATAGTCTCAGCCATCGTGTTATATTTTAATGCTATTGGTACTTAAATATAAATTGTCCGGTCTAAAGTAATTATGAAAAATAATGAAAGAGAATAATAAACTTATTGAATTGAATCAATTCTCTATTAGACAGTGACAAAATATGATCTAAAAGAGGTTAAGAATTTTTTCCTTATTGGACAACATACATCTGCTATATTGGTAATGTTGGTCACGAGGGCCTGTTATAGTACGGTTCATCTGTATATGTCCCGGGGCTTCCAACAGAACTTTATCTTCCTTCCCAACTGAGTTATAACATCTAGTCTTATACTACCCCCTTGCACTCCATAAACATGTCTGACAAACATTCAAGTGTCAATAAAAGAGGGCACCTGATTTGGGGACTCCCTCTGGTAAATAAGAGGAGGCTGCTTGTTATGGGTAACCTGGGCCCCTCGGTGCACTAGCCAGTTATACCTTATGCACCTGGCATGACCGTAGCCAGCTCAATTTTCTACCTTGTCGAATTTCCAACTTGTCATACAAGTGAACAAAAAGGTTCCACTCAGAGATTTAATTGCCATGATTCGTCTCCTTATTTTGTTACTTTTGGACAATTATTTTCATGTGTAATTTAATTCTCTGCCCTCACACTACCAGTCAATTGGAAGGCCTACAATTTTCCATTTAAAGATTTCATTTCAAAGGGCCACTGGCAGAACTTTATGTCTACTTTTGTAAAACTATCATTCCATACCATATACGAATCCCTTCTCAATAAATTGCTATATATCACATATGTATATTCACTTTAATATCATCTACACTTGAATTCAACAATGATTACTTCTATGCAACTCTGAAAAAAGGTTTGAAATAGTTATACAGTGTAAAGAAATAGGCATTTGCATTTGCAACATATTAAGGTAAGGACAGGGGCTGTCGGAGTGGCAGTGAAGTATTTCACGCATGCCTTCTCCTATTATCCCTATCGTAGCATCAGTCACGAGCCAGACAAAACTCCTTAATGCGATATTACCAACAAATTGCATATCTTCACGACTCATCTAAGATTCACACACAAATCACTTTTATGGTGTGTCCTTTTTTGTTTCCTTTTTTATTCCTTTCGCAAACTCAGATTGTAGTATTCGTATATTATGTTTACTATCGTAACATAAGAGATCAGGGTTCATTTAGTTTGTCAGGTAAAGCTGATGGAAGTCAAATATAATTGGTATCTAGATGTTGCAAGTCGTGACTGAGGTACAATGGACCAGAACAAATGTGACAAGAGTGCACATACATTAAATCAGTTTGCATTCTTGACTAGGACTGACCTCAGTGACCTTACAGTGTACACTCCATACAGACAAGTACTGAAGAATATATATATCTTATCGTCAGTATAATATTGCATTTAAATGTATATTAATTTACCTATTTCAGAAAAACTCCTCAGTATCTTTGTAGTTATATTGTTCACTCTCTAGCCCTCTCGAATATATAAAAAAGGATATTGGGTGTAAAGAGAATGGGACTAAATGATGATTGGCCGAAACACGAATCATAAAGAGTCAGCCAAAGTCTATCATCATTAGTTCGGATATTTTATATGTCTTACCATTAATTTGTTTCTTTCTGATCATGGGTTCCAAGTCCTTATACGATATTAAGTTTTGTAATCATACGTATTCTATAAAAGGAAATGTTTAGATAATTACCACGAAATAAGTTTCAAAAGCATGTTCACGATCACAATACAATAGGTTTTTGCTAACGTATGTCAGGAATGCAATTATCTCAAGTCTTTTAGATTCAGTTACAAATGTAATATCAAGTAAGATTTCTATACGAAGATTATACTTGAAAAAGAGTAGAAAAGAGAGATATATTCGGAGATGTCTCGATGAAGGGATACTACACATTTAGGTAAACACTATTCAAATCTAACATAGCTCTCAGGTCTTCCTTCGCCTTGCATAGTTCAGAGTACATGTGGACCATTCAAATAGAAACCAGAATGACTAGGCCGAAATCTGTCAAAGTGAAATATGCCAAGGTGACAACCTGTTTTGCCTTTACTTTTTATATACAACTATTTGATATTAGCTCCTATCAGACCAAGGCATACAAAACAGCCTGAAAATAATCTTGTGTCTATTCTATATTCATTCATGGCTTACAGGTCTATCATGCGGTAAGTGTTATCATCATTTGATTAATGAAATATTCCTTAGAAGTAGGCTCATTTTGTACTAACAAAATGTCAGTTGTTTGATATATCGATGAATATATTTTGTCAGTTTATGACATTACCATGATCAGATTCTCATCATCTGAGACTGTTTAATCCATTGTTTGAATAGCATGACGAAAACCTGTTTCAGTCATAGTTACTGCTTAATAATAAGTGTAATAAAATATGGGAGATGATAGCCCAACCCAGTTATGGCAATTACTATCTGAATATCCGGGACATTAAATTTTCATTATCTTCAATGTCCAAATTGCACAAAAATCATTTTGAAATTTTCGTTTTTATGACATTAGATAAAAGAAAGTAATTTCATGTGTCATAATATGAGCTATCAAGAAAAACTGTAAGATAATGGTTTATAATGAACCTCTATTGATTCTCAACACCTTGCATCGCACCTCAAGAGTGATGCTTTCTTGTTTAAAGTATTGTAGAATACGTTTTCAAATTGAGTCATTGATTTATCATCTAATGGCAAATCTGTGTTGCAGATTGTTGGATGAATCAAAGTGAAAGTCAATTTGTTTTGCTCGGTGCAAATTTTACCATTTTTATTTTCTGGGATCTGGGTAGTTCTCAGATTTCATCTAAAGATATAACCAAGCACAAGCCAAGCAAAGATATAACCAAGCACACGCTGGAAAATGTTCTTTTTATATGTCATGTCAATGTAACATGGACACAAAACAGTGATTTTTCTTTTTTTTTAAATGACAATGGGTATGAACGCAGTAACGACCATATTAAAGTAAAGCACTTTGCTATGTTGCAGAAAAGATATATGATAATTTCTCATTCTACTGCGTAAAATATCATCTTTATAATCTGTAGCTATAAATGAGTATTCAATTGGTTGACATTTTATGTTATACGGACGTGCAATGTTAAAATAAACGGCTCTACTCTGCCTCTAACTGGTCCAATAGTATAAGTAAAACAGCGATATTCCTCAATGTACGTGATATTATGGATATTTACAGAACACCTAGCTCACAATGAACGGGCCGCAAATCACGAAATTAAATGAATGTAGAAGTGCGTCTTTTGACTGGTGGTGAGAAGGTGCTCACGGCATTAGACTGGCGTTTAGCACGGGAAGTCGCAGTTCCTACGCACATTTTCCTTTATGGATGAGTCTGAACTCTGTCCCGATGAGGCGCCGAGGTACCTCATCACGACAGCACCCAGACATTCTTTCTTTCACCACAAAATGGTCCGCGATTTGTCTGTATTTGAAACATCCCATCTGACTGTATGGAAGGGCTATTATTTGGTTATTCAGAGGATGTTAAGCTGTCCCCATCTTTGTCACTGTGTCTTTTAACATAGCATCATCTTCCTGTCCCATACATCCTTAGGTACTTTCATACTGCTGAAAAGACAATCATTAATATCACAGAACTAACGTTTGGAACTCTCTGTAAATCTACAATGAAAACTGATAAAGTTTCCACTACAAATAGGATAAAATCATTGAAATCAATATATATTAACCTGAATCCAATATGGACTTAACTCACCACATTTTAGGTTAACAAAGAAGATCATTTTGATCCTTGGTCAAAAGGTGTTTGTCGTTTTGTGTCTTCTCAAGCGAGAAAGCAAACTTACTTTTTTCAGTCTACATTTAGCACACCTGTGTCATACATATTGAATGATGAAATGACAATGGTTGGAAACTCACATTCTAGAAATCCATTAGTTCATTTCTGAATACGTTTATCGTTAAAAAAGGAATAGTTTAGATATAGATTTCAAGAACTGGAAGTACACATTTCTTCAGAGCACTTATTTGCATCTACCTCCATACTGTTCTCTACACTGAATGCAATACATATTATTAAACCCAGCTCACATACTTATATGCTCTCTTACAGGATGTCAGGTTTCAAGTCTTTTATTGCTACATTTTGAGACATCTTTAGGCTTTGACAAGGCATCTATTTCGGTACACTGGGCTTTATATATTCCTGAATGGTGTGCTCTTGTAAATAGTACATTGCATTACCGAGTCCTTTTTTATCGGTTTGTTAATGGAAGAGAGAGGAACATGCCTAATATTTTCTCCTTCGATGATTACATTTTTTTTCATTTATTCTTAGGGCATTGGAATGCAGACAATGTGTGGGACATATTCAGTATAAGTGACGCAGTTTCAGCAGCACCTCAATCACCTTAACACAATAGATTTGGGAAATTAAGTCAATTTAGGTAGAAAGGGGTCCACAGGTTTGTTTACCTTGAAATACTAATTCTCTGAAAAGAGATGATTATTTTTTTACTTATTTTTAATAGAATTAGCCCATATTTTGGCAAACATCTCTTGTTTGTGTCCTCGATATACCTGACCAACTTCCCCACAAGGAATTCAAACATGTAAAAGAAACAGATATGTATGAGATCGCAGTAGTTATGATCTTTTAGACACGTCGAAACCCTTTGTAATATATGTATTTATATACGCATGTATATATGTATAAATACATTTGTCAACTACGGGAATTATTGCCCCTTTGTCTTTGTAAAAAAACTCATTTCATTCCTGTTTGTCATTTGCCTGATTTAATCAAAGGTTTACCTTTTCTTGATGCAATCCTAGTTAGGCTATAAGATTTCTACCAGGAGGAGTTACTCGTAGTTTCCCCTGGGGTACAAATCAAACACAATACAAAAGAGAAATGACGATCAATCATGACATTTCATTTCATATCATTCATACCGATGTATCCATGGAATTCAAACATTACCTCTGAAAGAGGCCCGATTTGGTTCTAAATTGTGAAGAGAAAACTGGAAGCAAAGAAGAATACATACACCCTACAACAGGTTATGTTGGGTTATGTCAACACTTTGCATCATCAAGTAGCATAAAATTTGCTTATGCTGTGTCACAGACCAGACTTAATCAAAACACAACATATTGTTGTAGCATAGCAATGACTATGGTTGTGAAGGTATACAAAATATTTTAATACCTAATCAAGTAAATACCTTTTTTTACATCAGGCACGCTGTCAATACATTGTGTCTTATAGTGTCACACACACCTACACACACACATACACACACACTCTAAGGATATGCTGTGTCACATCAATACCATTGTTGCATCAAGTGAAATACTCTGGTTTATGTCATACCCAGTACAACATCCCTGACCTTAATGGGGATGTCACAAACCAAATTTATTCTGGTTATGTACTGATGTAATGCCTTCCATTTGGTTGGCAGGTGCTTATATTGTTTATCATTAAGTAAACGTCAGTAATTTTACTAGTAAATACCTTGCACATCAATCACGATGTAGGGTGTCTGATTCTGTGTATAGCTGTTGAGACTGGTGGAGGGGTGCATTAAATATGGCCACATGTCTAACATTCCTGATAAAACTGCCGCTTTGAACCAGATCATGGTGCCGGTGCAGCATTAAATTGAGCATGTATAAATTATCATTGACCCTGCTACACATCTGACAGCGAATTGCTTGAAGTGGCAGTGGTGATATAACATAGCTGAGGCAAATATGCCATTATTTTCATTCAATTTGACAAGATACAGCTCTCAATATATAATTAAAATAACACTAGGTTTTTTTATGGACATAACCTCTCCGATTCGAAGAATTAGGTGAATGTGACTTCAAAATTACACCAGAGTCTAAAATACCAACCAACAATTTTATAGGAGAATGAAACACTTGAGTAACAGTGAAAGGATAGGTCTGGCTAGTGACATGGCCTGTTGAGGTTGTCATACTTACAATTGCTTTAGGGCAGGTAGTACTTTTTGTACCTGAGTTGGGCTGACCTAATAGCTAATGTGTGATGGTAAATACACCTACGATACAGCCAGCCTGAACTAGAACTTAGACCTGTCTGCCATATGTACAGGCCATACATAGTGAGAGGATGTACACCACAACATATCTGATAGGTACAGGGACAAGAGGTTAAGAAATAAATATCCTTTATAGGTGCTGTGAGTGGGTGAGGTCCTGTACAAATCGTGGGTAATTCAGGAGTACAATGTGTTTCTATAATATTTGGTGACCCTACCTAAAACACATGGACCATGTTAAGTTGTGTAAAAGTGGTTGATCACAACAGTAATACAGGGGCAGTGGACGGCACATCAAAACGTAGACGGCAGATATTTATTTCCATAGAATAGAATAGGAATATCAATATTCATAACAACATGTACTCTGCTTGGCGAGGTAGAATAACATAATCCCTCTGCCACGAAAAGCATGAAATATTGCGGAATACCTTGTCGGCATATAAGTGAGCAATTACCGCTCTGCAATTGGTTGGCTCTTGTACATGCTCGTGCAATGACACTTACGTGCAAATGAACATGTCCATTTCATATGTTTAAAAACAATTAAGAATGGACCATTTATACCTTTCTTGAGGGGGGAAGGGGGATATATTTGAAATATCTGGTTGGAAAAGTATATCATTGATATATCAGCTTAATTGTCATGACTCATCCTTTTGTCTCCCTCTTGAAGAGTAATGGTCCATCCCCTGACTTTTTTGTCTAACTATTTTGGTGTACATTTCATTTAAATCTAAACTCACGTGTTGTTGTGCTCACTTTCTTATCCGAACAATGGCACCAATTGACCATGTTACAACATGTGCAAAATATCTGAATTAATGCTTATTGATCTGACTCGAAAAGAACATTTATGACCTTTACTTGCAGAGCCGACTCAGAGGTGAAAGATTCTAAATAACAAAACATTTTCAAAATAAACCTGTCATGTCAACAACATATTCTCTTTAAAGGAGTAAAATCTAGGTCTGATTTCAGGTAGACACAGATATAATAGCATTGTGTAATGTTGAAGTGTTAGCATAGATCTGAGTTGAAAGGTTTCACTCTCTATTATCTCTGTAACAATGAACCGAGAGGCACGACCTTTAAGAATGTCTTATGTTTCCATATGCCATTCATCTTATTACAGACACAAACGTGTTAAAATGTATTTGCTGGGTTCAGAGAAGGTTTACCTTTGTATGAATATGATCTTAATTCAATTTCTATTATAAACGACCATAGTATTATCGGTTCTACAGTTGAGATTGAAGAGATTCGAGTATGTTGTGTATTCAAAGTCGTTTTTTTAATCTCATAATTGAATGAAACAGGCACTTTAACCAAAAATAATTTGTCACCAACATGTAAAATATATTCCTCTTATGGGGAACATTCAATGAATAAGACCTAATACTATGCCTGTATGAGATTAAATATAATTTATGGTGAGATATTTGTCTTTGGGGAAAGGACCTTGATCTCTGAAAAGGAAATGTCTCCATTTCTAAATAAATCAACTGCCTGCTGTAAAAACATACACTTCAACATACCTTGAAGTAAAAAGATATAAGAGATGCTTATTTATGTTCGATGTGTCAAAAGCTGCTGTCTGCATTTTAGTAATCTACACACAGTCAATCTGTGATATGGCACGGATGGTTGCTTACAAGTTGGTAAACACCTGTGAATAGTTCTCCTGTTTTTTTTTTCTTCAAAGACATAACAATAATGAATGGCATGTATTAGTAATTCATTGAGTCAAAGAAGAGAAGGGGATATGACACATTCTACATCTGATAGGCGGTGGAAGCGTATTATATAGTGACTTTGACACATACCTGTTTACATCCTTGTGGTGGATAGTGCATACCTTGATGTCTGGACACAATTTCTTTAACTCTGTTATTGAATGCTACTACAATGCACTTGATTCTTTGTAATTGATATTAAAACTTCATACAATGTGAATAAGAGGTTAAATCTGGTCTGTCACACAGCATAGGCAAAATAAGGGCCTTACATTTAAATAGTAATTAAAAGGATAGTCGTCTGAAGGTTATGGTATATTATAAGGCTGTGTTATACGGTGTTATTAGAGACATTCCACTCACACTGGCCAGCTACTTGGGAGACTTGTGTGTGAATTGTGAAATGTCTGAGGACAAGATGGGAATTGTGTGTGTGTTGACATAGCATACTTGTATGTCCAGTATACCGTCATCGAACTATACGAGATATAGCTAGACTTTATTTGCTTTCCACAGATCCTTTATTGATAGTTATGACCTCCTCGGGTGGAGCTCATGCCACAATGTTGCAAGAGAAACATTTCAAACTATACATTTCCCATATATGTCTCTATCGCTATAATGTCACATGGGAGTTATTAGCTTTTTTTAGTTCATCATTGATTACAAGTATAAATATAATATTTTAGATTGAAAAATAATAATTTTGTAAAATAAATATTTTAGTGAAATGTCTTGTAACAAAACATTTAAGATATATTGATTTTGAAACATAAATCACATTATGGTCTATAGCGCAATTATTAATAACAAAATAACTTAATTTACTGATGGGATAATTGGCAAAGTGTTAAATTAATTGTAAATCAGCTACTGAATTGATTATCGAAAATGTGTAGACTTTGATATTGAGTACATATACATGTACCTGTAAGTAAAGAATGATAAATGACTTGCATTATCACTCAAGTAATTCTGAGGTGAAGTATTTTCTACTTATACACAGGTGTATATATTTCAAGTAATTGCCATGTCACCAGTGCCCATATTGTAGGCTTACAAATACGTTTCAGGAGATAGGGAAATATTTCTGCAAAACAGGCAGGTGATGACCTCAGACTGTCACTCCCCATTCACAAGGAGTACAGTGTGATGACTAGAATATCAAAGGTATTTTGTTATCGGAACTAAGATCTTTGTCTATCGAGGGGTTAATGTTTTTTCAGAATATCATCATTTTTTAAAGACCTTTTGAAAAATACGTAAGATTTTTGGCTGTCTTAATTTCACCCTCCTGGCTGTTCAACAAAGATGGCTTGTTCACTATATTTAGACTGTACAAACCACTATCACCAATTTATGATTGATAGGTAGGGTAAAAAGATTAAATGGGGATATAAACAGATCAAATGGTGATGTATGTGATCTTCTCCATACTATTTCAGACATTTTTAACTGACAATAAGGGACATACGAATCTTATCATTTATTTCTGAAAAAAAACATTATGATTAAACAGACAATTTGGGTTTTCTTTACTTTTACACTTGGTGTTCATACAAGGAATATCGTACTTAAAAGAAAATATTTCCTAATAACTGAACCCGAAACAAGAATGTCCTTATGAAGAGCAAAGACCTTGCTTGAAGACTCGAGTGGCGCGTATGATCTTAGTTATAACGTGCCGCATTGATACCGACATGACGACATCACATTGCGAGGCCCAGGCATGATTCATTGGTCATCAAACTATATTAATACATGGAAAATGTCCAAACCGAGCTTGGTGCGTTCATAAGGCGCAACTTTTCATTGCGATATGCTCTACCACATTTGGCAACCATTTTACATCATTTCTATACCTGGCCAACTACAGGAACACGTGACAGAGATCATTGCTTCTGAAATATGCTGGGGTAAAGTAATAAAATTAACAAAGTCTCGTAATGTCTCGTCTGTATCAAAATCGGCATCCAAAATGAACAATAGATTCATCTTTTATAATATTTAAATAAATCCCCTTGGAATATATGTATAAATGGTTGGAGGACATTGGGTTTGACATATATTTAAATATAAAATACGTCTTGCTTGGCGACTTGGTAAAATGTCTATTTGCAGACAGAGGACAATATGAAATGTTGCAAAAAGAACAGTGCCGGCATATTGCCAGATCGTCGTGTGTGCTTTTGTGGGCCAAGCTTTTGTAGTCCCACTTGAAGGCTATGACATGCCGTACCGTAAGTCATAATGTGGAAGTCCTATTTTTATATTTGGCACATGTCTCATGGGTTGTGTGGAGAAAACATTCTGTTTGCACGCCTGCATAAAATTTGTCATAACTATGTTTTCTATCGAAATACTGCCTGTCCTTATAGTTACAATTGTTCCATTAGTTCCATCTTTCTCCTTCATAATATCATTATATTGGTAAAACAAATTACAATATCTCATGACTCATTAAATAAACTGCGGTGACATCCGGTGTATGCCAGAATAGATTTCATCCTCATCACCACCTTGAAGGCTCGAAATGGTAAGGCACCACCTTACCCGTGTGATCTTCTAACCATCAAATGTGTAATCTAACGGTTCGCTGGATCCTGTGTTCAAAAATATAAACATTAAGAAAAAGGGACTCCTTCAGATGTCTTTATGAAACACATAAAAACAACCCTGATCTAGAAGTGTTACATTGAAAACCCCTTCAGACAGACACCTTCGGATATCAGCGCAATAGGAATTTATCATTATTATAATTACAGATTTAATCCAAAGAGGGCTAATGACCAGAGTTAGGCTATTTTAGTTTGGTGGTTTTGTTTAGAGGTGAAAACGCATAATTTTCTTACTGGTTTAAACATTTGTGGTTGATGATTTACATTGCCAAATGTGATAAGGGGCATGATACAATAGAGGGCAAGATAAGGGTTAATATAAAAAGATATTTAAAATGTTAATCGCCCAGACTACGTGGTAACTTGATAACCCCTTTGCAAGTGTGGTCGAATCTAGTCATAAATCTGTAAAGTGAACAACTCTTGTTTTGTCTCAAACCTAGGTTAAACCAGATTGGCTGAAAAAGTTATAAGCTGAAATAGGTTCATGACCTATGGATGGATCGCGATCAGTTCACACCATTCTTGGCACGATTGGTTATTGGGAAATATCAGTTAGAAAATCCTTCGATCATCATGCCAAGCCTGAATACAATAACATCAAATTGCTGTCACTGTGAACCTGAGATTTTCTTACTTATACAGAAGTGGACAAAAGAGTAGTGTGATCTCTGACATATATTGAATGCACTCCATACTATGAAAGATACAGTTCATAGTTTCTGCCAACCTTTACAGAGAAATTACCGTTCCATGCATTTTGGATTTCGTTACAATTTCAACAGAGGCTTATTTATCTAACGGTTGACTTCAAGATATTCCTGCAGTGATCAATTTTCAATTCCACAGAAGTAAACAAGAGCAAAAACGTTTCATTTCTTCTTATTTATCAAAAAAAAAATCAAAAAGACATTTCAAAATATTTCAAACAACATTTCAAAAACATTCTTCATATTGATATAGAAAACTTTAAACTACTAAATTATAAAATACACATTTCAAGATGCCGATTATATGATATTGTATATTTCATTTCAGGTGCTACAATATGAAGTTGACCAGATTATTTCAGGTGATTGGCGTCATTTGCTCTGTGAGCATTCTGCCCAGCGCTGCTCAAAATATCATTTTCAATGGTAAGTACATTGATGATAGTAAGGTTAGTCCTATCTTGGAGTAATAGTTACTCCAAGGTCCTATTAAGTCCTATTAGAAAACAATATATCGGTCTATGACCTCCTGTGTATTTTTATTTCTTCAATTCTTCAAATATGTTTAACATTTTTAATTGTTAAACTCAGAGAATGGCTCATGTACTTGGATATATAATAAGTCCCCTCTTTTGTTTTACTTGAACAAGGTCTACATTGTAAATATGGTATCATGTTCAACTAGAGGTCACGTGATATACAGAGTGTGACACCAATTATAATCATCCTGAAGTCACGCTTAGTATAATTTGCAAAATGATAAAAACAAAAAAAAAAACGCCTGAAAAGGTCTAAGAGAATAAATCACATATTACTTCATGAGCTACTAAACGCTTAAAATATTTACAATAATCAATCCAGGATAACAAGCAATAATATGAGCTGAGATCTTACTGCAATGATGCAGGAGGTTCAACTGTATATACTCAGATAATCTTAATGCGTCTTTTCTCCTTTTTTCAGGATGCACAGGAGAAGCAGATATAGTATTTTTAATAGATTCTTCAGAAAACACCAACAGTCGTGAATTTGATATCTCGAAGAGTTTTGTTCGCAAAATTGTGAGCGAATTGGACATTGGTGCAGACACAACCCGCATCGGGGTGGGGTCCGTCGCCGACAATGGACAAGTGGAATTCTATATGAATTATAAATATGAGAAAAGAGAAATAATGGATGAAATCAATAAGATTCCATTCAGGAGACGAGGTGACATGACTTCAAGCGCAGCGCGGTCAGTGAACTTAGTTAAGGAAAGGTTGTTTAATTTTAATGGAGGGATGAGGTTAGGCATTCCACACATTTTGCTGATGGTGCTATCAGACCGCACCAGCATAGGGCCTGATGTGGCCGAGGCGGTGCAGAGCCTGAGGGAGGACCGAGACGTGGAGGTGATGGCTGCCATCTACGGGGAATACCGGCACAAAAGTGACGTCATAGGAGACCTCAGTAAAATTGTCAATGCTCCAGTGGAGGTCAACAGCATCGTGGTGAATCCGAATGACCTACTTGGGGACTACGCTTCAGTGCTGCCACCTCTCTGCCAAATGGTACCAGGTGTGTATGACAAGTCTTCCCCATCCTGTATAGGGGTGGTCCAAGCTTTGGTGAAATATAGGGAGTAGGGGCACAAAGAAAGTTCGGGCCTCAATGTCAATTATCAATGTGTTATTTTATATATGTAAAATAATCTAAACATGAATGGAATGGGAGAACTGCTTCATACTCTAACTCTACGAAACAAGATATGGTCGAAGCAAAATTGATATTATTATGAGAATAATGATATGCCTATATCTACAAACTGGGGTTAACAACCTGCTTAAAAAGTTGTTAATAATATCACAAAGATAACACATATTTCCTTAACTTAAATAGGCTGCATTGCTAAGTAATTGATGGAACATAAATTAATCTTATGTTGGTAATAATGTAAGGCTCATGTTTCTGTTTTAAAATCCAATAGCAAAGAAAACGTATTATTTGATCTATTCTTCCCTATTCTGTGCGTGTGATGAGATGTCATTGTCATTCTGATAAGGTAACTGAAAATCCTTTTTCTGCTAGTGTTTTTAAGAACCTTTGTTGTGTTTTTTTTTCTTTCCAGCATGCGCAGGGCAAGCGGATATAACATTTATTCTGGATCGATCTGGCAGTGTTGGACTTGTAAACTGGGAGAAAATGAAAAACTTTACCATATCCATAGTAAACGAAATGAACATTGTCGATGATGGTGTCCGAATTGCATTCATCGTCTTTGGACTTGATGCTGAACTAGTTTTCAACCTAAATCAATATTCTACGAAAGCCGCCATTGCTAAGGTATAATAGTCAAAATAAATATCAAACCTAAGTTTAAACTTTTATGTTACATTCTTAATTGTTTATATTGTTTATATAACAATGAAAATAATAAATCTTTTTTCTAAGTGTATTGGAAACAATTTATAACGGAATCGATCGGTAATATTCATCTCCTCCAGTTGTCTAAAAATAAAAAAATTAATCATTTTTAAGAGACAAGCTCAACTTTAAAAAATAGGTTAGATATTAATCTCAATCGTCTGAGAGTTGAATCAATCCACTATTTACATCAAATGTAGAATAGAATATTTTATGACGAGCTTTTAACGCTGATAGTTGTTTTGATTTTGCAAGTTATACATCTTTTGATTGTCTTTATTAGGCCATCACTGTTATTCCGTTCAGTGAGTCCTCCTACACTTTCACCAACAAGGCGCTTCAGTTGGCGAGACTCAGTGTGTACGGCTCTCAAGTCGGCGGCAACAGGATCAACGTCCGAGACATTGTCATTCTGCTCAGCGACGGCGCTTCCTATGTGCAGTCGCTGACCCAAACCGAGGCTCAGAAGCTGAAAGATGACGGCGTCAGAGTGTTCACCATCGGGGTGGGCCGGGAGGTACAGAACGAAGACCCGCTGCGGGCAGAGATGGAAGATATAGCATCGGAGAAGAAGGCTGATCACGTGTTCCATCTTAGCAACTTTGCAGAATTGGTTGATATCGAGAAAACCCTGGTTAGAAGGACATGTAAAGCAGCGCCACCAGGTGAGCATGCTGTGCAGTTTTGAATACGCATAAAGCAGAACTCTCGCATAAATAAAAGTGATTTAGAAAGCAGTACTCAACTTTATAAAGCAATAACCAAACATATTAAGCATGATTCATTCATCCTTGTAAGCCATTTTTACATTAATCATTGTGCAGCAATATTTATATAAAAAAAATAGTTATTATTATAAACAAATTGGTTTTACAACTATTGTTATATCAATCTGTTTACAGTCTGTGAAAATAAAGTAGATGTGGTGTTCATCTTGGATTCATCTGGCAGTGTCACACGGACCAACTTCAAGAAGATCTTAAACTTTGTGTACAATACAGTGCAGCGACTTGACACGGACTCTGGGAAGGCTAGAGTAGGCCTGCTCACCTTCAACAACACCGCTTATCCCCGCTTTATGCTCAACAGCTACAGCAAATCCAGCGATATCGGAAATGCTATCAAGAATATAGAATATGGACATGGAACTACTAATGCTGAAGGTCAGTACTCACCGTATACCACCATACCTTATATTACGTATTTTGAAGTAGTTCAATAGTGCTGCCTCACTTGATCTTCACAGGCCTTTAACACACTGTAAAAAGTTTGAACAGTTCATTTACAGCAGAGGATACTGGCAGAATAGTTACCAGCAACTTTTGCTGTAGATTAACATCAGTTTCTATTTTTGTCTCAACAGTAAGTGTGTTTGTGAACATAATATATTGCGTCTACATTATATAGGATATAGGTTGTGATATATTGTTAATGAATATCTTTTTTACAGCGGCCTTCTTGTACACTGAGCATCACATGTTCACGGCGACCTCTGGCGACCGACCGGATGTTCCCAATGTGGCCATTCTCATCCATGATGGCGAGTCCCAGCCTAAAGATACGGAGCGCGCCGTGGATGCAGCCAGATCTCTGAGGGACCAGTCTGTCACTGTACTAGCCGTGGCCATAGGATACGTCAGTCATTTATCTCTTATCTTTATTCACGTTATAAAATACATGGCATATTTTTTAGACAGTCATCTTTATTCTTCATATCACACTGGTAATAACCGAAATGCAGATTTTATTTAATTTCTTAAAGGTTTTATGACAATTTGTTCATAATTTATGATATTTAAGAATAATGCTTGTTTTTTACCATTAAAATAATGAGAAAATAATTTCCCAGAGCATAACAATCAAGGATACAATTAACATGAGGCGGGTTCTTGTTGTATTTGTTGCAGCAATGGGTGAATAACAAGACTTTACAAGCTATGGCCAGTTATCCACACACCAGAAATGTTATGCAAACATATAGCCACGATAGACTCTATGAAATCAGTGACGTGCTATTATCTGCTATGTGCAACTGTAAGTTCCCTGCTCAGCAGGTCTTTCTTCACATCGCGCCTTGTGTGTATCATTTCGTTTTGCAGTGATACTTCAATTAAGACCTTTGGAGAAAAACGATATTGGGGTAATGGATTAGGAAACCATATTGGACACGTTATTTTTCCACATTTTTCACGTCTCATTTTCATTCATGATAATGCTTGACCAATGCTTTTGAAAAAAACCTAAGTATAGTTTCATGGAGGACACTATAAATATTGAGTAATAGTTAACGACATTAAACCTAATATTTGGAATTTATACAAATTGATGTTTTCATTATTTTTCAGTGGAGAATGACTGCGCCTATGATCCGTGTCTAAATGGTGGTACCTGCATTGATGACATCAACTTCTACCATTGTAAATGTGTCCCCGGCAAAACAGGCAGAAAGTGTGACAAAAGTACGTCCCTTTAAAAATTCAAAGTATTGAATTAAAGCTTCCGTGAAATAAGAGAAGTCACAGGCAATTTTACAGAGATTTGGGAAATATTTTGATGATATATGGTCATGAAACTGTAATATAAAAAAACTTCAGCCAAAGTACACCTGTCATGATTTTTGTGTTTGGTGGAAAGCTCTGTACTAATAGACAAGCACTAATGGACAAAAAATATTCACTGAATGATTTGGAATTTTGAAGAAGACTCATTATCTTTTAAATGGCACAGGCATTTATGCAGGGGACAATTAAATGATGGGCAATGATATCTGATCACATGGTTCAGGTTATAAATATTTATAGTATGTGAGGGACAAGTGCTTGGAAATCGTTCTATTAATTTTCAACTGATTTCATGAAAGCTTTAAAGGAAATGTTTTATCAGAAAAAACCAGTTTCTTGAGAAATGGTAGGGATAATGAAAAAGAATCAAACCGTCAAATATATATTTCAGAAACATATCAAAGAACCTGTGCTTGCTTTGGAACTGTTAACGCAGTATGATTTGGATTTTGTTCACAAAATGATCTAATGTAAAGAGGCCCGTGATCACTGTCTCATTAGATAAAATAATCAATATAAATTGTCTTACCAACTCACGATGTTGTTTTGCATGTTTTAGCTTGCCCTAATGTGGTAGATTTGGTAATAGCTCTTGATGCGTCTGGTAGTATAGAACAACGAAATTTTGTCATCATGCAGGTAAAGCCAAAGCCAAATTATTAGAAAAAAAAATTATCTTCCCCTTTTTGTTCATATGATAAAAAAGTTCTATCCTTTTGACCTATATTTTATCAAATTGATGTAGGACTTTGTGCGAGATGTGGTGTATGGATTGAACATAGACGCCGGAAGTCGACTCGCCATTGTGACGTTTGCCAATCATGCAACTGTCCAGTTCAAACTCAACGATTATTCCACCACACAGGTCAGCCTTAGTACTTTACTGATTGGGATCTAAACCCACTTCAATATAGCCTTTTTATTGTCAATAAGAATAATATTTTGATACGTTTTTCATTTGTTCATGTTTCAGGAAGTATTGAATGCCGTGAGTTTCCGGTTCACAGGGGGCACCACTAACACAGCAGACGCTTTGGTGAAGATTCGAAAAGAGGTTTTCACTCCCTCTGGCGGAGACAGGGAAGATATCATTAATGTTGCGATCATTATAACAGATGGAAAGTCTAACAATAGAGATCAAACTCTCACTGAGGTAACCATCACTCTTATTCATATATTGTCTTAAAATATTACGAGGGTGATCACTCCTTCCATTGTTTTTCTTTGAGATTTTTCAAAACTTCCAATAAATGTATTACTATTCGTGTCCTCTATTTACCTATATTTTAAGCTATATTTCCAATATCAAATTATAAATATAATGTGTTGATCACATTCCCAAAATTCCCATAAAATGCATTTCATATAGTATTATACTGTTGGAAGACAGGCAGGTGATGAAGGTCTTCTTCGAAACGATACTTATGTATATCGGTGTATTTATGTATCAGATGATTCACGATATTGTTAATCTAACCCTTCTCGCAAAAGAATGGTTTAGTGAATAGTTTGAGCGCAAACTATTTGTCTCTTCCGTGAGTGGCACCATAGAGCAGTTGAGGCTACTATTCCAAGATAGTATAACTTATATATGACACAATATAACGTATTACTTGATTTGGTTTATGTGTATGTTTTGTCCAGGCTGTGGAATTGAAAAAGTTAGGGGTCCACATAATAAGTATAGGGGTCGGACAGAGTGTTGGAGTAACCGAGCTCAATGGTATGGTATCTGACCCATATTCCATCAACATGAAGCGAGTGGAAGACTTTGATGCGCTCACTGGAATTCTGGACTTCATTCTTGAAGGAACATGCAACAGTGAGTTTCTAATCAGGAGCGATCTGATCTTGTCACAAATCATTATAGTCTAACATATATCAGGCCAAAGTTTGTTTCTTTTCCAAAGGAAACTCATAATATTCATCGTTTTAGACAATTATTATCAGCGCCGTAAGTATTAGATTGATACTGATGTATTTCCGTTTATAGTCCAAGATGAGTGTCTTTCCAACCCTTGTCGAAATGGCGGGATCTGCGTGGATTGGTCTTTCAAGTACACGTGCAAGTGCAGAGACGGCTACACTGGAATAAACTGTGAGAGAGGTAAGCCGAGGATTCCTTGCTCATAAACCAAACAAAACCTAGAGATACGTTTTCTTTGTTATGTTGTTTTTTGTAGTCTAAAGAGTTCTACAATCAAAAAAGTTAACATTAAATCAGCTAATTGTATGCTTAATTTTCGTTATGTTTGATTAGGTTGCACAGAGCCGTATGACCTTGCCTTCCTTGTGGACACATCCGGAAGTGTCGAGAGGGAGAATCTCCCCAAAGTTATGGACTTTCTCAACGATTTAGTTAAACAGTTAGATATTGGCGACGATAAAATAAATGTGGCCCTCGCCTACTTCAATGATGTACCTCATATTCAGTTACCATTCAGACCGAAAACCAGCATTGTAGATGTACAGTTTTCTATTCATGAAATGGGCACAAAGAATGCCATTGGAGGCAAGACCAATCAGGCCAAAGCATTTAATATGATGCGTAGTCAAGTATTCAACAATAAAGCAAACGGGCGTAATGGCGTCCGGAACTACATGGTGGTGATCACAGACGGAGTATCGAACCAAGACAAAGCACAGGCTGTTCCCGAGGCAATTAACTCCCAGATAGAAGGTGAACACATTTAAATATAATAGATATATTAAATAAAAAACGTTAATTTAGAACAAAGGCCTGCAATACGCTTTTTTGTATTTGAAATGTATGATCTTGGTTACAGGCATACACGTGATACTTGTTTTGGTTGGCGCTGGTCTGACTCAAGGTACAAGAAGCTTTTTTGAGCTTAAAGGCTTAGCCAGTGAACCATATCCGGAAAATATTTTCAGTGTCAACAGCTACAACGAACTGTACACGCTGGTACCCGGTGTAACTCAAGCCATGTGTGAAGGTAAATCCCCTGAAAATTGTATACTCAGTTTAAAAAAAGTGCCAATGACAAACTGCCTCTATCATTATTATTCTAGTGTTTGAGTGTCTTGATTTGAAATTTGTAGTCAAATGCCGAGGGAGGGTAAATATAGTCAAATGTCACGACATCCACACATAAGTTGCACTGTGGCATATATGTTAGCATCGTGTATTTGTCAGTTCAACCAGTGTGGTTATCAAAGGCCATGCTTTGCTATACCAAGCCCTAGTAAATATGGCAACTGAAT
Organism: Amphiduros pacificus; assembly: GCA_949316495.1. Taxonomy (NCBI): domain Eukaryota; kingdom Metazoa; phylum Annelida; class Polychaeta; order Phyllodocida; family Hesionidae; genus Amphiduros; species Amphiduros pacificus. Next base: position 21,180,706 of record OX439004.1, on the reverse strand, counting down.
CAGAACATAAGATGGCATTGAGTTCCTTGAGTCCCTGTGACAAAATTCTGTCTGAACTGATTCAAAGCAGAGAGCAAACAACAAGATCAATCTACATTATTGTGTTAATCACATATGTTTTCAGATTTCGATGAATGTCTCAGCAACCCATGTCAGAATGGAGGCACCTGTCAAAATGACATTAAGCAGTATAGGTGTGACTGCTTGGACATATACACTGGTGTCAACTGTGAGAGAGGTCAGACACGAATCCTTCCATTTAGAACTATATAGTTACGCAACTTTCAAATTAAGAATATATATATAAATTAAACATTGTAATATTAATGAATATTTATTTTTTTCAGAATGTTACACCATGAATGACATAGTACTACTTGTTGACGTGTCCGGAAGTTTAGAGGGAGACTTAGATTTAGTTGTTACATTCATGAAGAAATTGGTGAATGGTTTGAATTTTCGTCTTCAGAGAACCAGAGCGGCATACATCGCTTTTGCCAATAAACCCCAAGTCAAATTCAAACTGGACGCAATGAGTGGTTTACGTGAGGTGATCAATGCTTTGCGGATAAGTGAGTTGGGATACTTTACAAACATAGCAGCTGCCTTGAGAATAGTCGATAATGAGATTTTCAAGTCAGAGAATGGGGACAGAACCGGTGTGAAAAATAGTCTGCTCCTGTTCAGTGATGGCAAGGCAACCGAGGAAAGAGAAATGATAAAGGGAGTAGCGGATGCTATGAAGGCCAAGAACATTGACATGTATGCCATCGGTATAGGGGCAGTGATAGATCCCATAACCCTGATGTGGATAGCTACCGCTAGCTCAGGCAATGACTACTACCACCAGGTGACCACCAGAGACGAAGCGGAAGACAATGCCAATAAGGTTCTCGATGTTTTATGTCGATGAGCACCACCATTAATGCATCAATGACACACTTTTTCCACTAATTGAACTTCCTTGAATGGATTCCATCTGATCGTCACATATCAAGTTATGGTGCTGGAAACCAAACCAATAAATATATTTATGAGAATGGTTACATATTCGAATGAATAAGGATAGTTGGAATATTAACAATCGTATCCCGATTTCAAACATTGGAAAGTCTTGGTTTCATATCAGAATACTTTGTATATATTTATAATCATAAAGTGTAATGACACTGAAGGCAGATGTATGGTACAGATATCCGATCTTGGACCAATACAGTGTCCTGTATACCACACCTATTTAAAGTATAACATCCAAGCCTGTGCTAATGTAATGTGTACATTATATAATTTAAAATGTGTACATTATTGAATGAACTATTCAAGTAAGTAATACACATTGCATGGACCATGACTAATTTTTAATAGAAACACAAACAAGAAAAAGATACACTCTCCAATTGATACTTTCCAATTGGTACTAATGATAGTAACTCAGTAGAATTGTAACACATTCGGTGATGGAATTCTGTTCTAGTCACATACTTTTCCTCACAGGTTAATATCTGCGAATTCTGATAACGGTAGCGTTCATATGAGAATGCTTTTTGCTTAAATATATTGATAAATGAAAGGCATCATCAAACTGGAATTAACAAATGAAATATTCAAGGTTTATGAACTAAAGTACTGAAAACATTTTGATAAGAAATATTTAGGACTCATTGTAAAATCATCTCCACGGGAATTCTGTATATAATAAAAATCATAAATCCAATATATAGTTTAGGTAATTGATTGTGGTGATTTCTTGTATTAAAACCTTGTGTATTTTTTTCAAAAGTAGAGCTTTCAAAGCAATCAATAGTTACAGGTACAGTAACGTGAAATCCTTTTAATGCATTATTAAACACCTCACAGCTTTTCCAGTGTTAAATTCATTTACATATTCATACAGATATAACATTACGACCATTGGAATCAACAGTGATTCAATGTTGCAAAATATGAAATGCAAATACATATTTACAAAAAATAGAAATGACAAAAAATAGATATAGAGGAGGCCATTGCTTGAGTTAAAGTTTGATAAGGTTGTGATCATTCATACTGCATGTATGGCACTAAATACGACATCCTTGCTTCCCTTATTGACCAAATAAGAGGTTTAGGGACAAAAAAAGACAATTGCAAACAATTACGCTGCATATGTTTGTATTCTATTGTAAATTAGAGTACAAAGATAAACAATATATAATATCTTCACTTCCATTATGTGATATCTAATTTGACCATTTGGTTGCTTGTATGCACGTCAGTTGGAAGCCAAGTGCTTTCAGTGCATATAAAACGCGAGAGACATTGGCCATATGAAGAATATCCATATAGGTATACGGTACCATTAAAACTCATCATGCATTCATAGCTCCATTTGTTATGTGTAAAGGGTATGTACACTATATACCCAAATACTTGTAGTCCTAGATAAACACCCATGTCCAAACAGGAATAACTGCATGCTCCAATTCTAAAATGTGTCAATCAGTGGATCTATATAAGGTCCAGTTATAAATTGAAATAGTATCACTATCCCTACTCAACTTTGGATATATGTCAGGATATAAGACCCAAAAATGAGAGTGTGTCTTTTCGTTTTTGCCGGTCTTATATCCTGACTCAAATGTACCTTTGACAACTGAACCACATTCTTAAAAAATAAAATCAACCATATCGTCACCTAGGAAATAAAGCATTTATATGTTAGATGTTTTTTGGAGACAATTTTTACCTGACACAGCTCTCTTCCCACTCCAGAGCCACGATAGTATAGTAGCCATGATAAATATCTTGATAATAACAAAAACCCAAAAAGAAATATTTGGTTTAGTTTTCATTTAGATAAATTATGTTTGTTGCTCAAATGGAGAAGAGTAAGGATATTGCGGTTAACAAGCAGACTGTATCGCTTAAAGCTTTTAATTTAAATTGTAAATTTAGTTTGAGGGTGTTAAATTAAAAGTAATTTCAATGACGTCACTTTATGATTTAAATGAATGCATTCTGTGAGCTGTTAGAAACGCCCATAATTTGTCATTAACATCCTTGTTACAGACATAGAGCATACTTAGTGTCCATGCATATAATGCATATATGTTGTATTATTAAGAAATAATTCAATAAAAGAATTCTGCATCGCAGACTATTTCCCGTGGCCGTTTATTATATAACGAGTTTTATCAACTACAATATGTTCAAAACATTGCTTCTGTGATCGATTTTCGTCGTAACTTAATTAGGTTCTTCAACTGACCCCTACATTTTTTCCAATATATAAACCTTCATTTACGCATGTTCTTTATTTATATCTCACAACTGCCAACAATAATTGCAGAACCAATGTGCAGTTGACATAAGCTTTAGAGTTCATAAGGAAATTTCTATTGAAAATGAAAATTCAGGAATAAAACTCATCCTTTAAAATAACTTTACTAAGGGCGAGAATGCCATCCACAAATTTTCATATTGTTTTGTTGAAAAGATTCAAATAAAAACTACAGCAATTTCAATATATCTATTACTTAAAAAGGAAAAATTGTGAAATTACAGAGTAAAAATCAATACCAGCTTCGGCAATATGTTAGAAAGGAAGAAAATGGATAAATGATTATGAATTATTATACACAGCGTGCAACGTGTTCCTTTGAAAACTAGTATTGAATAAAATCATACCATAAAAAATATTTCATGAATAGAAACATAGTGCAGACAGACCTTATATTCATAATGACAATCTACAACCAAACTCTCATGAAAGGTTCATTCAAAAGTACACCACATTCCTTTTGTACGCCAGGTAGACTGCATACCAACAAACACCGAGCAGACTTTATATATGCCAAAAATATTAAACATATTGTGAGGTTGCAGACACAGACAGAACAATCCACATTCTGTGCCGCATGTTAGCCTAGCAACAGCCAGACATTTGGCTATCATGTTGGTGTAAAGGGAAGTCATTAATATACTCTCATAATGATGTTTGGACATACATTTAATATAACTGCCTACGGGGAAAAAAGACATCATTTTGGCTCCGGAACAACCATTCATGTAAATGAAATTATCACGTACTACATCTGTCATGTTTATGAGAATTCATTACTTTCATGTCGGGATCAGGCATTTATCACTATGTAAGTATCACTCAGAAATCAAGGATTTAACACAATGTTTCCATTCAGGGATCAATCATTAATCACCTTCATTATTATTAATAAAAAAAGATTCAGCAATCAGACAATGTGTTCCTGTTCATGTAATAAAGGTTAAAATGTCACTTCTACTTTCATTAAAAATCCTAAGTATTGAATAGACATCGGAATTCTAATATTGACATCAGATTAATGTGATAAAAAATTCATAAAAGATGAATGCTATTATTTAAAAATGCTAAATTTTTTTTATCAAGCAATCATCTTTCAGTTACTTCATTTATAACCAACCAATGAAGTACGTAAATGTACAAACCTGGTACCGGTACAAACCTGGTAACCATAGTACCGGCACAGCTGGTGGAGCAAGAATCTGTGCAGTGCAGTTAATAATCTCTCCCAGTAACTTAGAATTCAAAGAAAGTAACTGAACATCTAAACAAAGCCTCAGTCCGTGTCAGTTATTTTTAAAAATAAATGAGTAATTTATATATTACTTAAAAAGGAAAAATTGTGAAATTACAGAGTAAAAATCTATACCAGCTTCGGTAATATGTCAGAAAGGTAGAAAATGGATAAATAATTATAAATTATTAAACACAGCATGCAGCTTGTTCCTTTAACAAATCGTATTGAATATGAACAATATAAACAATGCTGTTTCTCCAAATGTTTGTTTCATTAAGAGTTAAGCATTTAATGTTGATAGTATAATAATAGGATTATAAACATGAAAGATAGAGCTGACACCAGACAATTTCTATTCATGGCATGGCTGGTCGGGATAGGTACCGGACATGAGCTGTCTGCAAACCAAATGATAAAAATAGGTTTGATCTCACAATTTCGACACTATCTTAGCTTTTCAGATTCCGTATGGTACCGGGGATATCTATATATCTCGAGCCAAACGCTCCACAGATTGAATTATTTTTCAGCCAGAATATGTATCGTATAATACTTTAATCAATTATAACCCCCATATGTTTTACAAAAAATTATTTCACAATTATCACGAATAGTATAGCAATGAACATATGAAAATCATAAATTAATATCATACAAGATACATACCAATATATTTTGAAGAAAAGTATATCCTTTTACAGCCAGTGAATTGGTTCTGATGGAACATCATGATAAGGTCCATCAATCCTATATGGTGCATCAGAATCAAATGTATATAGTCCACATATAAAATAAATAAATGACAATAACACATTTATTTATTTAAATCACTTTATCAAAACATCAGATTAATTTTAGTGTAAAAGCCTGTCTTCAATAAATGGTGCAATATCTTCCCTCTCTTTGAGGAAATATTGTTCAGAGTTTTAATATATATGCATGGCTATGACTTTTCTATAATAATACATTAAAATACATATGGCTATACAGTAAAGTCTCTTCGCTTTTTCATACTACATTACCCGACATAAACACATTGAAATCATTTAGCTGATTTGGTCCATTTGTCATTTGCAATATGATAACTCCATCTTTAAAAAAAAAAAACATATATGTGTCTACATTGCCCTCCCCGCAGTGAGGGCTGGCCGTGTGCCATGGCGTGGTCATTCATGGAACCCCTCTGAATGAAGTGTGACCATGATCACCTATTGTACGAGGGAAACAATGCTGCTCCATGTTAATGCTGCCCAGTCACGGTGCCCACTGAACAATGCTTGTGATGTAGAAACAATGGGTTGCATTCCGGCATGGCGGGCGTTGTGGAATATGGTGTTTTCCAGGAGAGTATATAAGACCGACCATCCAGAGTAGAAGTTGTATTCCTTTTGTAAGCAGATATCACAGGACATCACCACGATGAAGGCTGTAGTTGCTCTGTTATTCACCGTTTTGGCCGTGGCCGTGGCCCACCCTTTCGGCTACCACTATGGTTATCCCAATGCATTCTACGGATACCCCTACTATGGACCTTATGGGGGTAAGCTGTTAAGTTAATATAATACATATTATATTATATTATTATCATATATTACATATTACTTGACATTATCTCATACTGACAATACACGTTTTGGCACTCTTGATTTTTAGATTTCGATAAATTTCAAAGAGGGGTTGAACAGAATATTTATCAATGACATATCTAACGCAATTTGCATATTGCCATTCAATTATTGTTCTCTTTGAATTCTTAGCTTCCATTTGAATCATAAGTGTCTACATTTACAAATCTGATATTTGCCTTACACAAGTTCTATTTATATGTATTCTATCAAGCTGTAAAGAAATGAAATGCCACTTTTCTATATATCAGGTCACTGTCACCAGGACGGTTTGTACCACAATGGGCCAGCCAGCTTCGTGCAGTGCTCCAATGGCAATGCCTACGTACAGAAGTGCCCCCTGGGGACAAGCAACTCAGGCCATCATGGCTACCACTTCGGCCAGTACTACTCAGCTGGAGATTTCTGCGATGTCAACCATAATAATAACCTTGCCTCCTACTAAATCCCAAGGTACCGACCCTCTTCACAAACATCCATATCCGTTTTAAAATTGCTTGGCTGATATTTGATTTTTTATGATCTTTTTTATCATTGGTAGAATAAAATCAAAAGTACTGAAATTGTTTCATCATCTTATCAGAAACACTTTCTTTATTATAAATATATTGAAAGCCTTCTTTTCATTTCTTCTTAAATAGGTCGAGGCACACAGTGTGATGTCTATGGCATTGCCAACAGGAATACAGTCTTATTGACATCAAAATGAAGTACAATTTCGTAAAATAAATAAATTATTATTGAACAGGAATATCTTTGTTGTTTTGTACGTATTATCATGCTATAGGACTTGCACCATGACAAGTATCTGTTATCATGTTATAGGACTTGCACCATGACAAGTATGTGTTATCATGTATAGGACTTGCACCATGACAAGTAAGTGTTATCATGTATAGGACTTGCACCATGACAAGTACATGTTATCATGCTATAGGACTTGCACCATGACAAGTACATGTTATCATGCTATAGGACTTGCACCATGACAAGTATGTGTTATCATGCTATAGGACTTGCACCATGACAAGTAAGTGTTATCATGTTATAGGAATTGTGCCATAACAAGTGTGTGTTATCATATTATAGGACTTGCGATATGATAAGTACGTGTAATCATGTTATAGGACTTGCGATGTGACAAGTGTGTGTTATCGTGTTATAGGACTTGCGATGTGACAAGTGTGTGTTATCGTTTTATAGGACTTGCGATGTGACAAGTGTGTGTTATCGTGTTATAGGACTTGCGATATGATAAGTGTGTGTTATCGTGTTATAGGACTTGCAATGTGACAAGTGTGTGTTATCGTGTTATAGGACTTGCGATGTGACAAGTGTGTGTTATCGTGTTATAGGACTTGCGATATGATAAGTACGTGTAATCATGTTATAGGACTTGTGACATGACAAGTAAGTGAGGCATCACTATTATTGTTTTGAAGAAGGTTTCGTCAAAATATGTATGTCTCGTCAAAATCAGTTTAAGAATTGTTTTTAATGAGTTCTACGACTCAAATGGTTACAAGGTCGATAACTTTTCTAAAACAGATTAAGGGTTTAAGACATGCAGGATTTGATAAAAACAGTTAAAAGTTGTTCAGAATTAAATATTAGTAAATGATAACGTGCTCTGCCAGGAATATTTTATTTTTGGACTCAAAATAATGAAATCAAACAAGAATATTTAAAATGTGTTCAGAATATTGCATAAAGGTCTGAAACCCATTTCTTTGGCGGTTTTCTGGTTTGTTTATACCCTGGTATTGCAAATGCAAGGCAAGCAGTGAGAATGTACAGGTATATATGCCGACCACATTTGGAGACTAACTGCATTATGAATTGGTCAAATATTAATGATAATTTTTTTCATATTTTGGGTCGTATATATACAATTTTATCATCTCATTCATAATTCATAATTTTTCTTTTATTTCCTAAAATGAACCAAGCTTAAGTGTCTACAAAGTTCCCTCGTTACAAATTGCTTATTAAGCAATTAATAAGATTAAATAAATATCACTGAGTGAATAAAGTATGCACTATTTGGTGAAGACTGATTAAAAAATCAAACTGGAAACAAAATGTGGCGTGGTGGATTAAAAAGTTGAATAGTGTTGTGATTGGAAAGCCTCAACACGTTTTATGTGGAGAAAATCGATGGACTGTGACAGCACTCAAACCAAGATGGCTGAAACTTATGTCTAAAATTGTGTTTGGTACAAAACCATTCAAGTGTCATCCTGGTAGCCAAGCTTGCTACGAAAGCACTGAAACACATTTTTAAAGGTTAGTTGAAACCTAAATCTCTTTATAATGAGTTTAAAGAGTTAATAGACACATCTTTTTAGGCTTGAAAATGCAGCGTAGATATCGAATTCCTAATGGATGATGAAAATAATGTTCCAACGAAAGCTAACAATTTTTAATAATGTAAAAGTAGAAAAGACAATGATCTTGTATTTGATAAGAATAAAACGGCAAAGTATAAAAAAATTGAAGACTATATAAATTCTCTATCATTTATTTCTAACACAAATAAAACATCACCAATATACATTGACTTTCTCTTCACATACACAGGAACATTTTATTTTCAATATCTGCAATGATAAAAAAAAATAATATTAGCATGTACTTTTTCTCATAAGATGTTCTTATAACTGCAATATGTAATAAGTAAACTATTTTTGTTTTGTCTTAGCATATAACAAGCATTTAGCATCATCTATAAGAACAAAATACCTACCCCTTATTAAGGTTGACATCACAGAAGTCAGAGTATTTGTAGTGTGTTCCAAAGGAGTAGCTGTTGTAGCCATGTCCATGTCCTGAGTTGCGGCTGCCTGGGGCACAGTTCTGTCTGTGAGCAACTCCATTTGAGCAGATGGTGAAGCTATTGTAGTCATTGTAGTAGAAGCCATCCTTGGAGCAATGACCTATATATTACAAATAAATGATGATTGGCAACTTAACCAAATGTATTACCGAAACGATCATTATAACATATTAGGGACTTATTTAAAATTGCTGTCTACTCACCACCGTAATGACCATGGTAAGGTCCCTCAAAGTTGTAAAAGTTTCCATATCCGTAATTGTTTGGGTGTGAATCATGACCATATCCACCAAGGTGTCTTCCTAGGAATCCTCCAAATCCATATCTGTGTCCATGACCATAATTATTTGGGAAGTGTCCATATGAATTATCCCCATAGACATTACCATAAGAGTTATCTCCATAGCCATAAGTGTTATCACCATATGTGTTACCATATGTGTTGTCATCACGTGAATAGGTGAGTGCCACAAAGGCAGCAAGCACGATGAGTACCTTCATTGTTACCTTGATTTGTCCTGTGTAACTGCACAGTTGAGACTAATACCTTACTGTGAATGAGGCAGCCTTTTTATACAACAGTGGATATGACATCTGGTGTGTGCAGGAATGAGACACGCTGCCCTCCTTTGCATCCACGTTTAATGCCCATTGTTTGGAAACAATGTGTTTTGCTGCAGGTAGTTTATCCTAATATGTAAACCCTAAAGCCTAGATAGTTTGATTTTTTTGGGACCAAGGTTTTGGTCAATATTTGGTCATTGTTGTTCAATATTAATTCTCATCATTCACGCGTTATTGCAAATGTATTTTCTATAATTAATCATATAAAATCTCAACTTTGTTTGTGCTCTTATAATGGTGGTTGTGATGTTTTAGTAAATATTAGATCTATAATTTAAGTATTAAATTAAGTATTAATAAACACCACGAAATGTAGTGTAATGCATTAGTACACCATTGATTACAAAATGACAGAAATAACATAAATAAAAAATGATTAAATAAAAATTATAATATTAATAATAAAGAATAAAAAAGGATTGATGACTTTGAAATATCATTTGCCATGATATCACATATTGATGCCCTGAATTGATGTTCATATGATTGGATTCATAACAGACCCTCGGGCAGAGTTCTTCTTGTCTCACGATGCACGCGTAACAGGGATAGGCAATCGGTATGTTCTCTTTGCTCTAAGCAAGATATTGTTTCTTGGATTGAATATGTTGATATCAATGGCAGTGATATCTGCATTTAGCTTGTGATCCAAGTGTAAACTAATACTGTAACCATTGTCACTCTTGACTAACATGACTCAGACATACATTTAAATCACGAATCTATTTATTTGGCTCCTGATGTTTTATTAGAGTGGGCTTGTAGAAAGGTAAATAAAACTATTAGCAATTTGTCAGAAATAATAGGAGAAATGACGAAAATGACAATTATCATATGAATAGGAATAATAAATCATAAATTAATTCATTAAAAGCTTGGTTGCGACTGCGATCGTTGTTCAGATCGTCTTATACAGCATCGCCTACTTTCTTTTAATCCATTCAAAGCATCCACTTGATTGACTTGATCTGAAAAAAAACGGTGGAAATAATGGAAGGGACACAATATACATTTGTTTCATATTCAGCCAATATTGACAAAAACTGGTAATTCAAGTTGAACAGAAGGAGGAGTTTTAAGAAAGGTAATAGCAGTGTTCTATGCATGGTAGGTTGACCTGATTACATAATTTATGAAGCCACACTCCCACTATATTGCCGCTAGAACATGCTGGCTGTTGACACTCAGCACTGTGGGGAGTGTGCACTTGGCACGAGCAGTGCCTTATATTATCAACTAAAAAACAACTTTGCAGATCGTGTTGACCAAGCTGATTGGCTATCACGAAGGAAGCTAAGTATGCAACATCTATAGTGAAAAGAAGACGTCAAAGAATGCTCAAACATTTCTAGATATTTGGATCATGATACTGCATTACAAGGAAGTTGTGGAATTGTAAAGGTATCCAAACTGTTGTATCAGAAATGATGTTAATACCGATAATATTTATCATTTAATAACTATCAATAATATGAAAAGGAATGATGAATAATTACATACAAGTAGTTTATACACAGCATACATGTGCACTCTCCATTGATACAGATACAGATGTTTTATTATACTGACAGGTATTACAGTAATTAGATTTACATATTTTGTGTAACGTATTCTTGGGTACCCAGTCCCTCGGGTCAGTATACTTATTGTACAATATATGAGTTACGCACATATTTAGTACAACAAATACACTTTTCATTGAATATCAAATGAATTATTATTTATATATCCTTTTGTTTCTCTTCATCCATGCATAAATAAATAGTTGCTATATGACAGCCATTCATATTTCATAATGTTTACAAATTTATCTTTATCACCTATTGTGTTAAACAAGACATTTCTATGCACAATACATTCATACATCTGACTTCCTAGGTCAGAGTATTTACTCAATATACATATAAAATGAAATTTATCCTCCATCTCGTCATATGTCCACTTTCTATATGTAGTGGACGTATTGCAAGCCTTATCTTTGGAGGCAATTATCTTTTTGCACAATGAGAAGACAATCTGTATGAACAAAATCATATCCAAAGATGTTGATTAAAGGTCAATCTCTTAACACTCACGGACGATACCCTATTCCAAAATCTGAGCATTTCAGTATAGCTCTTAAGATGCCAAATATTGGCCACAGATCCAGTAATAGCTCACAGAGTTTCTGAAGAGGAGACATTGAACTGAAGGGCCAGGATGCTATCTACTTCAAAAGAATCTTAAAGATGGAACTGGCATCAAGTGAACAAATTGATATCACAGCTTTAAATAATTAATACTCTTAATACTCCAGCTGCCACAACCATATATCTTAGTTCGTGACATTAATGCTCATAACAATCTTTAGGTTGGCAGGAAGAATACTGATGCCCATGGAAGAACAATAGATTTTTTAAATAACAATAGTTTGTGCCTTTGGAAAGGCGATTCCCCAACATATTTACATCCTGCTGCAGGGTAATTAACATAATCTCTTAATGTGTACTCAAATAAAAAGGATGCATACCAAAATAAAAATTAAAGAAAGGTTATGGCTTAATGATGAGTGCAAGACAGCTGTCAAGGAGCACCCTCTTGGCCATGCATCTTTTGGACATTTTGAATGAAATGTGTGAAAGTGGCGATTTTCCAGTCATTTCCAAGCCTGGCAAACACTCTTCAGATTCAATATTTTTAGAAACATTTATAAGAGAGGGCTTTTTAAGAGGCAAACATGTCATCAGCATTTTCTTTGATTTGGTAAAAACGTGCCATACTACTTGGAAGGTTGGATAAATGAGCAATAATTTTTTTTCAGGGTCTGAGTTTGTTCATCACTTTATAATGCATTTGATCACGAAAGGGTTGTTTCTCTGGGTAGTGTACCATTTATCTACTAAAATCACCATTGTACATTGTGTGAGACCGGGGACAGATTAATCATCATTTGTTGTTGATTTCAGTTCTACTTGTTCAGTTCTACAGTTCTACTTGCATGCATACCATTGAACAACAGCTCCAACACCATTTAAATGGAATAAAAGAAGTTTCAAGTTGTATGGTATATGGATCAGCTCGTCCACTATATATTAAAATACTTGATCCTGTCCAAACGTTTTAAGACTTTGCTTTGTTGCAATTAGAACATCACCTGCAGGTAGCTTGGAAGTTGAGAGAGACGACTTGCCTCTTGATTTAGGAAAAGAATAGCTTTCCCTTCAATATGCAGCAGAAATTGTACATAACATATTCCAAATCCAAATTATGTTGAACGTTTTGAAAGCAAACCAAATAATGTGCAAGATTTATATACATTATTTGACATTAAAGAGACTGTGATAGTATCATTTTAGAATCATCAAATAGTGTGAGGCACAAAATGACATTGATGATTCATCTGCCAAGCAGCCATTCATAAGCTGGGTATATAACAATACCACACAGACCGGGAGCCAATACAGTTCCAGAAGTGTCCCTTTCTACAGCATTCTGCAACTTTTGCAATATGGCTATTTCACACTCTGGTAGTCCTGCCAGGAGAGCGTTCCCACAGTCAAGAGTTGATGTAATGAAAGCATGTGCCAATGTATTAGCTGTATCCTCATCTCAACAGTTTCTGATTAATGATAATTTTTTACATGGAAGACCTCGATTTATTTTACATGCTTTATCAATGTATATTCTTCATCAAAAGTAATTCCCAGGTCTTTCTATTGGCCCACGTTAATTTCAAAGGGAATTTAATTTTTTTTTAGAATTTATACCACAAATTATCTTTCCAGTCTTTCCATTATTTATTTTCATTTTAATATCAACTAGGAACCTTTTTACTAATACAGCTTGCCATTTCTTTGCAGGCTATCCTTGTTTCATTTTCAGATTTAGGATCCATGGTAATGTAGAGCTGCGTGTCGTCGGCATATATGTGATGTCAGAAACCAAACTTGTGATTTCAGTAAGAGGTTGTTCCGCATATAGTTTTCCTTTAATAGTTCCATACCCAGTTTTTTGATACGTGGTCTAATTATAACCAACTTTAAAGAGTCAAACATATTTTTCAGCATTATAGATTTATTTATAATTTCCGATGGGTAATACTTGGCAAAACACTCTAAGAGCAACTATGTGGGGATTGGGTCAAGCTCACATGATTTTCTAACCTCAGATTTTTGTAGCTGTATTTTCGAGATAGTTGATTCTTCAGGATGTCTCAGGTTTCTTCCTGTGACCATTTAATTTCTTCGTGCATTTCATTTGCTAACCTTTTCTCAAAGTCAATTTCTACACTTAATAAGATGCAAGGGCGCCAATAATAATCAGACTAGGTCTGCCCTTAGTTCTCTTGTAATTAAGGTTTTGGAGAATAAGTGCATCTTTAAATGCCTTTTAAAATTGTCAACAGCTTTATAGTCTTTAACAAATAAGGACAAAGTGTTCAAAGTTTTTGGAGCTTATACCTGACAATAAGGTTTTTTTTAAAGAAGAATTTGTATTCAGTTTCCTTATTGAAAATGATATTTTTATATTCTCTTCATTTGAAGTTACCGTAAATCACAGACGTCATTGATTACTCGTAGCACGTGCAACGGAGCTACAAGTGAACAATACACACACGCTGAAAACTGGGCATGTATACCTTGCTGTACTAATTGTTAAAAGTGTTTATTTGTTTTCACGGCATGAGTGATGTGCTGGCTGCCATTCGATTTGTATTTTTGGGGTATGGTGGAACTCCGCACCGAAAAGTACACAGAAATCGTCATGTTCAGACATCAGTTCTCGTCGTCTCTGATCAATTAGTATACAGTATGTTACAATATAGTCTTTATTTTTACATATGCTTATTATTATTATTATTATTATTATTAAAAGATCTGTACAAAAACCCTATCACCATTAAAAATAATTCTCGCTATCTGCGCTCCCATATCTGCTGCATTTTACAGCACTACGATCATATATTGGCTCAATTCTTTGCACACGGCACATCCGTAACAGCGACGACAGCCTGTTTGAGGCCCTTTAGGCTATCCCTTTCAGCTTTGTTGTTTTTCTCAGTTTTGCCTTCGGAATGGTGATATATATTATGCAGATTACAATGTATTTATATAAAATTGCAAAAAACAAAATAGCGCTGACATTGGCTTGTTAATGAATGTGAATCTGAATTCCCCCCCCCCTTTGAAGGCAGGCGAAGTTTAGGATGCAAAATGTTTTCCATCATGCACTCCTCTCTGGAGCCAATCCCGTCATTATTTTATGGACCATCTAAAATCTGTGAGAGCAGATAGCGAGTTCTCTAGTTTTAGTAAAAACAAAGACCAAAGGCTTATACGTAGTACTGATTTCTGCAAATGCACCTGGATCATTAATTAAATGTTTTTAGTAAAATGTTATTATCAGTTTGATAATATTGCACATATCCCTTGGACTATTAGATTAAACACATTGCATGTATCACTTATACTATCAGTTTAATCATATTGCACTTATTGTTTGGACTATCGGTTTAACCACATTGTATATGTCACATGGACTATCAGTTTAATCAAATTGTATATGTCACATGGACTATCAGTTTAATCAAATTGCATATGTCGTTTGGACTATCAGTTTAACCACATTGTATATGTCACAGGGACTATCAGTTTAATCAAATTGCATATGTCGCTTGGACTATCAGTTTGACCATATTGCACAGATCAATGGAGCGCTTTTGTGGAATTGTGATTCAAGAGTATGATTCGGATGACATTTTCTCATTCATATCGAATACTATAGGTGTTGCCTCCTCAGATGCTCTGGTACACCGATACCTCTCCCTGTAGATGAAGAAACCTATGATGGCAATGAGAACAACACCAAATATCACACCGAATGCCACGCCCACAGCCTGCCCTGTGCTGAGCCCTGAAACAAGATATCACCAAAGAAGGGCTTAGCTTTGGTAGGGTAACATATTCCACTGTTTTGAACTTAAGGCCGTGTTTGTAAATTGAAGTCAATATTCTTTGGATGTTTGGGACAACTTTATTCAAAGGATCTAAACCTGTTAATATTTGTAAAATATTGAAGAGGAAGACATAACAATTTCTGAGAAAATACCGAGAACCTGGCTTTACTCACCTCCGCCATCTACTTCTTGTAAAGGATCTTCAATTGTACTGGAGACTGGAGCTGAAATATTTGATATTCATCACCAATCTATACTCATAAATGCAGTAAATGTTAAAGATATTGTGTTTAAATACTTTTCAATAAGCCTAAATTGAGGTGTAAAAGACGGATTAATGAAACAGGATTGCAGATTGTACTCATTGGTCAGTCCTAGATTCGGTGTTACATATTAGAAATTAAAAGAGTGCGCTTAATTCTTGTAAATCTGACCTGATGGAGTGCTCGGTGATGGTGGTTTGGTGGGTGTTGTGCTGGGCTGTAGCACCGTGGATGATGGCAATGTAACTGTTGTCGCTTTAACTGTTGATGCTGTTTGGGTTGCCGCTGTTGTTCCCGTTGTTTGTGCGGTGGTGGAGGTTCCAGTTGTTCTAGATGTTGTTGATGTTCCAGTTGTTCTAGATGTTGTTGATGTTCCAGTGACACCTGTTGTTTTTGGTGTAGTTGGCATACTACTCATTCCAGTTGTAGGGGGTGGTTCGGTAACTGGAGCTGCCAACAAATAATACAAAATGGTCACTCTTATAGGATATATTCATTTCACGGAGATAAGATAGAAATAAGATTTTTAAAAAAGTGAAACATTTTAAAATAAAATGCTTAAACTAAAGCAAGAAGGTGGTGTCAGATTGTCCTGTTTAACAATAATAATGAACCTATCAATATGCTTACGGTATGGTCTGGTGTGGTCTATTGCGTATTCCCATGTCCCTGGCACGGCAATATACGATGACAAGGATATGTATGTGATGGGGATATCAATGGGAGTGGAGGTGAGTTGATTTTCCCCTGCAACCCTACCCTCTCCCACAGCAAGCTTGCCACCAGCCCAGCTTATCCACAATTCCTTGAAATTCTCACAGTCTACAACTCCTTGTTTTGTTGTGAAGTTCAGTAACATACCACCTACACCTTCTTTTATCTCTGTGACTGTATTGTCTAAGGCACCAAATATGACCTCATAGGTCAGCGCGTTAAGAATTCCCGGGATAGACGAGAGCGCCACGTGAGCACTCCTGCATGCTTTCACTTTGAAGGCGAATTCGGTTTTGTCCATAATGGTAAGGGCTGCCTTGCTATAGTCATAGTCATCAGGGGTTGTGATGTACACGATATCGTCTGTAAGGTTAATAACACATTACAATTAGAAAAAAATCATAATATATGAAAAGACAAGGAATATTATAACTTTTCATTAGTTCATATCAGTTTCATTTATATTCATTTCTATTTTTGATGTTATGACAGTATTAAATGATGTCCTTTTCAAAGCATTGTGATTAATAAAGCCTGTTCTGACCAGTCCTTTGATCTATCTCCCATTCTCCACCATTGTTATCCCAGCTTGATATGGATATGGTATCAATAGGTATGATGACATCATCTTCTTGCCAGAATAGAAACTCTCCAGTTCCAGGAACTAGTCCGCTCCCTACCCGTAATGTACCATCTCCTCTGTCCCATGTAATCCAGAAATATCTGAAATGTGTGGATAATGAAATGTATATCATTATCTCTGGCATATATTAGTAATGTATGAGTCAAATCATGATACACAAGTGGCAAATAAAGGACGACACCAATGCTTCTCAGTTCTCCAATATAAAAACTTGACATTACGCGGATAAGCATGTAACAATATACTGCTACTCATTGGGTCAAAATCCTCATGGAAGTTCAATCGGATGACCTGTTTACTGAAAACATGAGCAATCAGTTGTATCAAATAGTTTCTAATATTCTATTTATTTGTTCTCTTTGTCTTTGAATCGGAGACTCAATGATGGAGAAACAGAAATGCTAGTCTGTGAATAAACAGTGCGGTCCTAGGCATGACACTGTGTAGATACTGTGAAAATAGGTGATTCTGATATTTCGCCACATGAGTTTTCTTTTGACCTCAATCATATCAGAAACATTGCTGCTATTAGACCATATCTAGACGACAAATTATGATTATTGAAACGGCCTTAAGCTTCTTGCTGGGCTCGGTGCAATTGACGTTAATATGTTGCAGTATGTGCAAACAATTGCAGTATCTGTAACTCTGCAGCACGTGTATTGAAGAAGATAAGATAATAAGATCATATATCTGAGAAACTGAAGGAAATACATTGGCTTTCAGTTCATTATTATTATTATTATTATTATTATTATTATTATTATTATTATTATTATTATTATTATTATTATTATTATTATTATTATTATTATTATTATTATTATTATTATTATTATTATTATTATGGATTTTGTAATAAGCATCTCATGCAGAAACACCAGAAGAAATAAACTCAGTCACCTGTACTCATCACAGTTCAGGATGAATGGCGTCGAAACTTGTTTCTTCAGACCACCAGGGCGCCGCCTGATGTCGCTCTTGTCGTTTTTATATCCGCCAATAACAATCTCATAGAAGTCACTGACATCACTGTTGATGTCTGCTGCAAGTTTTATATGTCCATCAGCACACGATTTTATCCTGAAAATAAACTCTGTCCTGCTTGTTTTCAAAGATAGCCGTTCATAGTTGAGTACATTATCAGTTACCAGGCCTATGGTGTTACCTACAAGAAACAAAGTACAGAGCATGGTCACTAACATGCATGCTTTATCATATCATCTACCAATTAAATCTATCAATTAAAGTTATTCAATGTATTTTCTAATTGTCAAATCTTACCAAAAAACTTCACAATTTCATATTCAATATTCTTAGAGGGAGTGCTTAGAAATCCCAGGGTGGTTACAAAGTGCAATGATTCATTAGTCGTGTGGCGTAGAATGATGCCCTCCGTCGGATTAGCTCCAAAGCCAACAACTATAGAGTAGAGATTCCAAGAGATATGGAAAGCCCGGAACTGCTCGCAACTGAGAATGCCGGGAGTGTCAACAGAGGCTGATATCACACCATCGCTGTTTTCACTAATATAGGACATTTGGTTGTTCACTCCCAGTGCCACCTGAACATAACATCAAATAAAATGGCTTACTTTGTTATCATAGATATTTCCCTTGATATTTTGGTTCAGTATCTATAAAGGCAACCATTATCTAGCAACCAAAGGACTCTATTCTATTACTTTTAATCAGTACATCCAATCATCAGAACACAAAGTATCATATGACATGTTGATATCATATATAAATGTAAAATAACAAGAACCTCAGAAGCCATTAATTCGGTATTTCCTTGTACAGCAGCTAGGATGATCTTGACGTCCGCACAGGCTCTCACTCTGAAGACAAAGGTTGAAAAGCCAGACACTGTTACCCACTGCACATCCGGGATCAGGAAGTCGTTGGCCGGAAGTGTTATCTGGGCCATGCGCTCTGAAAAAAAATATTCACAATTTCATATGGCACTTAACTTGAACTTGAATAAATTTGTTTAGCATGAAAAGTGCACTAAAGCCTTGAATCTTTACATTTGGACTTATTGTCTAAGCTGATGATGTTTGATGTCGTGGGTGTGTTGTCTCGCTTACCTTGATCTATTGGTACCTGCCAGATGCCAGAGACACCAAAGCCAGTGGACAGAGATACCGCGTTAATCTCGTGTATAGGGTTTGTATCACTCCATGACATAAACATGTTGGTTCCAATATCTTTTCCTGCGCCAACATCTATCCCTGTGTTATTCCAACTAATCCAGAAATCACGGTCATACTCACAGTCCAGCAAACCCTCTTTCTCATACTCAACAAAGTGCTGCAAAATATAGTGACACCATTGTTCTCAACAAGCCTTTATCCAGAAGGAAAGACATTAAGGGACTAGTTATCCATAGAAACTTGCCACATAAGGGTAGCAGTCAAAAGGAAAAAAACAACCTGATAATACATATATAAAAATGAAACCGACTGTCGGCGCAATATGTTTTAATGTAGATGCTAAGACTGGTTTGTTACCGTTGTTTCTCTGATGATGGACTTGGTGTTGCCCCATCCTGCTATTACGACTATATACGTGCTATGTGTGGTGTCTCCGGGCACCGTGGACAGAGCAAGGTGACCATCACTACACGCACGCAGGCTGAACTTAAAGAAGTTGTCTTTAGGAGAGAATATCGCCCTCTTGTAGTCCAACTCATCAGGTGTCGCCACATAGTAACTGTTTCCTTTTTCATGGAAAAAATTGGTCTTGTTTTTTTTTCTATTTTTTTTTCTATTTTTTTTTGTTTCAAAAGGGATTGCGTTATATTTACTTGCAGTGTAGTATTTAAACAAAGTTATTTGAATCGTTCACAGAAGTTAAATGAGTAAAACAAAATCATATTTACCTCCAAAAACACTGAAATCCCATATAGTTTGTGAATTTTCTCCAAGCTGATCAACAGAGGACACAGCAAGTCCTGTGACGTCAAATGGATCCGGATTTTCCCATTGTAAGAATTTCCCTCTTCCCACAAGAGTGCTCTGACCGACCGTCACCATGCCTCCATACCATGACACCCAGAACGTCTTAAATGCATTGCAATCCAACAGATCTCTTGTGTCAACTTGGTCTTTCACTTCACCACTGGCCCCCAGTCGGATTTCACTGTGATGGTTAAATTCAGCACCAAGAAGGATTTCATAAGCATTACCAGTGGTGACCCCTGGTGTCTGGCTGAGTATGATGGTCGCATGCCTACATGACCTCACGTTCAGAACAACTGAGGTCACGCCCGATACCGTCAGCCACAGATGGTTATAAGTCGCTCTGGCTGTCGCATTGTTAGAATACTGCAACGATTTAGCTGAAGCATAAAGACGCTAAAATTAATTAAAGGTAAAAGTAATCTTTCTATGACTGCACATGTTGAAAACCTATAGAATCAGACATGCATATTATATATTCACCTGCATAACGAGGCAGAATCCACTCTCCTTTATAACCGGGCCCTGTTTGCAAACTCAAGCCGCCTAAAACACCAAAGCCAACAGCAGGTGGGGACAGCGTATGAGAAAGCAATCGCCTTCCATTTTGACTGCCTTGAATCAGGTTAATCGTTGTGTCTTCCCACGTTAGATAGAACTTCCTTTGTTCTAAACAATTCATAACATCAGTAACAGCTTTTTCAGCGATTAGGACACCATCCCCTGAGAGGAGCTGTACTTTGCGGTTATCTTCCGCTCCAATTCTTAGTTCAAAGAGTATACGAGATCCACTTCCTCCGGACCGGAGTAGCACCCTGGCGTCTGCGCATGCTCGCACAGACAACAGGTAGAAGTTCTGGGAAGATGTGAAGCTAACCCACAACTGTTGCCTCATATTGGTCTGTGTATCAGGGGTTGCCACTAGAAACGTCTCATCTGTCAATGTCAAACAAAACAAGCTGAAGTATTTCACCTTAAATGTGGATGTGAGCAAGACAATTGTGAGAATTGTAGGCGAGACTTTATCTTAATAAAGCAAGATCAAGAGTATATTTTTTAATGTGACGGGCAGAAAATATGATGACCCTACTCGAATGAAAATATTTTGCCGAGGCGTTAAAAAAGTACCACATCATTTGCCTGAAAAAGACTAGTTTTCAATACCTGGAATGTTATAGAAAATCCAGTTTCCTTCATTGCCCCAGCCTGTTGATATTGCCATGTATGACACTGAGGTCGGCTCGGGATCTTCAAATGACACGATTTCTGCAACACCTCTGATCTCTCCGAATCCTACCACAATGCGGCCACCAAACCATGCGATGTAAAACTGAGTGAATTTATCACAAGACAACACACCAGGTGTCTCTGCTAGTGCTTCCTCGTCTCCCAATAGCTTTTTTCTAATGACAGTGTCGGCATTGCTGTTTCTACCGATGATGATTTCATAGGCTCTGACGGCGTGGAGGTGGTCAAACAGGGCAATATGCGCCTCGCCGCAGGCCTGAACCTTGAAGGTGACGCCGTTCCTCCCGATCACTTTATACACATAATTCTCATAACTGTAGGCATCAGGCGTCTTCACATGGGTGCTCATTGCTGGCAAAATATGTACATAAGATAGGATTTTATCAGTTAAAGCCAAAAATCAATCTAGATTCGCAAAAATGTGATCAAATAAGGCCACGCAAGTCCATTCCGTAGTGTAACGGATCACGCAGCAAAGTTTTGGCTCAAACTGTTTCTCAAGCGTTGAAGGACATTCTTTTCCAAAATACTAATATTAAACAGATAGAAAATATCTACAAAAACGTTAATATTAAATGGTAATTAAGCTCTCTATCTCTATAGATATATATTTTCAACCATTTATAAGTCGGCATGGTCTATTTTTATAAATAGATTTTAGCATTTCCACACGAAAATTCGTCTTAAATCCTGCACTTGAACCTTCGCTCGATAAGACCTGTTACTGGTCTTTAGAGAGATACTTTCTGATTTTGAAAATCTATAACTTATAGTTGATATTTTATTTAATCTTGCAACCCCCATATTTATTGCAATAACTTTTAATGATGTCATCGTGGGGAATAAATTCCCGTGCAACTCAAGCTACAATGATCTTCAATTTCCATAAAACATGCCATAAATTTGCCAATTTTGGTCAGATATACATAATTTTACGTCAAAATATCGCATTTTGCGTGTTCTTCCCTATGCACATAACCATTATACAGTGCATCTATTCTAAAATCGAAAATAGCAACATTGCAACTTCATTTGTATTTCTTTTGTTTACAAATTAGTTATGTAAGTAGGTTATTATTCCATGATGACGCTATACATGAAGCTATCATGTGCATTGAGAAAGTCACATTTCACCCCAAAAAGCATGTCCACGTGCACTTACTGGGGCAACATTAACAGAACCCACAGATCAATGTCTTATAATCCTCCTCCTTATTACAAAAGTGTACTAGAGAAGTGAAATTCACATTTGATTTATTTTGATAGGGTAAACTGTAAACATGGTTACAGTTGCTGTCTGTCTAAAATTACTTTTGACAATGTACCTGAATCGTCTGTGAACCTCCAGAATCCGAAGTTAGATGTACCGGTAGACAAGGATACGACGTGGATGGGGTGTGGTGTGGATGTAGTAGCATTCAAAAACACCTGAGAGAAACTGTGGCCCCTTCCCACCACAATGTCCACCACACCACTGTCACGGACAAACCAGCTCATCCAAAAGTCCCTGTACTCGGCGCAGTCAACATAATACAAAGTGTCTGCCTCGGCCAGGGTGCTTTCTGTCTCGGAATCCCAGATCACAGACCGTGTATTGGCCCAACCGCCTATAATTACCTGCAGAAAAAGAATCATCATCATCGCCGTCGCCATTGTGGTCATCGTTGTAGTTGTCGTCATCGTTTGTAAGAGATCGTCTATAGTGTAACTGGGGCTTAATATTATGAATGTTTTTTATATTTATATCGCACAGGGATAAAAAGAATTGTGAATTTAGACGATAACATTTTAAAAGATTTTTTTGTCTTTGGAATGATTATCTTGAAAACGCCTGGATATTTTATCGTGTCAATTCTCAGTTCATCTAATCTAACTAAAGGTCTTAAACTTTATCGAATAATAGATTTTCATACAGATTATAAAGACATATTTGACACAAATATCTATAAACCTCCATTAGACAAAAAATATTGTACCTGATAGTGAGCAAGGCCAGTGACACCTGGGATTGCAGTTAATGCTAGCTTGGCTTCAGCACAACTTTTAAGTGAGAATAGGAAATAGTTGCGATGAATGGACATATAAACATTCTGAAAAATCTCCTCGCTGGCAGGCGCAGTCCGCACTGCTATCAAGTTGGCTGCAAACACAATGACCAAAGCCATCCATAAGTGAAATTACCACAGGCTTGAAAATAATGTTACGTTTATAAAATGATGTTTTGTGGTGCTTCAATATAGATAATAGAACAATAGTAAAAACAAAATTATACAAAAAAAGAAAAAAAGAGAGAAAAAAAAAAGAAGAAAGAAGCAAAAGGAAAAGAAATAGACCAAACAAACCTGGAATATCGGAGAATTCCCACACCGATTCCTGCTCTATTCCCCGGAATCCAATACTTTCTATGGGATGGCCATTGGGAATATCAGCCCAGTGCATTATCAGTTGATCTCCTGGTTCAAAGCCATGCCCGACATAGATATCTGTTATCTGAGAGGTCCAACTCACCCAGAACCATCTAGCGAACTTACAATCCAAGAAGACTTCGGTATTCTGTGCCTCTGTGTTCCCATTCATTGAACTCTTAATCGTATTCTGAGAAAAAAATCACAACATATTTAAGTATAAAACCTATAAATTACTTTAAAACAGATTTGGAACATACCCATCAAGGCTTTTTTTCTAATATGAGAAATAACTTGACAATAATAGATTTATTAAGGTTGGATATTAATCTTTTCAACTATATTCTAATGGTGCCCCTGAATTAATCTGTTCTGGTGACTGATATCTCTTCAGGAAATGACATTTGTGAAGATATTTACAGCAGGGATATTGTTTGTATTCACTGTCCTGATCATAACTTCGTAGGACCTGAAGGTATTTATTATTCCAGTATCTTTTGACAGCATGATTTGTATGGCGTTACATGATGTAGCTTTGAATACAACACTGTTCCTGCCGGTCACGTCCAACCAGTGCAGTATGTGTTTACTATCATCAGCAGTCATCGTGAACACTGTACTACTCCCTAGAAACAAACAAATTACTTCATCACATTTTCTTCAAACTGATTTTGCGAAGTTGTGATCTTGCGAAGTTGTGGTTATTTAATTAATAGACAAATTACATGAGAAAATATGCAAAATTAAGATTTTGAAATAAATCTTTTTAAACGTCAAATGTTGGAAACATACAAATATTTAGCGCGCTTCCGTATAATTCTTATTCTCTCGTTCCCATAAAATAACATTTTTTGTCCATCTTCCTCCTAATTGGAAAATAGTTCTCACATATTTGACGTATCATATTAATAAAAGAAATAAGAATCATGCACAATTGGATTATGAATACAATTTTTCATGTTGGTGAGAGTAATTAAGCCATGAATGCCTGTTGGGAAAGGAACTTCATTCTTGGTCGAGAAAGGTGGATATATGCTACTGAGTTTTTTCTCACTCTCACACCAGTGCATTGTCTGGTTACCAAACACAAATGAAAATTCCCATTCTCTTTTCAAAAAGAGTGGGGCATTGAGTACAAGCAACAGGCTTCAATCTGGCCTGATAGAAACAGTGCTGAAAATCGTTAACATAAACAAATCAATATAAAACCATACAAACCTGCATATCTGGAGAATTCCCATTGTGCATCGTCCCCTCCTTGTGCCAAAGCAACTGTTCTCACCAGAACATCATCAGTCACATCATGGCTGAACAGAGACCTAGTAAATACTGCCCCGGTGCCTATCTGTATTATCCCTTCATACCAAGACACCCAGAATGGTCTGTGAGAGTGGCAATTCAATGGTTTATCCACTGCCTGAGAAGCTACCATATTTCCCTCTGGATATTTGATGAGCTGAATGTCTTTATTTATGTTGGTCCCAAGTTTGATCATATATGCCTCAGTCTGATTTATTGCTAATGTCAATGGCTCCTGTGACAGAAGTAGTGACACATTGCTACACGATTTCACTGTAAACTCAAAATGTTGTGTATTTTCATATATCCAAATATTATGTCCTGGGTCCATTACATTTCCATAGGTAAAAATAGAGAAAGTATCCACTGAAAATATAATTAAAAGTTCCGTATGAATCACTAGATTTTAAAATATTCTTCTTAATATTGCCAACAATTACCTGATACTAGCTATATTTAAAGCATTAAATGTCAAATGTTTTAGAAAATGGTTTATCTGTTATAGATAGCATTTGACTTATATTTTAATCCACTGACATGGTACATTGCTAATTTTCCAGATGCCAGAGCTCTGCCATCCAGTAGATATACCAACAGCTCTTATCGGTTTCCCCACTGGGTCGTTATACTGCATGAATGTGTTTGTACCAACTATTACTCCGGTACCAACCTAAGAAACATACACAAATAAATAACTTCAACAAAGCCTAAATGATATGACCATCCAGAACTATTCCAATCAACTCAACTTTTTTATTCAAAACTTTTTAGATTTAAGATCACCACAATAGATGTTTAAAATGAACTACTCTAAAAACCCTAGAAATGTATTATGAATAAACCGAAAACAAACAATTCCTTAGCCTCAGATTAATGGGAATTGAACAACAGGAGCAAATACTTTAACCTATAACAATAGACAATGGTTACCTTGACGCCTTGGTGCCAGCTAATCCAGAATGGCCTCAGTTCATCGCAACTCACAATATTGTAGCTTTCTACAGACACTATATTTGTACCATACTTCTCATTTCTAATAACCGAGGCTGTATTGTCTACAGTCAAAATAGGATAAAATTAATTGTTTTGCCGTCAATATCTAAATACCTGTTCAATGTAATTTCCATACGAGAAATTAAAAATACATTTATTGGCGAATTTTTGGTAAATGATCTTACCTAGTATTCCCAAAGCCACTTCATATACATTTTCTTCATTCTGTATCCTGTCTGATAACAGGATATGGGGATCTGCGCATGCTTGGACAAAGAACACAACACTATCAGTGTTGTATACTGTCCACCACGTCTGTCTGTAATCATAGTACTGCGATGTTCCAAGAACGTAGTCATGTGCTGAAATCAAGGTTTTGCATTATTCATATTCATCAATAATAGATGTGTCATCACTTGATTGTAAAGCGTTTACTTCTACATGTGATGAATGGGCAAGGGTAGAAATTCAAATACATAGTACCTTTAAGAAGTGTAAGTTTTTCAAAGCCCGCTGTAAGTAATTGCATTTACCATAATATAATATGGACAACGGGTTGCTAATGAACCCATTCCTCTTTTTTAGGATCATGTATTTTATTTTTTGTGTATTTACCAGATGCTTTTGCGAATTGCCACTTAGTCGAATCTTTGTCCGAGGCAACGGATAAGGCATTAATTTGAAGGAGATCGGGATCATAGAGAGTAGCGACTGGTGTAACACCGGGCTCCTCTCCTTCTCCAAATTCAATATAACCATTTCCCCAGTGTACCCAAAATGCCCGGTCTTCAAAACAGTTAATGATGTCAAGCGAAGGATAGGATTCGTTGAACATGTTTTCTTGCAACTTTTTGACGATGCGTGTCCTGGTATTGCCTTCTTCTCCGATATAGATGGCGTAGGCATTATAATCTGACGAGCCAGGGTAGTTCTGCAGAGACAACATGGCGTCCTGACAGCCTCGCAGCAAAAATACTAGTCGGTCATTGGTCACTGTCCAGTGATTATTTTGGAACTCCTCCTCTCCTGTTCCAACCGTATGCAGGACAATTGTCTCATCTGTGAAAGTAATATTAAATAAATGTACTAATTGGTAATTTACATCCGCATGATATTGTACCTGTATGAGTTCTATATTTAGTTTTAAACTCAACAGAATAGTTAGTTTTCAACATACCAACTACAGTATCTGGAGGTATCGCAGTATCTGAAAAAAACAAGAGGTTTATGAAATCTAAATGCATATATTGATGCTTAACTTATTAAAATGGGCCCTAACAACAAAGAATACATTGTTCCAATGAGCTAATGAATAAATTAAAAAATAAAATTCACTACACTTCCAAAAAATAGGCAATCCCTTTAAACCTCAAACTAAATGTATTTTAGTTAAACAATACATGGATCCTATTGAGGGAATATTACCTTACCATTTATATTGCCATGCACAAACTGGCCCTTGACGCCTTCACCAGTGGCCAGGCCAATGGCATGTATTGGCCTTAATCCTGAGCTCTCCGATGTGAATTGTGCCAGTATAGCTTCCTGTGGCACTCCTCCTTTCCCTACAGCTATACTATGACTGGTCCAGGAAACCCAGAACTCTCTGAAGTTACTGCAACTGAGCGGCTTGTCGGTCGGCTCGGATGCTAGATCAGCACCATCTATCTCTTGTCGGATCTCGGTTTTAGCATTTCCCTCTGACCCTGTCATGTGGAAATTATGTATGACTGATATTAAAAGAAGTTATTAGTAAGAATTGATGTATAGATGACATGCATTGAATGGTTATGCGTCTTGCATTACTACCCTCCTGGACTGACCATGATATATATTATTTCCAATAAAAGACCGTTCATCTACATTGATAGCGATTTAATGTGTCAGTCTAACATACCAATAACTATTTCGTATGCCATGGTTGCCGCGTTTCCTGGTACAGCACCGAGGGCGAGATGGGCCGACTCGCAGGCCTGGATGTACAGCTTGATGGACGATTCTCCCAGCACACTGATCCACGTTGTATTGTAGTGATACCCACCCTCTGTAGACGTCCAGTATGTTTCATCTAAAAAATGGCAATTTCTTTTTTGTATATAGGTCTTTTATTGTTTATGTTATTATAAAGGCTTTGTTATAACAGACTGTTACTAAGCGAACGGAGACGACGAGAGCCATAATGTAAATATCTGACGTCACCCAGCCCACATGTGTAGCCATTGGCGGATCCAGGAGGGGGCTTTGGGGGTTTCAGCGTCCCCCCCGGGGGTCTGTGGCTAGAGGGCTTTTGGGAACTGGAGCCCCTTACTTTATGGGACTGGAGCCCCATACTTAAGGGGTAACAAATCCTGGATCCGTGTGTGAAATCAAATTAACACATTTAACATTTTGAAAGACAGTGGAATTACAAGATGACATGTGAGACACAACATTCAGCTCAATTGCAATTAGTGGTGGGTATTATAACACAGAATTTTGGTGGGTATTATAACACAGAATTCTGGTGGGTATTATAACACAGATATGTTCTTCTGAGGCGCCTGCAGATCACCTGGCTGTCAATGTCACAGACCAGACTGGCGGACACCTCAACTGCAGAAATAAACATAGAATTGAAATGTTTTTTTTTGCAAATGTAGAATATGACAGTCAGTGTTGTCTACGTTTACGGCAACTTCAAAATAATGAGAAAATATAAATATCATTTTTAAAAAGGAAACTGTATACAAATTCTTTTAAAAAAAAGACTTCCTTGTTTAATTGTTCACTTCACTTGGATGCAGTGCACTCAAAACTCAAAAGGAGGAATTTCTTCCATAAAAAATGCAATATTGAATCTCATTCCCGGCTTATTTTTGCCACAAGTACCTGACATAATATATATATATATATATATATATATACTAAAGGTAAGAAGACTTACCGTCATACTGCCGGATTTCCCACTCCCCGTAGCTCGCCAAGGTGCCGAATGTCACGGCATGCATGTCCGCCTCATCCTCAAGTGGTAGAGACATAAAACTAAAATCAAAGAGATCTCCTTCTCCCACCTCCAACACCCCATTCTCCCACGATATCCAGAATGTTCGGAAGCTATCACAATCCAGCAATCCGGGAGTCTGTACTCTGGCTAGCGTTGCCCAGGTGAGTAGGTGTTTGATTGCGGATTCACTATTCTCCCAGCCTCCCAGGATGATTTCATATGTGTGGCGGCCAAACCCGTCAGGACTATCGGTGACAAGAACCAAACCTGCATCCTTGCAGGTCCTAACTCTGAAAGTGAACCTTGCTTGCTCAACATAGACAAAGTGACCTCTGTAACTACGGTCATACTCATCGTAAGTGTGGAGACGATATATCTTTCCTGTAATACAATGAGACATACAATGATAGAAAAAAATCAAGTCAAAACTGAATGAGGATGACTGAAATATAACATTGTATTTATAATAAAAATGTATGACTAACCCGATTGCCGCAAGAAGTACCAATCCGATGAGCCCAGGTTTCCATTCATGTAATAGGAATGAATTCCCAGTCCATTGACAAAGTGGGGATTGTCGAACTGATGGTCAATCAATGTAGCTTGCCCTACAGCAGCGCCTTGACCCAGCTGGACATGCCCTCCTGTCCAGTCCACCCAGAATGTTCTGAACTGGTCACAGTCCAGCAACATGGGCTGGCTGATATCCTCAACCACCTCACCACTTTCGGTATCTTTGATTTGAGTCATCCCGTCGCTGGTTTGGATTTCTATCAAGTAAGTCTCGAATATGACATCCCCCGGCAAGGCTGACAGAGCTAACCCTACATGCTTGCACGCCTTCACATTAAAGATGGCGTTAGTCCTAAGGGCTTCTGTCAGCCACATCCTCTTATAAGCCAGAACATTTGGGTCATGGATATGTATACGGACAACCTCAACTGAAATTAAATCAATTATTTACTCAAGTATCTAAACATCTTGTCTCCACCCTACATGTTTCTTTTGATTTATATTTCATTTTCATATTTGAAATCTCTTGACAATAAAATCCCAGGTGTATGGGAAATGTGTGTTACCGTTTTCCTGTTCAAATGACCAGGTAGCCGTGGATGAGCTCCCGAGAAGCACTGCGTTAATGTCAATGTTGGTGTTGGGTGTTTGAAGCAGCAGGTTTTCTGGATAATACCCCTTACCAAACCTTATAGACTGGTCACCCCACGCTATCCAATAGTCTTGTGACGAGATACAGGACACGACGGCAGGAGTAATGGTCTCATCCAGAATCTGTCCCGCCGCATTTCTTCTGATTAAACTAACAACTTGCCCTTGACTATTTTTTGTCCCAATTTCTATTTCGTAACTGTTTAAGACCGTGGTGCTTGGGTTTTGGTTGAGAATTATTTTGAGTGACTGGGTCTCACATACAGATGCCCGGAAAGAAAGGTGTTGAAGATAAGATCTTGGAAACAACCATGTGTCAGCATAAGCTCCAGATTGAAACTGGTATGTCTGAATAATGTGCACATTGCCTGCAATAGAAACAGTATGCAAGGGTCAGTGGAAGTTAAACATGCATAGTTTTAGTTGTGTGTATCGATGTTGTGTGTAATATTTGGAGATGAAAGTAATAAAGCAGTGAAAAATACTGAATTTCATAATTTGTTAATTCATGTTCTTCTTTCCTTAATCTGACTCTGAATGATCAGAACAATGCAAGGCACAATTGCCTCTGTAAAAAGGAATTATTTTCAATCCACTACCTTGTAATCTAAAAAATTCCCAGAGTCCATCATTCTCCTCATCTGTTGTCATAGCAACCACATTGACTGGGTGGGGATCGTCATGTTTCCAGCCAATGATCCTTGTGTCGCCCTGATATGTGCCCCTGCCGACCTGTATGACACCATTATGCCAGGACACCCAGAACTGCATGAACATATCACACATAACCACCTCATTCAGGTTCCTCTCTGCCTGCAATAATCCATCGTGGATAATATTCACTGCGGTATTATCAGCACCCACTCCGATACCAATCAGATACGTATTCATGCCAGTTACTCCCGGATAGGTGGACAGAGCTAACTGCACTTGCCCGCATGCGCGAACTTTGAAGGTCATGTAAGTTTGGCGTCTGGTCGTCAGCCATAACTTGTTAAAGTTTGGTTGTCCATTAGTAACAGTTGTCAATTTGTTGGCTGAAATGAATGAAATATAATAGTGAAACGTATTTATTACTAAATGTACCTGTTGCTGATAAACTAGTTGTTAATCTATTGTAAATAAGGTAATTGTTAATTCTAATGTTGTTGTTAATCTATTGTAAATAAGGTAATTGTTAATTCTAATGTTGTTGTTAATCTATTGTAAATAAGGTAACTGTTAATCCTAATGTTGTTGTTATTATTCTATTGTAAATAAGGTAATTGTTAATTTTAATACTTCAATAACTATTAGTAATTTACATACCGATATTCTCCCTAAATTTCCAAAGTCCAAATCCGGTATTGTGATCACTGGAAGAGCTAATTGAAAAAGCTGTGATAGTATGAGGATCGTTGTCCACCCATTCCAGGAGAATAAAAGAAGGGTATGTTCCACGACCCACCTGCACCACTCCTAGAGGTTAGAGACACTACATACACTAAAATATATAACTGTATTCTAATTACGACACTAATGATTTTATATATTTGCAAACTTGTATGATAAAAGCATAGAACAAGTGAGATGGTTTTTTTTCTGATTTCCATGAGAGGTGTATGTAAGGATTATTCTACCTTGCTCTACTTTGACCCAAAACTGTCTGGACTCAAAGCAGCTGACCACAGAATCATGTACCGCGGATGCTACAGGCGTGGACACGCTCCTACTGTCCCACAACTGTATATGCGTGTTGTTCTCTGCTCCCAAAACTACTTCATAAGCATATAGACCTTCTTGGGTGACTTCAGAGAACATGCCTACTCTGGCGTCCCAACAGGCAGTCACGCTGAACTCAAAGTACTGCTCTGGTGTCTGGATCCAGGTGCCACCCATTCCCTCATCGGGATTAGTCTTCACGTGGAACATGTAATCTGAAAGGATTCACTTACTTTATAATAGTCAAAAGTAGGACATCAACATAGAGTTACCGCCCTTATGACACACAAACAAATGGAGATTTGATATACAATGGATTTTACATTAATGCATTGGATTATTTGATAACATCAAGTATGGTATATAGATATATAATATCCTGGTGTTACCTTCCAAGTGAATGAATTCCCAATCACCCTCGGCTCCAAACCCTGTGGAGAATGCAATGCCATGGATGGGAATATCTGTGTCTCCCTGCCATTCCAGTACCCTATCAAGGCCAATAATATTACCCCTCCCTATCTAGAAGATAAATATTGATTTTCAGAATTTAATCGGTATTAATTTTGTGTATTTTCTTGCCATCAAGTAAGAGTACATTAGCTTAGAATGAGTTCTATTTATGGATAACTTACCTGTATGTGACCACCAAGCCAGCTTATCCACAAATCTACAAATTCCACAGAATTGAGAATACCAACAGTTTCTGTCTGTTCCAGAACAGTACCATCTGAACCATTCCTTATCAAAGTCTGGGTGTTTTCTACGGCCCCAAAAATCACCTGAAATACGCGCAAATATGAGTGTACTACCTACTGTTTCAAGAGGTCCTGACGATACAATGGCGAGCATATAATAGTGTAGCTGATCACAGCGCCCTCTAGCACAAAGGAAAGACCTCGTAGCATTCTATTTTATCTTTAACTTTTTCATGAGGTCCCATTACATCCAACATTATTAAAACTTGAATTATGAATTGAATATATATATATATATATATATATATATATATATATATATATATATATATATATATATATATATATATATATATATATATATATATATATATATATATATATATATATATATATATATATATATACATACATATATATATCATTGCTTGAGTTCTGCGTACCTCAAATGAGTTGTCCTCGGTATTGCCGACAGTGCCAGCGAGGAGAACGTGAGCACCCATGGAGGCTCGCACCTTGAAGGTAAACCCTCCATCGAACTTATTTGTCATCCAAAACTGATCATACGATTTTTCCGCTCCAGTCCTTATCCTTGTATGCTCAGCTTAAATAAACCAATGTCAAGGATTTGTCTAAATCATTTGCAATTTAGAAAAAAGGTGAGATAAGCAATATATAACACAAAATAAATATTTCTAATCAATTCTAATCAATAAGTACATTCTGTTGATGATTTAAATACCATATATTTTACCAAATAATTATTACACCAGACGTCCACCATTATCTCATTGCTTACCTTGATCTTTATGGAAGATCCAGTCGGCGCCAATGATGTCCTCTGCTGCCAAGCTGATGGCCCTGACAGGTATGGATTTATTAGGTTTGAGGGAGAGTAGCTCATCTCCCAGAGGGTCACCTACTCCCAGCCTGAGGGTGCCTCCATACCAGCTGAGCCACAGCTTGGTATACGCATTGCTCCTGACGATGAGAGGCGTTACCTTGCCTTCGCTCTCCCCCGTCCCCACCACCCGCAGCTCCGTGTACGTGTTCATAGAGGAGCCTATTGATACCTTCACCAAATACACATTCTCAGTATCATCACATTGATAATGAAAACTGTGATGAAATGTTGTTCAGGGTGAGAGGTTGACATGTATTTCTTTAAAAAAATGCTGATTTATATAATCAGCTGTAATATATATGGATACCTTTTGCATTATATTTCTTATATGAATAGTTGATGTCACACCTTACGGGGGAATGGAGGCAGTTTAGAATGTTGTTTGAATGAGCCATTCTATATTTGTGTTTCAAAAAATAAAATAAAAAGATAGGTAAGTGATGAAGAATTGTTCAGGGTTAAATTGCCGATGGTTGTGTTCTCTGCTTGCACATGATATTAATGTTTCTGTGTTGTAAGAGAATGGCCCTACCTCGTATGCTGATCCATTTTGGATTTGGCCTGGTTCCATGGAGAGCAGTACCTTAACGTGGCTGTATGCTCTGACGGAGAAAGGAAACACGAAGGAGTTGGTGGTGAACCAAATATGCTCATACTCACCAGTTGGGGTGGAAACTGAATAGTAGTTCCCTAAATCAAGTAAATAATACATAAATAATTAGATAAAAGATATAGATAAAAAAGCATTGCCAATATTCCTCTTTGATTGTTCAGAAATTATATTTGTATTTTTCGGCATTAACAAAGGTCTAAC
Organism: Amphiduros pacificus; assembly: GCA_949316495.1. Lineage (NCBI taxonomy): Eukaryota > Metazoa > Annelida > Polychaeta > Phyllodocida > Hesionidae > Amphiduros > Amphiduros pacificus. The sequence goes on along the minus strand of OX439004.1, from coordinate 21,146,339 downwards.
CCGGAACCTTACATATCGAATATCCTGCAGGTTCTTCGAATTGATGTGAGATAAACTTTATATTAGATCTTTAGTACAGGGTATGGCGTACCATCAACCTCTCCAAATATCCAGATCGCTCCTGAATCACTGTCAAAACCAACTGCATTGACGTCGTGAGGATTGTTTTGAGAATCATCGAGGGTGAGAAAAGTTGCCAGTCCAGGAGTGAGGCCATTGCCCACACTGATCACCCCGCCGGACCACTCCACCCAGAGGTACTGAGTGGTGGCGCACGCCAGCAGCCTGGGAGTGTGCACACTCCTCTTAAGGACGCCATCTTTGAGAATGGTGGAGTGGTTGTTTCCGGCGGAACCCAAGTGTATGGTGTAGGCTGGGGAGTAAGGCAGACCCAGGTAGGTGGCGAGGGACAGTGTGCTGGTCTGACAGGCCTTGAGACCAAACACTAAGGACTGCTTCTCTCTCACAGTGAACCAGGCCGGGTATTTATCAAATATTGGATGGGTGTTCACAGTTGTTACCTTGCCTGCAATACACAGTATTGTGTTATTTTATCAAATATATTTTAAGCGATAACAATGTATGGGATAAAGACTAGTTCATGTCACATTAAGATATCAAACACATTTTATTGTTTTACAATCACTCTGTGTTACATTTATCCCATTCATTGTCTTATCCAAAATTTTGACAAAATATAAACATCGCTCATGAATCTGGCTAATTCAAAGTTTTGACGAGTCACATATATTTTATTTATCAATTAATTTCCTTTTTAATTAACGATGAAATATTAAAATACCTGTATCCCTGGTAAATTGCCACGCCACCTTATCATCCGCTCCGAGACTTCCAAGGTCGATGGCTCGTATGGCCCTTGTACCATACGGATCAAATATATTGAAAATCGCATTTTCCCACGGAACATACCCAGTGCCAAAGGTGTACATGGCGTTAGTTCCCGCGGTGTCCCAGGCGAGCCAGTAGGGCATAAAGGCAGAGCAGGCAAGCGAGCCATGCTTGTAGGCCTTAGTTATAGGATTCAAGCCCTCCTGGTCCAAGATCGTCACACTAATGTCTGTGTTATTCATCACTAGTTTCACATCATAGCCGGTTGACATATCTTGTTTCTGCTTCAGGCGGATCACACCATTCATACAAAGTCTCACCTGGAACTGAAAAAGGTGGCGCCCCTCCACGTTAACCCAGTGTGACACTGTGTCCGAGTACCCTCCCTGGCTCTGAAGAACAAATGTAGATTCTGAAATGGTTCAAAACAAATGCATTCTACGTATTATTATTGATATAATATATATTAAATACTATTAAACATAAATGTCCGTGATTAGTAAACACAACCGAGTCTTAGGGTCAGGGATGGACAATACTAATAAGAGCGCGTGAAGGACAGGAATGATCTATTTTTTTTTCCTTTTTAGTGGTCAATCTCAATATTTTGCCAGCATGTTCTGTAACTTTTCCTAAGAATACAAAAAATATATATTTAACCTTCTATTTGATCAAATCTCCAGTCGCCGGGTATGAACTGCTGTGTGCCGCCATACATGTTGACTGACGTGATGTTGTACAACTTATCCTCATCCAACCAATGCAGAAACCTCCCACTGCCCACCACTGTTCCTCGCCCCATCTCTATGAAATTATCCTTCCAACTGATCCAAAAGTATCGCATTTGATCGCAGGAGACAATATCTGGAGTGTCCGCCCTGGCGACCTCCTTCCCGCCTTTGTTGACCCTTAGCCAGGTTTCCATATACAAAGGATTATCGGCCGTTCCCATTATTATGAGGTAACATTTCTGCCCCCAGTTGTTTTGTCGGAATCCTTCACCGGTTAATCCTATCTTTGCCTGCCGACACGTTTTTACACCAAACTTAACGTAGTCTCTATCGTATTCAGATATCCACAGTCCATTAGAATCTTCAAATCCTCGACTTCTCAGATGCACTGTCCAAGCTGAGTACAATAAATAAAGAACAACGCTCACTTTTTTAAATAAAGAAATTTCATTACAGTGCCAGAATTAGTAAGATTTAAGTTTTTGATTGACATTTTTTCTTTTAAATCGTATATGTGACAATGTCTTGAATTAAGATATAAGAATTTCAGAAACAAAAAACTCTATTAACACCAAACTTTGATACATGTATTTTTCTTTAAAAGTAACCCGTACCAACACCACGAAGCCATTCAAAGTCTCCTTGCTGGGCATCAAACGTTGCCATGGAGACAGCATTGACGGTGTATGGAGTCGGGTCCGGGTAGACCATAAACTGTTGTATTCCGACCACCAATCCACGGCCGGCTCGCACCACCCCGCCTCCCCAGGAAAACCAGAAGTTACGGAAACCATCACACACGAGGAAGTCCGAGGTATCGGTGTCGTTAGAAGCCACAGCTTCTCCACCCACCTCCCTGTAGCCATATTTCAAATTGCAACATAACCTTAGCATTTTCTTGTCTGTTTTACTGTGAACATTACACTCAAAACTACTTGTCTCTCACAAATCAAGAAATATGTTACAATCAATGAACTATGTTTAAAGTATTCATCTTTTACTTTAATAGACCATGTTAGGTAACATGTTTTAGAATATCAAGGAAGCGTTCTTTATAACCACATTATTGTTGAAACTGATAACGTCTCACAATGACGCTCAGTCGAATTTTATTTGCGGTTACAAGCTTAGGGGCGATCCATTTGGTTTTTGTGGGGTGGGGTGGGACAGCAGTACTGGATGAATAAATTTTTTTTCTTTGGTAGGGTGGATGAATAATTTTTTTTTCTGGTGTGGGGTGGGTGAATAAATTTTTTTTCTGGTGTGGGGTGGGTGAATAAATTTTTTTTCTTGTTAAGGGGCGATCCATTTGATTTTTGTGGGGTGGGGTGGGACAGCAGTACTGGATGAATAATTTTTTTTTCTTTGGTAGGGTGGATGAATAATTTTTTTTTCTTTGGTAGGGTGAATGAATAATTTTTTTTTCTGGGATGGGGTGGGAGAATAAATTTTTTTCTCCAAAATCTCCCACCCCACCCCACAAAAATCAAATGGATCGCCCCTTATGTTACTGTCACATATAGACGGTCTCGTATGAACGATGTCAAAACGGTCAGATTTTTGTCAATTTTTGGAAATATTTCGAAGACCGCTGGAGATTTGAATTTACCCGCCCAAAAAATAAAAATGCACGTCCACAATTGAACTGTCCCATATCGTCTCCAAAACTCTCAAAACGGTTAGAGTGAGTAAAACGACCAAAACTTTCAAAAAGTGTCAAACGGTGCCAGGGCATGACGAGGTGCACGTGCAGAACGGTTAGAACAACCACGTGACGAGCCTAGATCGGTCTGGGCGGTCCAACCGTCTATAACACGCTGTACCATCGCATAATAACTTTTCAACGTTGCCACATCGGTAATGGACGATGAGTAGACGATGACGGCCGGGTTCATATCGGTACCAGATCGGTTGCAGAACGATAAGGACGATCTCATATCGATCTCCTTCACCGTTCCTGACCGTCAGAAAATTTTGAACAGTTCAAAACTTCAGGCGGTCCTCAGCGATCATGGAGTTGTCACAAACTATCCTAAACGATGACGGTCGTTGCTAAATCGGTCCCAAAACGTCCTTGGACGATATCCGACGATGTTCGACGATGTTCGACGATCAGGTTAATTTCAACACTGTTTTGACATCGTCCAACGAGACCGTCATAGTGTGACAGTAACATTAGTGTGTAATGAAAGGCGAATAATTGTGTCAAACCTTCTGATCTCACATCCCTTATTGTCTATGACGATCTCATATGTATTTTCAGTAGTGTAGAAAGGCCTGGGCGAGAGGACAATTCTGGCATTTTCACAGGTTTTAATTCTTATCCAGATATCGGAATGATCCAAAGTTAGCCACATATGTTCATAGTCCAAGGTGTCGCCGGCGCTGCGACCCGCCATCATACCAAACGTATCTAATAGTATACGTATCAAATAATATTGGTTATTTACAGTAAATATCAACATCCATGTTTGGGAAAGGAATTATTTTGAGATATTAGTAAAACCTTTGTCCTGATTGGCCTACTATATTATAAAGCTAAGGATTCATCCCGTCATTGATGTCTGACGGATCAAATGTAAACTAGAATTCGCTTTATTCTAAGGATTATTTTGTCCCGAAGATAACTCCTATTTTATTTTAGCTTTCTTTTAATTATATCACATAAAGGAATGTAGTTTAGATTCACAGTCACATTTTGACCAAAATCGTCATATCTCTATCTGAATATAATATTCACTTTCGTCAATTCCTGGCAGATGATAAAGTTACAGATAAAATGTAAGGAAAGGCCCCTTAGTAAGACACCTCAGGTTAATATAAGTTAGAGAATCAGACTATTTTGATGGTATACGACTATCTATTTAACAAAGAAGAAGTTTTGTGAATAACTCGACAAGTTTACCTTCGATCACATCTCTTGGCCGCACTGTTGAGACGAAATCACTCAGATAACAGAAGAGAGTGACCGCGATTACTAACGTCCTTAAAGTCATTTCCCCACCGAATCACTCAGACCTGAACCATTGTTTTTGTCGACAAATGCGCATTACATGAGTATCAGAAGAAATATGAAATATTACCCTTAAACTATTGCGAAGTATGTTACCAGACTGCGAATCGATTGAACAAGAGGAGATAGATGGGCATAATAATTGCATGATAATCAACGCACTGATAAGCACCAATGATAACATGTTATCAAGCTCGATCGGACCAGACCTCAACAAAACACACCTGCACTATCTGCATAAAAACATATAAAATATATATATATATATATTCACTTATATATATATATATATATATAGTCTTCGCGTTAAAGGACTATTTATTTACAATGATCATTTTGTAGCACAGATTTGTGTAAAAACACAAATTATTTTGTGTGCAACCAGTCAACTGTAAATTCAAAAGGTGTGAATTACTATTGTGAGCACCCATCTTGAATTGGAAGATGTAGGTTCGTTTTCACAAAGCTTTATCTAAACTTGTGAGGCACTGGGGTGTCAGGGATTGGTGTCATACGCGGAGGGAATTGAATTAGTGCATAATTAGCATAATTAGTGATTAATACCGAGATTCCAAATTATCATCGAACCGGTACCAGTCACCCAATATGTCTAAAATTACAAAATCAATATGTATACATATATAAAGACTTCTGTTTGACCCAGTACCGTATGTAATCAATATTTATATTTCAAACACACAAGATAATGGCATCGCCTCTATGCATTATATCACCTGTAACGCTACTGTTCCTTTAATCAATAGTTCGATGTTGATTAAAGAATTATCATAGTTCGATTTGTCACGGGACACATATTTCTAAATCAGGACATCAATGTTTTTCAGGCCAAGAAGCAGCGAATATGAACTATTTTGCTAATATATATTTATGTACAGTATAAAATGTTCTGATTTGTGAAATAATGAACAGAATGGAAAATGAATTCATATTCTTTAACGTCGTGGTGATTTCCTTATTGCTCTTTACATGTCATGCAGCCATAGAAGCAGGTTCGTTACCGAATATTTTTGCGTGATAAGTCGCATATGATGGCAAGATATACTATTACTCGCTTTAACATCTTTCACCCCAATAGAAATCTAATGCATTATTCATGTGGGGTTTTTCTCAGGTTAAGATACATCTGTTTGAGTCTGTGTAGAAAAAAATGATGTGACAAAAAGGCAAAACAAGATTTTATAAACATGATGTTTAGTACGTTATATTGCAGCAGAGTCAGACCCGGTATCAGAAAAAGCAAGATTTGATAAATTGGATGTTTTATAACACTATTCCTGCCTTGTAATACAAAATTTAAATTTGAACATTTAATTAAGTCAAAATTTCCCATTGACTACATTCGTTGTTTCTTAAGGACATATCGACTGAAAAAGAAACGAAGCCTATATCATGTACACGTATATAACCTAGCATGACTAACTTTCTTGATATACCTATCGACAGACCCTGTTTGAAACCGGCCCCACTAGCACAGTTAGAAGAGTGTAGGATATGTGCCTTTGTTTGTAAAATAAGCGGAGGACGGGAGGTGGTGGGGTTCAACTCCCACTACTGGCAGTGCTCGAAAGTCGACCTGATATGGTCATAGTTGCTCAAAAGGGTCGTAAAAACACCATGTCACATTTCATTTCACAGACCCTGTTTAAAACGGAATTATGATATTGCAGGAGAGTCAGACCTGGTATCAGGTTATACTCCCGGGGACGGTGAGTATGATCACCTATGGATGATCCCTAATGGTGAGCAGGTTATATTCAGCGTGAAGACCTGTAAGGATGCCAGGATTGCTCTCTCTTCTCAGCTTTATGAAGTCAAACAATCCTTATTTGAGGTCCGGATAGGTCAGAATAACAACACAGAAACAGCAATATATGTGTGAGTAACATGTTATATATTTATTGTATTTTTTCACGGCAAACAAGATATAATGACAAGAGCTTACTTGATGTCATATTATACTCTTAGCTTGTACATGTTTGTATCCTTAATATACTATATACTTGTGATCCTTATAATAAGCGTACCTATTCACTTTTTCAATGTGAATAAATATGATCACACCTTTTCTATATGTCATTATCAATTTAGAGATGGTGAACAAGATGCCACGGATAAGACATTGTCTATTGTTGAATGTGAGAATTACAAAGAGTTTTGGATTCAATGGAAGGATAATAAGTTGATTATAGGAAAGGGGTTAACAGTAGGGGAACAATGGATTATCACTTTTGCCCACCATGATGTGTCGTTGATCCAGGCCGTCAGATTCACATCGCCATCTGGTGTAGAGGCATACTGGCAATATGCGAAATACTCAGGTATCAAATATAAATGGATGATTTAAATCTATTGTTAGATTTGGTTTGCTTAATCCTGAGAAGGTAAGTACCATAATTGCCTGTTTAAAGTATCATGTACATTCCTTATAGCGAGGTCATCATACCTGAGGACTGTCGGCAACCATGATAGCGGTAATATGTGGATATCAGAAAGGTCCAACACTCACATCGTGTTTGGACTTCAGTCATGCAAAGAAGCGAAAGTTGGACTGACCCCTCAATGGCACGACTATTCACGGGTAATTTCCTAACTGTTGGGTAATATGGGATTGCATTTATCTGCTCATTCAACATTTGGGTAGATACTCGTCTTCATGATGATAATTTAAACGACTTCAAATAGCACAAAGTTTTCAGTGCATGGTGTACATTCAAACTCTGTCATTCTACTTTTTTGTCATCCCTTAAATTTATATTTCTAAAAACGATTTTCTAAAGCAAAAGCAGTCGATGCCATTAAACTGAGTAGTAATAGTGTAATTCACAAACACAGATATAAAGATATATGCATTTTATCGGTTAGGCCTATGTGATACTGATTGGAGCTGACAACAACCAAAGGTCTAAAATCCGGAAAAACAGTGGGGGTATGGTACAAGTGGACGAACTCACCCCGGGGATACTGAACTGCGAGGAGATCCGATTCTTCTGGATATCGTGGTACCAATCATATATACAGGTAAATAAGATCTTAAGCGCTAAGGACACACATCGCCGGGTTTCAGCACAATGTAATTTTATTTTTCTTCTTCTTATTATTATCATTATAACAATAATTAAGAGTTAAAATAGCTGACATGCAAACATGCAAACATATTACCCAATATTGCAATGATATTGTAGAAGCGTTTTGGCATTTGTTATCTGATATGAATGAGCTAACTGTACAGTCTGGCAAATGTATAATCTTATACCAGGTTGGGCGTGGTCAAAAGGTGGGAAGTGGCCGCTTTATGCACTGGCAGGACGTAAGCAATAACCCATACACAGTGCAAGCTGTCACTGTATTTGGGGGAGGAGGAAAAGTCATTGGATATTGGCAGTTCAACAATATAGAAGGTACTGTTACATAAATATCTCCATTTTAAGGTGGGAGAGGGAGTGTTGCGGGCAGATGTTTTCCACATTAGACAATTGGTAAAAGAAATTGGACCGTGAATGAGAAATATAATCAGAGAGAGACCAGATTATTTTTTTTGTTTGTTGTAAATGTAAGATTATCTCACCTTTTGTCTCATCCCTATTTACGTACATGTAATGTGTGAATCGAATTTTAACGAGCATAAGGGAGGTTCAAAAGTTTTTTGACTTTGACAAGGAGTAAAAACATGCATTATATATTTCCTCTTTGGGGCTCGTCGTGTCCAATTATAGGAAAACATTTTTTTGTATTTTAGAAAACACATTTCTCTTGACATCTGAGACATTCAATGATGACGCGGACGACCACAGATTAAACATTGATCAGAGAAGCGTCTTTGTTTTCCAACTTCAGTCATGCGCAGACGCTATCATCCGGTTGAAACAAATTGCCAGTATTTGGGAGTATAGTGTTGTAACTTTAGTTTTAAAATCTGGAGGACAAGGCTTTAACTTGACAGTATATGATTCCACTGGCCAACAACATCAGTCCTGGCCCTCGGTAAATAATACTGAGTTGTCATGTGACGACTTTACCCCATTGTGGTTCAGCTGGAACAAAGGTATATATGAGTTTGGCACAGGAAACCGACCGGGGGAAGATATGTTTCTCTCTGTCAAGGACCCGTTTGAAGTAAGAAATTACAAGGCGTTATTCATCGGGAGATATTCTAAGAATGGAACTGTTGAATGGAATTTCAAAAGAGATGCAGGTAGATAAGATTCGTATTTCAAATGTATGAATATACAAAATGAATATACATTGAATATTTGGTGAATACATAAAGAAGTGTTAGCCATATATGTAGTTTAAAAAGCAAAAAAGAATTCTAAAAAGAAATACATAACATTGTCAATTGAACAAACAATCAAAATGATGCTATTAATTTGTTAAGGAAGAAGCATAGTTGTGCACACTTCCGGTTCGCTGGGGTTCCACCAGGCCTGGGTGGCGGTCAGAGATGAGCATAGCCTTGTTTTTGGAGCATTGGGGTGCAGTCAGGTTCGTCTCATGCTCACAGAATATGTATACAGCAAGACAGGTCTACCTAGCAATGACTCCTACTACATGCTGTCCCTGGGCGAAGAAGAAAACAGCAAATCATCTATAAGAAGAGGTTCACAATTTGCCTCAGTGAATACACCGGGTATAATGAATTGCCTGGAATCTAAATACTTTTGGGTTTCGTGGAACGGTCCGGTGATATCAGCAGGATATGGAATGTTCCCTTTTCTCAATACATTCATCACATTTACTGACACATTGCAACCTTTGAATGTCAGTGATATATCTTTAGATTCACTGGTGTGGACGGAGTGGACATTCGGTGACGTATTGGGTGAGTAACGTGATACCACTTGACGTATTTTATACATAGACCGATTGTCCATGTTTTTCCCATTGAAAAGTGCACATCAGACCTGTACAATTTTACTGGAACCATAACTGTTCAATGCCTCTAAATATAATTATTGTCAATTGAGACTGGCAGTGGGGCTGATGAAAGAAACACCACATAAAGGAGGACCTAATCAGGCCGCCAGTTTGTCTTGGCACATTTTTGACTAAATTCTAATGGTGCCCGACATGTAACTTACATGTACACTTGAGTGACCTTGCTCTTTTTGCTTAATGGACGCCAAAGTATGGTTTGTTTCTCTTTGTGAGTTAACATGTCATTGGTAAGTTTGCTTTGATAATTCAGTTGTTATATACATGATTTAACAGACAGTTTTGTTGGTGACTTTATTTTCAGGGTCAAATTACGTCATCAAGACGCCGGCAGGTTATCAGCCCGGAGAAGAATTGACATGGCTGACCACGACAGTGGATTCCTTCCGTTTCCGGGTGCGCAGCTGCTCTATGGCTCGCTTAGTGTTGTCATCTGAACCGACCTCAGCGTCGCCAGGCTCAACCTATGAACTCATCATCGGCGATTCATTAAATCAAGAAACCACAGCTTCCGTCTGGGGAACCAACCAAACTGTGTCAGTATCAACGCCGTCCTTCTTAAGTTGTGCTTCCTTTAAAGGGTTCTGGGTGTCCTGGTCGAATGACACTTTAAGGTTTGGCCAGGATTCCGCAATGGATGATTCAGCTATTCTGGAACTGATTCCAGATGACCCTTTCCCCGTATCTGGTATAGCCGTGCAGACCCTATCAGACCATGACGGAGAATGGATTATTGACCAGGATGTTGGTAAGTCCCCATTTTCTTCCACTCCCTAATTGTACCTACTATATATAAACCAAGGTATTATATGGAAACAATAAAAAGAACTTTTATGTGAATCAAGGTGAATTAAGATGTGCACAAGGTGAATTAAGATGTGCACATTAGAAATCATGTTTTAAAAATATCTCTTCATTCATCCTTTTTTTAAAATGTGATATATTCTATGCTTAAAGTTGAGGTGTTGACAGTACAAACAATCAACACATTGGATTATGACCAAATATGGATGACCAATGATTACGCTACCGGAATACAATTCCAATTAAGAGCGAGTCCCACGGCGAGGATCGTGCTGTCCCCGCTGGCTGGTGAAGTAGGAAGCACAAGCTTTGATATTCACCTGGGAGCATCTGACAACACGTACATCAGGATCTTTCAGGGAATAAATGGGATGTTATTGGCGGAGGAACCAGCTCTTGACATCTTAGACCAATTTACCTCAAAATGGTATTGGATTTCATGGAAAAACTGTCTTATTCAGGTATTTGTCAAACGAAGTTGTATATATGCGTTTTGGTGTTCAGCCAATTATCTTTTGATTGAGAGAAGGTAAACTGTAAAAGCTCATTACCCAAACCTTAATAAAACGAACATAGATATTAGAAAGTAAATTAAAAAGAACATGAATATCATATTTCATGTTATTGGGTGATACTCATAACATTTTACTATACGATTCAAGAAATCACAATGAAGATATGGAATTAGTCTTAAAAGTGATTTCTGCAAAAGAAAATTATATTTTACGTTATTGCTTGAGAAAATCCCTGGGTCCCAAAACATCTTGACGTAATATAGTATATTTGTAATATAATGGTAAATATTAAAACATATTAAGGTTATTAAGGACTTATTGTTTTAGGTAGGCAGTTCAAATATTCCTGGCCAGAACCGTATAATAGAAGCTACAGATGGGAACTGCACCGCTATTCATGCTATATCCGTAACGACTTCGGATGCACAAGGAACGTGGCAGTTTTTCAATGTTCAAGGTCAATAAGGTGGTTTATATCCATGGTTTGACAAACATAATATATATATATATATCAATATGCATTGGTAATTGACCATGATGGACACGATAAACATAATGAGCATAATGAGCGAATTTGGAATACTTTTAACAAATTTGCAAAATAAATGTCTATTTTGACCCAAACACTTAAGTTTCTTCTGTAGTGAACAATAGATCAAGGCCAATGGCGTACAAATAATATCTAAACGATATATTCCAGATGAGACTTTTCATATGAAGATCCAAGAAGAAAATATGTTGCAGAGGAACTTCGATGAATTCAGTCATTATGTTCTGAATCGTGACATGTTATTACATTTCTCCGTCCAGTCCTGTCACGGAGTAGGGGTGTATGTATTAAGTGGAATTAAAGCATTTTTCATGTATGAAATAGCCATTGCCCTCGACGAGGAGAACTCTTTGATAACTGTCAGGAGGGAAGGATTGGCGAGCTTTGAACACACAGTCAATATACCAAACCTACTCAGCTGCTCAGGCATAGACAATTTCTGGGTGAGATGTGTAGACAATGTGGTAGAACTCGGGAGGGGTGACTATCCAAGCGAGCAACTCTTGCTTTGGGTTGACCCAGATCATCCTATGAGCAAAAATGAGGGTTTTGCTTTGACCATTGGATCCTATCAGCAGCTGAAACAGGGCCTTATAAGCTTTACAACCTCGCAGGGTATGTGGCATGGGTGTGTGTGTAAAAAGTCTCTTATCAGGTCAAACAATAATTAAAATTAGGTTGGATATTCATGAGATACTATTTTCTTGACTCAAATATGATGCAATCAATGAATGGATTGAATTTGGTTCATAAAGAGAATAAAAAATTGGTTCCTATTGCAAGGGACAATATCTTAACACTGTCCGAATATGGTTTATGTCCACTTAATATGCGCATATCAAATTAGCATGAAAATCTTGTTTAAAACACATATATGTGATGGTTATGAATATACGTTGCAGTTGAAACATTTTATGCTGAGACGATTAATAGCGAGGATTTGAGTGAGGTGTGGCTGACTGTTATGACACGTTCTCACGTCAGCTTCCAGGTGCAGTCTTGCTCCTCCTCACTTACCATCGTGCTCAGCACATACCCAGGGGTCACACATACTAACTCCTACAAGATATACATTGAGCGCCAAGACTCAGAGAGCCTGCTCAGATTGTACCGAGATCAGTCCTTGATGTCAGAAACTAAAAGTGATAGCCTGAATGATATGTGTGAACATTTCCAGTCACTGTGGATGAGTTGGAGTGAGGGTAACATAGCTCTGGGCAGGGGGATACTTCATGGAGAGACCTCCCTCATCAATGCCATTGACCTCCACCCTTACATAATCACCACTGCGGCATTTGCCTCGTCCGACCCTGGACCATCAGGGGGAAGGTGGAAATTTATCACTCTGCAAGGTAAGGCAGACCAAACTGAAGGCTTTGTAAAAATAAAAAAAACAACAACAAAAAAACCAAAAAAAACAAAAAAAAACAATGACAAATATACTGAACAAATTTATGTGATTATTTTACAGGAAACGTACACCAGGTACAAACAGCCCAAGACTCTGTGAATAAAATCACGTTGATAAGTCCGAGACTTGATCAGACGGCCATAGAATTCCGATTAGCAACATGCGATATGGTGGCATTGACTCTAGACACGGGACCTGACGCGCCCAACCAACCCAACCGCCTCAGATATGAAATTATAATCGGTGATTTAGTCAACCTTGGAGCAAACCTGTATTGGGTGTGTAGAATCATTGATATCCAAAATGGAATGACGGCCACATCTATACCTTTTGGAATTATTAATGAGTGCAATCTTGATAGTAGACGTTTTGTGGTAACCTGGGGTGAGGGCCGTATTGTTTTATCATTTTCCGATACATATGGAGAGCTTGTGAGCTATGATAGTCAAGAAACCTGGTTTCCCGCCGGTATCAAACTCAACAGTACCTCTCTGGCTACTTGGGATTTTTACTCAAATTTTGGTAATTAAGTAATTGATTTTGTTTCCATTGAGGCTTTCTGAATAGCGTTTACTGATCATTTCTTGTTCAGTTTTATCAATTTATGCTTCAATCTTTTTGAAAGTAACAATATTGCCGAGATATTTGAGATTTGATTGTATATTTTTTCAGTTGAGGCAGTGGAAGTAGTTACGACTGATGTTGGATATTATAAATACTGGACAACAGTTACAGACCAGAGTAGCATCATTGTCATTGTGAAAGCTTGCTCAGATGTTCATCTGGTTGTAAGTGGTATGTTCGGAAACATATATGCAGGAGAAACATTGGAGTTTATCCTTCAGCGGTCTGCAGATGATTCCACGGTGGTCAAACTTGGTGTTGGTGGTCCAGATCTTAATCTGAGATACACCCCGGGCCTACTACACTGTGATGAATACAGGTGACATAACATCAATACAACATATGCATTAGTAACATGCACGTACTGTAGAGGAATTTCAGGTTCAACTTTTCAATATCTAAAGTAACAATATTGAACACAGATAAAGGGAATCTTTAAAATATTTAAGTATTTTCATACAACAAACAATATGATAAAGCATGTATGATTATAATTATTATTTTATGATATATTTTTGTGAGAAATTTTTAAATGTTGAATTTAATGCCAGTACTTGTGATATGATGAGATTGATATATAACGGTTGAAGGACATTCTGGTTGAGCTGGACAGGGATAGAGGGCGCTGGTCCACAGGATAGGAGGGTTTGGATAGGGAAAGGGGTGAAAGTAGAAGAGAATGACCTGGTGTCAGCACTACAGTATGGGTATAAGCAGGATATATCAAGTCTGGCCATAGGCTCCAAAGATCAAACTGCAACGTGGTACTTCATCAGGCAACATTGTGAGGCTTTATAAAGAACATGGATTCTACTTTTTAAGTCTATATCTGATAATATTGTGTCATATTGGCTAGATTTGTAAATATTGTATTGTCCGTCTTGGCAATATAATCATATATATGATAAAAGGTCGAATTTTAAAAATAATATCATGATAATAATAGATATAAGGTAAATATAATGACTTTCATGATAAATAAAGAAATAATGCTCTTGACACTAATGTAAGGTTTAAAATGATATTTCAGCCAATGTATACAGAGTATATACGAGTGCAGTCAAGAGCTACAACCAACATTTCCTCTATGTGAAAGGAAGATATATACAGTTCTGGTTGAGGGCTTGTAAAGATTCAAGCATATCACTGAGTTCTACTAAACAAGACGAATGGGGCGATAATTCATATGAGATATTATTGGGGCATTCTGACAACACAAGATCAAGCATTAAGAAACTGTTTACAACGGAGACCTTGCAAGATGTTGACTCCCATGGTATTGTGAGTTGTGATGATTTGAGGCAGTTCTGGGTTTCCTGGGAAGGTGGTGTTCTGGAGGTAGGTAGTGGTGACCTGTTTGAGGGCAGCTTCCTATCCACCCCACTACCACATGGTATAGACATGCATGCAATATCCGTGGCCACCCTTGACACAACAGGAGAATGGGAAATACTCAAAATACCAGGTATGAAAATTCACCACATCTCCAAATCATATTTTTAACGCTGGAGTGACATTTCATCTGCAATGTATTTTACATTAACTCTAAAACTTATTTAGAGTATTTTACTTTAACACTAAAAATTAAAGCTTGACATCTAAAATAACAGGTGAAACCTTTGTGAGTGTTACAAACAGCGGTTATAACACCTCATCCTGGGTGAGTGTAGTGGGGCAAACGGAAATGAAGTTTGCTGTGCAGGCATGTGAGGAGGCCCGTGTCACCTTAGCAACCGTCCCTAGCAACGACCAGAATATGGCATATGAGGTGGTCCTCGGGGCTAATGATAATACAGAAATACATATTAAACAGTATGGAATACAACAACACGCCCAAGCTGTGGATAATTTCCTGGACTGTGACAATTTTAGGTGAAATATGTCTTTTAATGTTGCCTAAATCAACATACTTCATCATAAACTTTTGTTTCTATTTTAGAAGTGTCAAATATTTTCATGTCCTTATTGTGTTTTAGTGAATTATGGATAAGTTGGAGCTCGAAGCACATAGCTGTGGGTAAAGGTAGTGAAACTTTGACAACCTGGAGCACTCATGATCTAGACCCAATATTCTCCATTGGCATTACTACTCCAGACAACTCCAGAGGAAGATGGCTATTTGGAAATATAACAGGTAGGTATGTCTAGGGAACATAAAATGCCAGCTTTATCAAGATAATACAAGATCATAGACACTGCTTAAAAAGTCGAATTCGAAACGTCTAACAACTTATGTTTGAAAGAAAACTTTGAGAAACTTGTAATTTAATTATATTTTTTTACAGATATCACACTACCTGAAATCGACAGAGGTATATCAAATTTGACTGTCAAATGAAAACTATGAATGTGGGAGTATATTTGCAATACCCAATAAGTCCTCACTAATGTCAATATTAGGCCCGGAATCAGATTTTCATTGATTTTAATTGTGTCTGATTCTTTGAGTGTATGGAATATATCACATTGCAAAAAGTTATTTAGTTGAAACAATATTAACTTTTATAAATTCTCCATATTAGTGTAATCAATATAACTTCCAATATACATTTTGTGCATATATATTTAGATACAAATGCTGTAGATGGTATGGCTTTATACTTTCCAGACGATATCATGGTATTGAGAACAGATGGTGTTGGAAACTTTCAGGACAGAATGTGGTCAGTGAGTGGAAGCACCCTGGTGTTCTCAGTCAGAGCAGAGAAATCAGCCCAACTCGCCCTCACCCTCAACCCGGACGACACCACACACTCTGCCTACATCATAACTCTCGGCGACATTACGGTCATCGCGAGACCTGATAACGATCTGAGCTCACCGTTTGAGACGCCTGGATTGCTGAATGAACTTGTAGACAGAGAAATGTGGATTTACTGGGACACTGCTACGAGAAGCGTGCACCTTGGTCTGGGCACAACCCTCGGTGCGGATGAGATAGGCTACTTGCAGGATGACTACATGTCCGTGGTCAACATCGTATCCATAGCAACCAGAGACGGCGAACAGGGGGTGTGGAAGGTACATCTTGATGCAGGTAAATTACAAAACGCCAAGGAAATGCAGGTCATCCAAAGATGTGTTGGAACTCTATTTAATTATACCACGTTATATCACGGAAATACTGATATTATGTGTCTCTGAATTATTCCTTAATATCAATTAATTATCGTCGTTTCTTACACTACACGAAACATAAAATTACAAGATGCCAAGAGGGACACAACGTTGAATTAAATATAACAATATGAACTCTCAAACATGTTTACAAACTGTATATACGGGCCTTTTGATGTCTTGTTTGATTAAAATTAATTAAAACTGTGTTGGACAAAATACAGACGATGAGAGGCAAAATACTCAATCTGAAACAATGCTCTGTCCATATTTAGCAAGTTTCAATGTATTGTCCGCCTGTTACATATAATGTTTAAATCATTCTATGCAGGACACGACTTCCACGTGAGGACTGATAAATATCTATATGACCAGATATGGTGGACCCGTAACAACATAAAGCACGCAGTATTCTATGTCCAGGCTCGGCAGAAGGCACACTTGTTGCTAAGTAACGCTATAGACCTGACAGACAACGCATATGAACTCATCTTAGGGGGCGCTAACAACACTCAAACATCGCTTAAACGATATAACGCACAAGACAATCTGATAACTGTAGATACTCCAGGTATTCTAAGTACTACAGAGCTGACAGCGTTTTGGGTGAGCTGGGGTGAAGGTCTTTACTTGGGAACAGGCGTCATTGTTGGGGAAAATACTGTGTTATCATACCCAGCAAGCGGAAGTTATCAGATATCCTCAGTGTCTGTGGCTTCACTAGAAGCCGCCTGGAGAGTGAGTAATGTGGAAGGTCAGCCATTTACAAACTATATCTACCTTATGTATATAAATATGAGCTTACTAATATCTGAATCACTAATTAATAAATACATACATATAATTTACAAACATAAAACGTGTTCCGTCATCAGATAACTGAGACTTACATGTATAATTGTACTCTATACCAGTGCTGTTTGACAGGTTAAGGCTTATCTGCAATAGACATTATATATTATTCTTATATCAAAGCATGTATTTTATATTATAGTGGACACCTTTGAGAAAATAACACCAGCAGATGTGGAGTACCCATACCTGAACCACGTGTGGATTTACGCTGATGATCATTACTTTGAGTTCTCACTCCGGGCATGCTCAGATGCAATGCTGTACCTGGCAGACCAAACACCAATACCAGCTTACAATGCCACATCCGGGTATCAGATATTCCTGGGTGCTGAGAACAACAAGGAGATCATTGTGAAAGAATATCCTGGAGAATCTATTGTTGCAAGGACTGGAGCAGAAAATACATTGAGTTGTCTATCCAAAAGAAGATTCTGGGTATCGTGGTTTGATAATGTGCTCAGGATTGGATCAGGGACATTGTTTAATGGTGAACTTTTGCAATATAATATGAATATAAACCCGCTGGTCAGGGTACTAATGTTAAGTGCTACACCGATCGGTGGTGATGCAACATGGGAGTTTCCAAAATCAACTGGTAGCTAGATCCTTTTACATTTGCAATTACACTTAAAGCAAAGTATGAATAATCTGTATTAAAATATAAACTTTTCTTTTGGAAAGCCAAATATATTTTGAATATGTTTTGTTTAAATAAATATAGATATACCATCATGGAGGCTTAAGAGGCTCTGCCTGTAAAAACCTGCAAAATGTGGCGAAGGGTGTTCTCACAGATCAAGACAAGCCATATGTCATTTGAAAGGGTAGGGTCTAACTAAGATTTTTGCCAAGGGATTTTTTTCAGAAATTGATGGTTGCCATGGTAACATCATTTAAACACCCCAAAGTCAGGGTACCCCTTTTTAACAAAAAACACACATTTGAAAAATAAAAATTCCTAAATTCTGCAATATTTGCATCAAAATATTTCTTAATGAAATTGTATTGATCTATGATGCATGTATTTATTATATAGGACCAGTCTTAAGATTTTCATATTTGACCTTTACTTGACCCTTGACCTCATTAAATCCATACAGTGGTGTCCCCTGGTGGCCATGTTCGGAACTAGAGCCAAAATGTGAAAAACAAGGCAAGTTTATGGACATTTTTCTCCCAAGGCCAGCCAGATCCAGAAGTCTCACTATTATGGCAATATAGAGCAACACCTATATTACCAACATCAATAATAAAATTCGCGGGAACTTTTTTAATTTTTTTTTTAAACCCCGAGGAAAAAATGAAAAATCAAATTTGTCATTTTTGATATTCAATAAACAATACAAGTAAAACAGGCTCACAAGACACCTAAATCACATGGGAAATGAACATAATCTCACACAATCACACCTGAGGGGCTCTAGTCGATGTTGGTAAAACAAAACATATTCAAGGTCAAAGGTCAAAGTCAAGGTCATGCATCAAATGTTTGGCATTTTTCTCATTTTTACCGATTTTTGTGAATAATGAACAAATATTATGAAACAAAAACATATACAATTTAATGAGATGTTTGATTTAATCAAGTTAGATTGGTTATAACAGATCTGTAAAATATTTCTGTATAGATTTTAAACTTAAATAACATGTTTTATTCAAATTATTGTCCAAGGTCGTTGGCGCAAATCTGCACAGGGTCATCTGTTTTTTCAAAAATAGCATTTTCATCAAAATTTGACATATTCGACCTCCATGATCTCAGTGACAAATAATGTGAATATACTAGCTAACTGGTGTACATTATTCAACACAACCTCCTCTTCAATGTCCGATTCCCAAATCATTTGCTATTAACTATGTTGCTATGGTAACCAGGTAATCAAAATACCTTGTCCTCAATTCAGTCTGATTTTTCGAATTTTGATGATTTTTGCAATGTTTTGCATTGCAATTACTCATTATAATGACATTGATTGAACAAACTATGTTATCTATATTGGTACACATAGGTCATGCCCTTATTTTACATACAGAACATATTTCAGATCAAATGTGTTGCTATGGTAACCAGGTGATGCAATTACCTTGTCACTCACTCAGACTGAATTCACCGATTTTGATGATTTTTGTGATATTCAGCAATCTTATTCTGAATGAAAAACAACTTGAATGGACCATTTATATAGTCCCATGTGATAAACACAGTCCATATCTTTATGTTTCCCACATTGAAAAGTTCAGATCATATGCATTGCTATGGTAACCAGGTGATAAAGATAGCCAGTCCCTGATTCTGACTGACATCACCGATTTTGATGATTTTTGCGATATTGAGCATTTTTATTCTTAATGAAAAACAACTTGAATGTGTCATTTATAGAGTCTGTTTTGATAAACATGCTCCATAACTTTATGTTACCCAAATTGAAAAGTTCAGATCAAATGCATTGCTATGGTAACCAGGTGATAAAAATACCTTGTCCCTCACTCAGACTAAATTTACTGATTTGATGATATTGGGCGATATTCAATATTGTTTTTCTAAATGATAACCAAGTTGAGTATACCAATTTTATAGTCTTTTGTAATAAACATGGCCCATACTTTAATATTCCACACATAGAATGTTTGAGATCAAATGAATTGCATGGGTTGCTATGGTAACCAGGTGATGAAATTACTTTGTCCCTCACTCAGACTAAATATACTGATTTTTGACAAGTTTCAGCTATATTCAATATTGTTATTCTAAATGATAACCAACTTGAATGTACCGTTCATATAGTCTGTTATTATGAACATGGCCCATACATTGCTGCTCAGGGGTGGGAGAGCTCTGAACCAATCTGTGCAGCAAATCGTGTCATTCTGGATGCTCACAACTGATCTGGGTACTAAATGACGTCATTCTGGGCATTAGCAACACATCTGTGCACTAAATAGCAGCCAATCTGAGTGGTTTCTGGGCAGTGCCATACGGTGAACAATGGCTTGACTGAAAAATTTGCATTCTTTAATATTTATATAAATACTTTCATACACAAATCTTAAAGAAAATAACCTGCTCATCAGTTACATATATAAGTATATGATCATCTGAAACTGATTTTTAACGAGATTATTGCCACATTTTAACATAGGAATGTGCAGACTTGGGGGCACAAATATTACCGTAAAAATGTTTTAGATTTATCATAAAATTTACACTCTCATTAACACACTCTACTGAAATGAAATTTGTACACTTTTGTGATGATTATTATGTGATTTTGATGCTTATTGTGAGACATAAAAAAAATTGTTTTATTACAGAACCATCCAGATTGGTTCAGAATTGGTTCAGAACAATGGTATGACGTCATACCACCCAGATATGTTTCAATTACCACCCAGATTGGTTCAGAGCTCTCCCACCCCTGATGCTACACACATAGAATTTTGAGATCAAATATGTTGCCATGGTAATCAAGTACAATTACCCAATCCCTCAATCAGACTAAATTTACCATTTATTGATGGTTTCCCTTTGTATTCAATATTGTTAATGTTCCATCAATAATCTGTTGTGATAAAATGACCTATGCCTTAATATTATACACAAAATGATTCAGAGCTAATGCTATGGTAACAAGGTGATGATATTACCTTCTCCCTTACTCAAACCAAAATCCATATAGTTATTAAGTCAGCACAAGCTGACTTTATGTTTTGCTCCATTTCCACTGCTTCAGCCACGTCCACTGCCGCACTTTGTTTTCTTCTTCATTCAGTAATGCTTGGACATTATTTTACAAAAACATGATAATATGTAGGTCGAGGAATTTTTGTAGGCTGAACTTTTTGTGGCCGTGGGTCAAGGTCAAGGTCATGACCAGCACAGGAGCAACTTCACTTGTTAATGTTCTTTTTTTCTAACAAAATAAAGCAATATTGATATTACTTGGTAGATGTGATAAACAGGGGCTTGAATAAGTATGATATTGGGTGACCTTGGGCATTTTCAAGGTCACAAGACCCAATTATCTAAATCAAATATTTGTGATATTTTGAAAAAACATGATAAATAGCATTTATTCTGACTATTGAGCTATTTTCAATGTTTCATGACGTCAGCAGTCACTCCAATGCCAAAGAGTGCACCAGCCCTCCAAAGGGGATTGGTCATGGGGTGTTGATTTTATTCACTTACTAGACAAACAGATTTATGAGTTATCATTATAATATGGTTATTCCTCTTCATGATCATCATTTATGTTCATGGCCTTTGGTTCAATGACAAATTAAACATTTTTTTAAAATTTGTTATGAAATACATATAGAATAGTTTGGTAAGAAATACATATACCATATTTACTCATGTATAGGATGACTCGTGTATAAGACAAACCCCCAAAATTGAGGTTATTTTGAATGAAAAAAACAATTTCCGAATATAAGAAGAGTTGGTTTTTCTCAAGATATCGGCTCTGCTACCATTCAAGCTTCAGCTGAAGCTTGGCGGCCATTTAATGCGTGTTTTGTGATAATATTGAGTATATACCTTTATTTATAATTTAAAACGCAATTAAAATCAATCCACGTGTGAAAGCATTTCTGTCATAAAGGGAAGACACGACTCAAAGCAGTGGAAACAAAGACGCAATGCAAAATGCTAAGATCAAGGACGTCACGTACATCGTATTACGTTTTACTTCGTGGAGAAATTCTTGACCTGCAAAGCATAATTTGTGATAATATTGGCTAAATACCTGTATTTATCATTTAAAATGCAATTGAAATGGATCCGCTATGTCCGATATTCGTTATTTTGAAAATAAGAATGTTCGTAATGAAAACTCGTAGTGCCGTAATTTTTGGGCATAAATCCTCGTCCACAGGTTGCTCTCGTGTATAAGACGTCCCCCAAAACATTAACTAAGGGATTTTGAACAAAAACCTTGTCCTATACATGAGTAAGTACGGTACATACTGTCAACAATTACAAAGATTTATATTTTTTTTAAATTTTGGATAACAATATTGAATATAGCTGACACTTGTCAAAAATCAGTATATTAAGTCTGAGTGAGGGAAATTTCATCACCTGGTTACCATAGCAACCCATGCAATTCATTTGATCTCAAACATTCTATGTGTGGAATATTAAAGTATGGGCCATGTTTATTACAAAAGACTATAAAATTGGTATACTCAACTTGGTTATCATTTAGAAAAACAATATTGAATATCGCCCAATATCATCAAATCAGTAAATTTAGTCTGAGTGAGGGACAAGGTATTTTTATCACCTGGTTACCATAGCAATGCATTTGATCTGAACTTTTCAATTTGGGTAACATAAAGTTATGGAGCATGTTTATCAAAACAGACTCTATAAATGACACATTCAAGTTGTTTTTCATTAAGAATAAAAATGCTCAATATCGCAAAAATCATCAAAATCGGTGATGTCAGTCAGAATCAGGGACTGGCTATCTTTATCACCTGGTTACCATAGCAATGCATATGATCTGAACTTTTCAATGTGGGAAACATAAAGATATGGACTGTGTTTATCACATGGGACTATATAAATGTTTTTCATTCAGAATAAGATTGCTGAATATCACAAAAATCATCAAAATCGGTGAATTCAGTCTGAGTGAGTGACAAGGTAATTGCATCACCTGGTTACCATAGCAACACATTTGATCTGAAATATGTTCTGTATGTAAAATAAGGGCATGACCTATGTGTACCAATATAGATAACATAGTTTGTTCAATCAATGTCATTATAATGAGTAATTGCAATGCAAAACATTGCAAAAATCATCAAAATTCGAAAAATCAGACTGAATTGAGGACAAGGTATTTTGATTACCTGGTTACCATAGCAACATAGTTAATAGCAAATGATTTGGGAATCGGACATTGAAGAGGAGGTTGTGTTGAATAATGTACACCAGTTAGCTAGTATATTCACATTATTTGTCACTGAGATCATGGAGGTCGAATATGTCAAATTTTGATGAAAATGCTATTTTTGAAAAAACAGATGACCCTGTGCAGATTTGCGCCAACGACCTTGGACAATAATTTGAATAAAACATGTTATTTAAGTTTAAAATCTATACAGAAATATTTTACAGATCTGTTATAACCAATCTAACTTGATTAAATCAAACATCTCATTAAATTGTATATGTTTTTGTTTCATAATATTTGTTCATTATTCACAAAAATCGGTAAAAATGAGAAAAATGCCAAACATTTGATGCATGACCTTGACTTTGACCTTTGACCTTGAATATGTTTTGTTTTACCAACATCGACTAGAGCCCCTCAGGTGTGATTGTGTGAGATTATGTTCATTTCCCATGTGATTTAGGTGTCTTGTGAGCCTGTTTTACTTGTATTGTTTATTGAATATCAAAAATGACAAATTTGATTTTTCATTTTTTCCTCGGGGTTTAAAAAAAAAATTAAAAAAGTTCCCGCGAATTTTATTATTGATGTTGGTAATATAGGTGTTGCTCTATATTGCCATAATAGTGAGACTTCTGGATCTGGCTGGCCTTGGGAGAAAAATGTCCATAAACTTGCCTTGTTTTTCACATTTTGGCTCTAGTTCCGAACATGGCCACCAGGGGACACCACTGTATGGATTTAATGAGGTCAAGGGTCAAGTAAAGGTCAAATATGAAAATCTTAAGACTGGTCCTATATAATAAATACATGCATCATAGATCAATACAATTTCATTAAGAAATATTTTGATGCAAATATTGCAGAATTTAGGGATTTTTATTTTTCAAATGTGTGTTTTTTGTTAAAAAGGGGTACCCTGACTTTGGGGTGTTTAAATGATGTTACCATGGCAACCATCAATTTCTGAAAAAAATCCCTTGGCAAAAATCTTAGTTAGACCCTACCCTTTCAAATGACATATGGCTTGTCTTGATCTGTGAGAACACCCTTCGCCACATTTTGCAGATTTTGCAGGTTTTTACAGGCAGAGCCTCTTAAATACATTATAAGAAGCAATATAGCGTTTATCAGTGGTTTTTCAAACTTCCAGGAAAAGGAACCGTTATTTTTACATATGACAGATCAGTAAAAATGGACCAGAACTGGATAAACGTAGCCAGTTCCAAGTCCATCGCCTTCAAGCTCCAGGCCTGCAAATATGCAAGCATCTATCTGGCACAATATAAAAATCTACTTCTAGACCATACATATTTGATAGAGTTAGGGACTGATGATGGCACCAGGGATGTCATCTTAGACGCTGTAAACGGGGAGGTGGTTGCAGAGAATAGAAACCCTGTGCTGGACTGCGACCTCAGCCAGTGGTTCTGGATAATTTGGGACAATGGCATCAGATTTGGAAAGGGGCCTCAAGTCGGTGCAGATATTAAAATGGAATGGTTTAATATTCCAAATCCTCATCCAATTGAAAACATTCTAATCCACACTTTTATTGAACCTGGTGTCTGGGAATTCCTCAAATTGGAAGGTTACAATGTTACAACTCTATTACGATTCTCCTGATTTCTCATATTTACAATACAGCCCTTATTAATCGAAATATTAGTATTTAGAAACCAACTAATACATTTATTCAGGTTTTCTTTTCATGATATATTTCAGATAGATATTTTCAGGTGAGCACAATTCCTGACCTACATCATCAGAACATCCACATATCTACTCACAGGGATCACTTCATATTCCAAGTGAAGGCATGCTTTGAAGCCAGCATATTTCTCTCTGAAATCCCTAATAATATGTCACACAATGCATATGAGATAGTACTAGGATCAGAAGAGAATATGAAGTCTTCAATATGGAGCTCTGATACCCATTCCATTGTATCAGAAGCCGAAACCCCGGACATTCTGGACTGCTATAGAGTCCGGACCTTTTGGATAAGTTGGAAAAGTGGGGAAAATGGTGAAATAACAGTCGGAAAAGGAGCTATGGAGAAAAATCAAAATGTGTTTATGCACTATAACCACACCCATATACATGATATTACTGAAATATCGCTCAACACAAGGTCCTCACGTCCAAATACATGGTTATTTGCTGACGATTCAGGTATAAACCATAATATTATGTGAAATTATATATAGCGTATGTGATAAAAAAATATTCGGGAATAAACAATATTAAATCATGATATGTATTTATAGAACATGCTTTCTGCTAAGATTTTAGATTTTCACGTCATGTTCTTTCTGCAGGTATCCGCACATGGTTCTATACTCCCGACAATGGAGAGTTCCACCATGTGGAGTACAGTGTTCAGTCCATCACCTCCCTTGTCTTCAAGGTCAAGGCCTGCAGATCCGCCGTACTGGCATTGTTTGATAAACTGCACAGCACCACAGCTTATGAAGTGGTCTTAGGAGACGAGGGAAACAGCAAGTCCAGAATACGGAAATATTTGAGTGGGTCTACCATGATTGAAGTGAGCACATCAAAACAGTGATATTGCCGTACTCATCTTTACAACTATAACATAATTGTTAATATATAAAGCAACAACATAATTGTGAATATTTACACTGTTTATCTGTAAATATACATTTGTGATACTTACACAATGTTTGTTTCAATTAGATTTCTTCTATCTGGTTATACTTCCACTGTGTATTTGTTTGTACTCATATATAAGTGTTTCCTGATTAATTTCAAGAAATTGACCCCAGATATCCTCTCATGTGATGAGTATCGTCAGTTCTGGATCTCCTGGTTTGGCAGCCGCATTGCCCTGGGCAGAGGTAGCACTGTTGGGATATCAGAAATAATTGGATTTGATGACCCTTCCCCTAGAACAGTGTCTATACTCAGCTTTGCCAATAGCGACTTCCAATCCAGTGGGCAATGGGAAATATTCCGGATCCCAGGTTAGTTTGAGTAAAATATCGTTCATATATTTCTATGAAAACACCTATCATAAGAAATATTAATACAGAGGAAATATTGCCAATTGAGGGCATTGTATTTGTTTATTCAAGACGGGACATTTATGGTAGCCCGCTCTGAGGACACTACAATACAATCGCCAGTTAGTATTTCCTTACCAACGGGCAGACACACATATACATTCAGTGTGAGGGCTTGTTCTGATGTCACCGTAATCATGTCTGCTCTTAGTGGTACCACTGATGTCACTTATAACCTGATCATTGGCGCTGAAGCGAACACTATGACAGTTCTGCTGAAGTTCTTAGACAAACTGGGAGAGGCGCTGACGCCTGATATACTGAGCTGCTCAGAGGATAGGGCATTCACTATGCGATGGCATGGGCAGGTGTTTGAGCTGTATATGAATGGCCTGACAGGGAGGAGGGTGTTCTCGTATGCTGGTCCACATGTAGACGGCCTGATGTCTGTGTATGCCATTCAGGACATTGTCACATCCAGAGCTCCTGGGCTCTTCTTGCTTCCACAGAATCAAGGTTAATCAAAATACTCACTAGATGATAATATATATTTGTAATCACACAAGGAAGTTTTATATTGACTTAATGTTATGCACAATGATATAAAAGAGATTACTTGTATTTGATTTCAGTGAATCAATTGACCTACATGATGCTGGGTGATCTAGTACAGTCATATGATCATTTCTGGTTGACCGTCCAAGGAATAGATTCTCTGGTATTCAGTTTCCAAGCCACAGGAAATCTGAATATAATTCTGGCTGAAATACCTGGCATAGCAAAGGGCAATGTAATACAATTACTAATAGAAAAGACAGATTCCTCTGGATCATCTCTGTCACTCCTTGATGGGATAGGAGGACCTCGAATCACCTCTGGACTGACCTATGACCTCTTGTGCTGCTACAGTGTAAACACTCTGTGGGTGTCATGGACAAATGGGATGATCGCAGTAGGGCTAGGTGCCCTGCCTGGACAGAACAGAATTGTGGTTTGGGAGGATCACCTGCCCTTTGATATCAATGGCTTCTCTTTATCCTATGACATTCAACTTTACGGGAAACCTACATGGAAATTCAATGTATTTTCAGGTGAATAATTTGTTTTATAAGAAGCAGAACTATTTATATATTAGATAAAGAATAGAGGTTGTGCAAATTATTTCATTCTCTATTTCCTTGGTTTCTTCCAGGAAACAGTTATCATTTCCATACATTAGATGACTACTCCTACCACCTCGCAACTCTCATACCAGAGGGCACCACTTTCATCTTTTCCATACAGGCTTGTAATGATGCTCATATACTCCTGTCAACTACGCCAGATGACACCACCAAAAATACATATGAAATTGTAATAGGAGGATATGAAAATACTCAGTCTGATATCAGAGACGGTATTCAGGTAGGACGGTGCTATTCTTTCTACCAAAGTCCTTATATTAAGTCCTCAAATGGATTCAAGTAAACATGGCTCTGTACAAGAATCACAAAGACTCACATTAATTTATTGCAGGGTCCAATCTTGACAAAAGATGTTGATGTGAATATACTGGACTGTGAGACACTGAGAGAATTTTGGATATCTTGGGAAAACAATACATTGCAAGTTGGAAGGGGTCGAGTACCTTATTTGAAGTCATTCTTGTCACACAGTGCAGACCCGATCTATCAGGTGAATAGCATAGCGATATCGACTGGATGGGGTGCCTCAGGGCAGTGGAGTGTGCCTGTGGAGCAAGGTCTGTGCCTCTTATCTCTCTTTGCCTTAATGACCAAATACTAAGTAGAAGTTCTAGGAAAGAGCCAACACTTGCAATCATGTAGTGTGTGATACTACGCAAACCATTTTCAAAATACTCTCATGGAAATATGATTTACAGTAAACTGATATATTTTCATATTTTCATTGATCAACCAAAGTCAATTTTTCCGGTACCTCTATTTTGCATATCCATAACTTTAGACAGAAAAAAATATTTTTTCGACTTAGTGTGATTGAATTCTGTTATTTTGTTTTATTGTCATACTTTATTACATGCCTGTATGTTTTTATTTATTTGATATTTGTTTTTATACAGACCGGATGTTGAGAGTTCACTTGAGAGAAAATCCAACATTCATACCGGAAGTGCAGTGGTTCAGTGTGGTGGGGTACTCATCCTTTACATTCAGAGTGAAGGCGTGCATGAACGTGAGGATCATTCTGGCAGAGACTGTAGGCAATCCCGAGGTAAATATAGCAGAGATTCTGATTGGTGGAAGCAACGAGATTTCCTCCATTACACATAACACTAAGGACATAACCTTATACACACCAAACATATTAGATTGTGATGAGTTCAGAGCATTCCATATGACCTGGAATGAAAGGTCCATCTCCCTTGCTAACGGTGCGAAGCAGACGCCATTTATGCAATTTGAAAGTTCGGAGCTTCACTTTACCCAAGCTATTGCTGTCATCGCTTCCGACGCCGACATCGTCTATGAGGTAGTTAAATCAAAGGGTAAGCCTAACATTTCGTTTTCTCTCAAGCATTCATCGAATTAAATAATATTATTTTTACCAGTTTTATTGGGTAAAGAATTAATAACTCCAGATGCGATGTTGGTATTAAATTTGATATTATAATTTCGTAAAAATAAATGTAATTAATGTAATGAAAGAAAATAAAGATAAATAGAACATTTGACATTTGAATGTCCCGCTTCTTTAGAGCATTGTTTTTATTTTAGGAATTGAACAAGAGAAATGATGCATATAACATTCTACCCCCCCTCCCCCCACTGACTTGTACACGGTGTAATTTTATCATAAGTCAATAAGTTTTAACACAAGGACATTATCAATATTTCTTTTAGGTAACACATACACTGTAAGGTCACCAAACACCTTAGAGTTTGATCCTCTGATCTTGTATCCTGGGTCCACCCAGTTCGTGTTCAGAGTGAAGTCTTGCCAGGATGCGATCGTGGGCATGTTCCCTACATCTGATGCTGTAACCAATAAAGAAGGGCCTTACTATGAGGTGGTCATTGGATCTTTCTTCAATATGAAGAGTGAGATCCGCAAATACAATGACCCCGGGGGCACTGTTAGTATCGTGGACACTCCAAGCGTCCTGGACTGTGATCAGTGGAGATACTTTTGGTATGTTTAATATGGTATGACCTTTGGATCACCATAGTCAATGGATTGTGACAGTTTGATTTGATACATATTCGTCTCTGAATAGTTATACAACAACGGGGTTTAATATTTGTATCAACATAACGATTTGTATAAACAAAACAGCCATCTCTATACATTGTACATTCTCTGGAACTGATTGTAATGTGTATTCTAACAGTTATGTCTTTTAATATTTAGAAATATATTTCTAACAATTTTATTCAAACAAAATTAATCAAACCGATTATATTTCAATCCAGCGTGTACTTCATATGGATTTGTATAATGTATAAAATATTCAGGATTTCGTGGGAAGATTTCGAGGACACCAGAACCCATATCAGAGTTGGTTCGGGGCCTACTGCAGGGGTTCAGGAGTTCTTGTATTATGTAGACCAGGAGACACCCATTAAGGTTAATGTGCTCACCACAGCATCCTGGTGGGACCATACTGGTGACTGGGAGATTGAACATGCTTGGGGTATGTAATCCACTTATTGTAATACATTATCCTTTACATTATCACCCAAAATATGTTTTAACATTCGAATGATACTTGTATGCAACCCTATGTAAATGAATGAATTCTGCTCCCATACACTTCCCACTACTGCAATGAGCACTTCTCAGTATGTAAATAACCTCGGCTCACTACTCATACACACTTCCAACTACTGCAATGAGCACTTCTCAGTATGTAAATAACCTCTGCTCACTACTCATATACACTTCCCACTTCTGCAATGAGCACTTCTCAGTATGTAAATAACCTCTGCTCACTACTCATATACACTTCCCACTTCTGCAATGAGCACTTCTCAGTATGTAAATAACCTCTGCTCACTACTCATATACACTTCCCACTTCTGCAATGAGCACTTCTCAGTATGTAAATAACCTCGGCTCACTACTCATATACACTTCCCACTTCTGCAATGAGCACTTCTCAGTATGTAAATAACCTCTGCTCACTACTCATATACACTTCCCACTTCTGCAATGAGCACTTCTCAGTATGTAAATAACCTCGGCTCACTACTCATATGCACTTCCCACTTCTGCAATGAGCACTTCTCAGTATGTAAATAACCTCTGCTCACTACTCATATGCACTTCCCACTACTGCAATGAGCACTTCTCAGTATGTAAATAACCTCTGCTCACTACTCATATGCACTTCCCACTACTGCAATGAGCACTTCTCAGTATGTAAATAACCTCTGCTCACTACTCATATACACTTCCCACTTCTGCAATGAGCACTTCTCAGTATGTAAATAACCTCTGCTCACTACTCATATACACTTCCCACTTCTGCAATGAGCACTTCTCAGTATGTAAATAACCTCGGCTCACTACTCATATGCACTTCCCACTTCTGCAATGAGCACTTCTCAGTATGTAAATAACCTCTGCTCACTACTCATATGCACTTCCCACTACTGCAATGAGCACTTCTCAGTATGTAAATAACCTCTGCTCACTACTCATATGCACTTCCCACTACTGCAATGAGCACTTCTCAGTATGTAAATAACCTCTGCTCACTACTCATATACACTTCCCACTACTGCAATGAGCACTTCTCAGTATGTAAATAACCTCGGCTCACTACTCATATACACTTCCCACTTCTGCAATGAGCACTTCTTAGTATGTAAATAACCTCGGCTCACTACTCATATACACTTCCCACTTCTGCAATGAGCACTTCTTAGTATGTAAATAACCTCTGCTCACTACTGGTTTGCAGTTCTCACTATTACAATGCATATGAGCACTTCCCAGAATGCTAATGAGCTCCTCATATTGTGAATATTAGCTCTCAAAAGTCTGAGATGAATGCTTGCAGGAGACATTATAGACGTGCACACGCCAGCTGAATATGAGTTTGAGCATGCTTCTATGACATTGCTGACCCGATTTGACCTGGCATTCCACGTGACCGCTTGTCGTGATGCTCACATTCTCATGACCTCAGTACCACGTCTCACCGATGTCAACGCCCTAGAAATAATCCTTGGAGCAGATTCCAATACCGAGGTCAGCGCTAATATAAAAATTATTAAATTTGCTGCAAGTGGCAGATTCAAATCTGCAGTATGGGAAAGAGCCATCTGTATTGGAATAGAATATTATAATGGGACAAGTTAGTTCTATTGTCTTTGAGAAATATTAATCTATTGCAACCCGACATACATATGTAGTGATACCACAATGTCTATATATATATGGGATCATTAAACATGATCAAACTTTGATAATCTTACATGATGCAGACGAGAATAAGGGATGGGAAAGATGGACCTGTTCTTGTCAGGGCAGGAACTCCCGGAATCGTGGACTGCCACGAGGCACGGGCCTTCTGGGTGAGCTGGTCAGCGAGGACACTCCGGGTCGGCGAGGGCCTCACTGTGGGAGATACCGAGGTCCTCAGCCTCAACAATATCAACATCTCCATCACTTCCTTCTCTATCGCCTCTGATCTCGGTGTCAACGCGGTCTGGCAGTTTAATATCACTTCTTTATTACAAATAGGTAACACCAGGATTTATATTGAATATAAATACTAGCAGAATGCAGATTGAACTGAAATTGGACTATGTGTGTTTATATTTGTAGTATAAATGAAAAATAACAAATCGTAAAACTGTAGAAAGGCATATATTTATACTTAGACGAGGAAATATTGGATGGAAAAATAGATTTAGATGTGAAATTAGCGAACAATCAAATATTGACTGGCCGGACCAGTCGTGTGGAATAACAAGACAAATATTAGTTGATGAGAATCAGGGAAACAAATTCAATATGTAACATGCATTTTGATTCGTTGAAATTTATAATCTGCTCAGCATAGATTTTAAGCCATTTGCATGTATGTTTATGAATATTTTCAATAGCTGTCACTGAGTAGTCAATTATTCAATAAAATGGCTCCAACTGGACAACTGGGGCATCCACTGTTTCTGTTTCTCTTCCAACAGACCAACCTTTAGTGATGTTACCGACAACAGAGGTGGCTACAAGTCCAGCTGATTCATTTTCTACTGTTGCTACCAAGACAACAGAAACACAGGTCCTAACAACAAGACTGACATCCCCAAGTAGTACTGTGTCTGCAACTACCTCCACGAATCCCACATCGAGTAGTGAACCCCCAGAAAGCTCCACTGCAGCGGCCTCCCGAGCAGGTACCTTGCCCTGACCTACAGAATTAGCGTCGTATATATCATCCATACATTCTCCAGGCATAGCTTATATAATAAATGATATAGCCTATATATCTGAATGATTAACATTTGAAAGGTATTTATTGGTGCACCTACATGTATATTTAAAAGAATGTGTGAGCGAATACCGGTTGAATATTATTCTTTTTTCTCTCATTATTCTTATTTCTCTCAAGTACACTTCATGAAACAAATAACTTTTATTACAACTGATATTTCACCATACATTATAGGGCCATCCACAACGACTAGTTCTTCAGTATTATCAGATACAACTGAAGCTTTTGCAGACCCAGGTATTTATATATACATATAACATTTATACATCAAGTATTCAATTATTCTTCATTAACGGTGTGCAGTATTAACCTTAAAAATTACATTTTTGGAAATGGATTTCTCGTTTTATTTAAATATTTGGTTATGTAATAATGTATTATATGTTCTAATAACACGATACACAAGTTGCTGTATTTCCACACTTCCTATGTACAGGGTAAAACAAATATCCCTTTTTGCAGTTTTGAGGCCCAGCAGACAATGTTTGCTGTTTTGTGCATATTTGCTCTGTCGGCGATATTTTCTTACCGATTACAGATGCTTACATACTTATCATGTTGAAGATAATAATTGATAATTATAATAATATATCATAGACGCTGGGATAACAGCAGAGACACAGGTTCTGATTGTCATGGGCACCTTCTTTGGGGTGATGCTTCTCAATGGAATTGTGTTACTCGTTTACAAGAAAACAAGTTTGTGCAAGAGAAGGAATGGGGCGAATGATGAGACAACTCCGGTAACCTTTGATAACCCTATCTATGGAGGAGACAATGCTGCCCTGGCAAGGACGGAATCTTTCCACGGCTATAGCTTTAATGACAATCTTGAAGGGACATACCCAACTAGTAATGCATGATTTATCCTTTATCATGTCTTATATATATATAAATATTTTTTAGGAATCTAAGACATGACTTAAATTTTGATATTAAAGAATGAAACCTGAATGTACTAAACAAAAATATATATCGTTTTAACTTAGTTGTTGTATCAAATACATTTTGCATAATGTTGGACATATTGTATATTATATGATCATGCAACAATAATCCAAATGAATTCTTGCACATAAATATAATACTTTAAATCTAATGTTCCTATAAAGCAGTTAAGGACGTTGTCGCTCCTTAATTTGTCCTCATTTATCAAGGGCAATCCTAATATCTACACATTTATCAAGGGCAATCCTAATATCTCCTCATTTATCAAGGGCACTAATATCTCCTTATTTATCAAGGCAATCCTAATATCTCCTTATTCATCAAGGGCAATCCTAATATCTCCTTATTTATCAAGGGCAATCCTAATATCTCCTCATTTATCAAGGGCAATCCTAATATCTCCTCATTTATCAAGGGCAATCCTAATATCTCCTCATTTATCTAGGGCACTAATATCTCCTCATTTATCAAGGGCAATCCTAATATCTCCTCATTTATCAAGGGCAATCCTATTATCTCCTCATTTATCAAGGGCACTAATATCTCCTTATTTATCAAGGCAATCCTAATATCTCCTCATTTACCAAGGGCAATCCTATTATCTCCTCATTTATCAAGGGCACTAATATCTCCTTATTTATCAAGGCAATCCTAATATCTCCTCATTTATCAAGGGCAATCCTATTATCTCCTCATTTATCAAGGGCACTAATATCTCCTCATTTATCAAGGACAATCCTAATATCTCCTCATTTATCAAGGGCAATCCTAATATCTCCTTATTCATCAAGGGCAATCCTAATATCTCCTTATTTATCAAGGGCAATCCTAATATCTCCTCATTTATCAAGGGCAATCCTAATATCTACTTATTTTTCAAGGGCAATCCTAATATCTCCTCATTTATCAAGGGCAATCCTATTATCTCCTCATTTATCAAGGGCACTAATATCTCCTTATTTATCAAGGCAATCCTAATATCTCCTCATTTATCAAGGACAATCCTAATATCTCCTCATTTATCAAGGGCACTAATATCTCCTCATTTATCAAGGACAATCCTAATATCTCCTCATTTATCAAGGACAATCCTAATATCTCCTCATTAATCAAGAGCAATCCTAATATCTCCTCATTTATCAAGGGCAATCCTAATATCTCCTCATTTATCAAGGGCACTAATATCTCCTCATTTATCAAGGACAATCCTAATATCTCCTCATTTATCAAGGCAATCCTAATATCTCCTCATTTATCAAGGGCAATCCTATTATCTCCTCATTTATCAAGGGCACTAATATCTCCTTATTTATCAAGGCAATCCTAATATCTCCTCATTTATCAAGGACAATCCTAATATCTCCTCATTTATCAAGGGCACTAATATCTCCTCATTTATCAAGGACAATCCTAATATCTCCTCATTTATCAAGGACAATCCTAATATCTCCTCATTAATCAAGGGCAATCCTATTATCTCCTCATTTATCAAGGGCACTAATATCTCCTTATTTATCAAGGCAATCCTAATATCTCCTCATTTATCAAGGGCAATCCTATTATCTCCTAATTTATCAAGGGCACTAATATCTCCTTATTTATCAAGGCAATCCTAATATCTCCTCATTTATCAAGGACAATCCTAATATCTCCTCATTTATCAAGGACAATCCTAATATCTCCTCATTTATCAAGGGCACTAATATCTCCTCATTTATCAAGGACAATCCTAATATCTCCTCATTTATCAAGGGCAATCCTAATATCTCCTCAATTGTTAAGGGCAATCCTATTATCTCCTCATTTAACAAGGGCACTAATATCTCCTTATTTATCAAGGCAATCCTAATATCTCCTCATTTATCAAGGGCAATACTATTATTTCCAAATTTATCAAGGGCACTAATATCACCTTATTTATCAAGGCAATCCTAATATCTCCTCATTTATCAAGGGCAATTCTAATATCTCCTCATTTATCAAGGACAATCCTAATATCTCCTCATTTATCAAGGGCACTAATATCTCCTCATTTATCAAGGACAATCCTAATATCTCCTCATTTATCAAGGGCAATCCTAATATCACCTCATTTATCAAGGGCAATCCTATTATCTCCTCATTTATCAAGGGCACTAATATCTCCTTATATATCAAGGCAATCCTAGTATCTCCTCATTTATCAAGGGCAATCCTAGTATCTCCTCATTTATCAAGGGCAATCCTATTATCTCTTCATTTATCAAGGGCACTAATATCTCCTTATTTATCAAGGCAATCCTAATATCTCCTCATTTATCAAGGGCAATCCTATTATCTCTTCATTTATCAAGGGCACTAATATCTCCTTATTTATCAAGGCAATCCTAATATCTCCTCATCGTTGTTCAAATCGTCTTATGCAGCATCCCCTATTATCGTTTGTGCTTGATTTATGATCTTAACGACTCTTTAAGATATTAATGTATGTATAGAACCTTTCAAAACTATAATATGTATCCACTCCAGCCTTAAATATTTGATCTTGTCATCAATATGACATTGATTTGTACATCTTGAAATATCATTGGTAATTGTGCCCCGTACCTCAGTATTCCAGTCTCAATGTACGTCTTTCGGGTATAAAATTTAATTTCTTGATCACTAAATTTGACATCAGGGTTACTCTATGTTCAAATCACGGCTACTCTATGTTCAGGTCCAAGCGTTCCAAGCAATTTGCATTGCCCTCTGTTGGTTGTTAAAGGTGTGACATCTGGTGGACAAATCCAAAATATAAAAACTTTTTAATCAATAGTGAACAAGAAAAACAAACATGTTTTTCTTTCCTCAATATCACTGATGATATTCTGGCATGATATGCATTTCTAATGTTATTTTAAGTTCTCATATTTGCATGGACTAATCAGAGAATCTACGTGTCAAATAACATTCCACATTACACCAATGAACATCTAAGAGGAATATTTTATGCAATGCATACATACATACATACATTTTAGTAATCTAGTTCCTTGTGGTGCAATGTATTCGGTAAAAACAATATAAATGGAATCAGGTGGATTATGACATTATTATGAAATAGATAAAACATTAGGTTAATCAACTTTGTTTCGTATATTAAAACAATATATTTTTATCTCATTGCACTAAGGCATGGAACAAAACAGCTGGGTAAGCGAGGTCTTATTTACTATGTAACTGGATAAAAGAATAACACAAACTACCAGTTAGTATCTGCCTAAGCATGTATGCTAATGACAGTTCAAACACAATCACTGCCAACAGGTTAGTAATCTTATAACATGTCTGGTGCACTTTGTCCCTAATCATGCTGATAAGAGATCTGTTGTTTGTCTATCCTATGATTCATCCCGTCATGTTATGACATGTTTAATGCAAACAATACACATTATAAGGATGTCAAACTAAATATTTTGGTTCAAGAAGAGTGCTGTAATAAATTGATCATAACTTGAAGGGGGACCCATTTAAGCATAAATTTGAAAACCAATAAGTGTTTCTAGTCGGTGGTCATAAACAGGTTATGATGAAACCTAAGATATTTAATTGACATTTTAAAGCACTCAATGGGTTAGTAATCCAGCATGTTCTCTGTGTAACATAAACCACCCCCACCTTGCTAATACTCATAAGATTACCTTTCCATGCATGCTCACAATCAGAGAGTTCTAGTCAGTAATGTTATTGGTCTTTCAGGCATCTTTGCGTGCATGCTTGTGTAATTACAAGGTGTCGCAGTGCACAGGCATATGTTGCACATTTGATCTCAGAATAATTCATGTCTCCATGTCAACAGCTTGCCACGGGATATGACAATTATCAAGCCATTATGTAATAATCACTTCCCAACAAATTAGATCATTCGGTGAAGCATCCCTGTCATTATGTTCTGCTGCAGTCAGAAATATTTTCTTCTTTTTTCATGTCTTGTGGCTGTAAATCTCTGCCGTTTCAGAATGATTATTGGCAGAGCTTTCACAATAAATCTAACTTTGAGAAGGTGGGTACTTTTTGTGTTTTCTCAAGGGATGTGTTCAATATCCCAGTCAAAAGTATATAATTAGGCTTTTGGGTTATTTGGACAAAGTTCAAATGTTGACCAACAGGAAATTATTCTAAATATCTCGCAGATGATGAATGATTGGGATTGCAGTTTTTCATGCCTCACAGATGTGTAAGCAATGCCAAAACCACTCCAAACTTCAGAATGATAACAAAATTGGAATAAATCTATTTTCTCATGTTGACTCACATCCTTCTCCGAAAAAGCAATTCCATGTGCGGGCGGACATGTTGTTTGCACCACACTCCTTATGCCAGTTCGCCGCCAACAGCATCTAGCAACTCTGTGCCATCAATTTCAATGAAATTATCGTTGGAATGTCTTTGTTCACGAGGCAGACGACAGGGTGGTGTTCTTGTGCCTCCCGGACAATTAGCTTTTTGATTGATATGGTTATGTAAGCACTGTGAAGAGAGGGGAAATCGTCACGGCGTAAGAATAGACGATAGAACATCACTACATCAATGATGTATGCCTTTTCCACGTTGATGTATGCATGTTTCATTTTCCAGAGAATACAACACCAGCTTGTGTATGCATTCTTCGGGCTGTTTAATGGTATGGCATATTGAAAATGAGGGAGCGAATGTCAGTTATATTTTGCAATCGAACAGAAAAGGTGGTGATATTGTCATTATCTGAAAAAATATTAAAAGGTGTAAATGTTCACACTTTCTGTCCCACATTTGACCTCTCAACATAGGCCTCATGTGGTGCAGAACTAAGCAATTGCAGGCGTGCTGTACAAGCATTCTATACTTTATTGCAAGACAAATTGGGGACTTAACCTCTGTGAGATTGGGGGCAGCCATGCAACTACCAACAATATTTGCTTACTCCCCTATCAACGACTTTGGGGACTTCCCAGTTTCATTGCTGCGCCAAAATGACTGTTTTATCTAGGAGGGCATAAATGACAAAGGACCGTCCCCTGTCCTACACCACAGTAGATAAAGGTCGCATAGGCAAAAGGTTCCACATGGTCATCTGATACCAGTCACATACGGGCAGGATGGTCCACATGGTCATCTGATGCCAGTCACATATGGGGAGGACGGTCCACATGGTCATCAGATACCAGTCACATACGGGCAGGATGGTCCACATGGTCATCAGAAAACAGTCACATATGGGCAGGACGGTCCACATGGTCATCTGATACCAGTCACATACGGGCAGGATGGTCCACATGGTCACATATTGGCAAGAGGGTCCACATGGTCATCAGATACCAGTCACAAACGGGCAGAACGGTCCACATGGTCATCAGATACAAGTCGCATACAGGCAGGACGGTCCACATGGTCATCAGATACCAGTCACATACAGGCAGGACGGTCCACATGGTCATCAGATACCAGTCACATACAGGCAGGACGGTCCACATGGTCATCAGATACCAGTCACATACGGGCAGGACGGTCCACATGGTCATCAGATACCAGTCACATACAGGCAGGACGGTCCACATGGTCATCAGATACAAGTCGCATACAGGCAGGACGGTCCACATGGTCATCAGATACCAGTCACATACGGGCAGGACGGTCCACATGGTCATCAGATACAAGTCGCATACAGGCAGGACGGTCCACATGGTCATCAGATACCAGTCACATACAGGCAGGATGGTCCACATGGTCATCAGATACCAGTCACATACAGGCAGGACGGTCCACATGGTCATCAGATACCAGTCACATACGGGCAGGACGGTCCACATGGTCATCAGATACCAGTCACATACAGGCAGGACGGTCCACATGGTCATCAGATACCAGTCACATACGGGCAGGATGGTCCACATGGTCATCAGATACAAGTCGCATACAGGCAGGACGGTCCACATGGTCATCAGATACCAGTCACATACGGGCAGGACGGTCCACATGGTCATCAGATACCAGTCACATACAGGCAGGACGGTCCACATGGTCATCAGATACCAGTCACATACAGGCAGGATGGTCCACATGGTCATCAGATACCAGTCACATACAGGCAGGATGGTCCACATGGTCATCAGATACCAGTCACATATGGGTAGGACGGTCCACATGGTCATCAGATACCCGTCACATATGAGCAAGAGGGTCCACATGGTCATCAGATACAAGTCGCATACAGGCAGGACGGTCCACATGGTCATCAGATACTAGTCACATACAGGCAGGACGGTCCACATGGTCATCAGATACCCGTCACATATGAGCAAGAGGGTCCACATGGTCATCAGATACCAGTCACATACAGGCAGGATGGTCCACATGGTCATCAGAAAACAGTCACATACGGGCAGGATGGTCCACATGGTCATCAGAAAACAGTCACATATGGGCAGGACGGTCCACATGGTCACATATGGGCAAGAGGGTCCACATGGTCATCAGATAAGGGTCACATATGGGCAAGAGGGTGCACAAGGTCATCAGATAAGGGTCACATGCGGGCGGGACGGTCCACATGGTCATCAGAAACTAGGCACACGTGGGCAGTGAGGTCTACACAGAGGCACGTGAGGTCCAAAGACTGACATCAGATACAAGTTATCTTTGGCAATGACGTCTACGTGGAGTCACACATGTGTATTACGGTCTACACAAAGTCAAACAGATCAGACACCAGTCACACACAGGATCACCAGATGCAAGTCACAGGTATCAGGTATCAGTAACTAGTGACTAGGCCATATGTGTCAATTGAGGTTGAAAGTTGGAAGTGAGGTCCTACGATGGAAGTGAGGTCCTACGATGGAAGTGAGGTCCTACGATGGAAGTGAGGTCCTACGATGGAAGTGAGGTCCTACGATGGAAGTGAGGTCCTACGATGGAAGTGAGGTCCTACGATGGAAGTGAGGTCCTACGATGGAAGTGAGGTCCTACGATGGAAGTGAGGTCCTACGATGGAAGTGAGGTCAACACAGAATGATCCCAAACAAGCAGATGAGTCAAATAATTGTTATAGATTAACAATGGTTTCTGATTGAAGGCATCAAATATATTTTATATTTGGACATATTGTTTTGAATGAAGACGTTATATCCAGGAGATGTCCAGGAGAGGATTTAGATTTGACTTTAATGACATGTCTTTGTAATGTGGTTATAGCACTTGTCCCTTGGTTATAGCTTGTCCCTTGGTTTTTAGCCTTCCTTCAGATACATACTGACCTTCCCTCCTTAAAGTTCAGATCTAATCCTTTGGGATCATAGTGATGAGTATGCGTATATCTCCAAGATAATTTGCATTCATTGCATTAGAAATATCACATCCTGTCAGATTTCTTTGTTAATTAGATTTGAGTTTATCATAAGCAATATTACGTCAGGTCAAATTGCGTTCTGGACACAACTGGGATCTTTAATTTTCATTATGATATATGTATCACAATATAAATCAGTGAGATCCCTTTATTAGCAATAATTACATATCATATATTCGCCCTTTCTGTTCACAATCCATTTCACTCTCTTCTTTTTGATTAACCACTCCGGTCCCCTACTCAAAGCCATGGTTGCGACATTCATCTCCCTTCACCATCCTTGTTGTGAGACA
This sequence comes from Amphiduros pacificus, assembly GCA_949316495.1. Lineage (NCBI taxonomy): Eukaryota > Metazoa > Annelida > Polychaeta > Phyllodocida > Hesionidae > Amphiduros > Amphiduros pacificus. The sequence goes on along the minus strand of OX439004.1, from coordinate 21,104,933 downwards.
ACAAGCATGACCTAACTTTTCATCAATATAACTGACAGTAAATCCTCTACAAATATAACTTTAAAAAAAAATTAAGTTTGCAAACCAATGAAATACATGTGTTTGCCTTAAGAAACCTGGAGAGGGATAAACCAGCGAGTGTAGGAGATGGAAATACTGAATAGTGCTACATTGGGAATGCTTTCACACGTATTGTTTTGGTATAAATTCTATTACGGTTGTGGGAGCATAAATTGTGAAAACAGGGAAACCGAGACTGCGGAGGGTAGGTAGAATTGCCCCTGATATTTAATTCAAGGAGATGAAGCAAATCTTGGGCATATATATTGCTGGAAGTGTTTCTTGCTGCTGAAGTTGCTGCCTGGAGCTGATTGGCTTGTCTCCACTGTGTTGCCGGAGAGTGCTTCATCCCACCAAAACACCATGTTTTACTGCCCCCAGGTTTAAAAAGCGCTTCGATCTATCTCCGAACAAGCTGGAAAATCCTAGGATTTGTTGGGATTGTAGACATGGCTTAAGGAGTGATATTTGTAGACAGGTTTAACATTTCAGTTGACTAAATCTGAAGTGTATTGTACGTATTGGATGGAATATAGTTCTGTGTCAAACATTTTTACCATTAATCATGCCTTCAGTATTTATACCATCCCAGAACAGCAAGGACGATTATTAATGATGATTGAATTCCACATTAGATGGTTTTCCAAGATAGCCTGATGCCCTATATCTGGCCTGCATATATTTCTTATTAAATCCCAGATATAGTAAGATGCTGCTTTGATGAATGGGATATTGGTTTTCTATCAGGCATGCACATTTGAAATTGGAATCCTTGATTAAAAGCATAGTGCATGATATGCATACAGTGCTGGTTCTGTGTGAGTTCAAATATTTGTATTGAATCAAATCTGATGAGTGGTATGCATTAACTACACCTTGTACTTATCTAAAACATGTCACAGTCCCCGAAACAAGCATCAGTTTCCCTTTCTTGAGCTAACAGCGCACATACTGGCAAATTAATTCAAACAATATTCACTACTTTGTCATCCTGCCCAGTCCCAGGGGATTTATATATAAATGTGTATGTAATGAATCCGGTACATTTTGTCTTACGAAGGACATGTTTTCAAATGAAAATTACTGTATCATGCCTCTCATTAATAATAGCAAGCATCCATGGCCCTATCTCAAATCTCAGGTGACATGACAGTGAGCACGAAGCAAAGGAGACTAACTGAATGGTAATGTTAATATGATATAAAAAACAAAACAAACCAGTACATGCAAAGAGGAGAACATATGAGGAGGCATGTCAGGGTTTCATGTCAGGGGTGCATGTCAGGGGTGAATGTCAGGGGACACATTTAGGGGTGCATGTCAGGGGTGCATGTCAGGGGTGCATGTAAGAGGTGCATGTCAGGTGAACATGTCAGGGGAACATGTCACAGGAACATGTCAGGGAAACATGTCAAGGGTGCATGTCAGGGGTGCATGTCAGGGAACATGTCAGGGGAACATGTCAGAGGAACATGTCAGGGGTGCATGTCAGGGGTGCATGTCAGGGGAACATGTCAGGGGAACATGTCAGGGGAACATGTCAGGGGAACATGTCAGGGGTGCATGTCAGGGATGCATGTCAGGGGAACGTGTGTCAGGGGAACGTGTCAGGGGAACATGTCAGGGGAACATGTCAGGGGTGCATGTCAGGGGAACGTGTCAGGGGAACATGTCAGGGGAACATGTCAGGGGTGCATTTCAGGGGTGCATATCAGGGGAACATGTCAGGGGAACATGTCAGGGGAACATGTCAGGGGTGCATGTCAGGGGTGCATATCAGGGGAACCTTCCAAGGGAACCTTTCAAGGGAACCTTTCAAGGGAACCTTTCAAGGAAACCTTTCAAGGGAACATGCTAGGGGTACCCAGAATAATATGACTTTGTAAGCTGAAACTGTGGCACGAAAAAGTAAACAACAATAGTTGAAATCATAATGTGCAGCCTCCCATATTTAGATACTAATTCACATCTAATCACAAACAAATCAGAATCAACCCCAGTAAAAAATGTTGAATTTGGAAGTTGGATTTGTTGATTGACAGCCACAAGCCTATTGTTGTTGGTGGTAATTGACAATGAAATGACCTTCCTAAATAACAAATAATTCTATATTTTCCTTACAATAGATAACTTTTGCTGGTGATATATGAGAGACGACCCTCCTGTGAATGAGCAGGTAAAAACATCATATGCTAGATTGTGGGATTGATGGGAACTGTGGATCCAGCTTGGCTAGATTGTGGGAATGATGGAAACTGTGGATCCAGCTTGGCTAGATTGTGGGATTGATAGGAACTGTGGATCCAACCTGGTCTCATAATAAGATGAAGTGACAAGTGCAGACTCTCATAATTTGTGTTGCATGGCGTTGAATAATATATTTCTTCTGTGATATTGGTTTTCACCCAGATGACATGAAAAAAATCCAACGGTAATATTACATATAGATTAAACAAATAACAGATGATTATAAAAAGCATTCAGACTTATTTTCTTGGGAGTTTCTTGTCTATTTAATTTCCTGAAACATAATATGCTTTGTTATGAAGAACTGAAGAGCTTTCAAAGTTTATCCAAGAAAAATCTTCCTTTCTTGTTAGAAGTTGAGGCTGTTGTTTATCATGTATATTGTAAACAGACAATAGTGTGGTAGTCCAGAGTACATCCTCCACACCTGGATATTGTATAGGTGGGACACCCTGGAGCCAGATGGCAGAGGAGGGTCTGGATATAGAACAAGATAAAAGACAACATTGTGGATCTGTCCTGACTGATGTACAGCAGGTGTGTCAGGCATGTCATTCATGATGCCGGCTTAAACTGCTTGCTGAGGGTTACTGGGTTGTGTGTAAATTCTGCTAGGCTGTCTAGATCTGGTGTTGCACTTGTTATGCTTATGTCTTTGATGACATACAGGGTCAACAGACATATACAGATAGCAAGCATTTTGTAATAAAATCTAGGTGACAAATTTCTTGATTTCCTACGTTTGGTATCAATTATTTATTGTGAAGAAAAAAATGTTTCCAAGATTTTAGTACAAAAATCTCTATTTGTCTGTTGACGCGGTGCCATGAAGTGGATTGGTGCGGTATATGTTTCCAGAATGCATGGATATGGGTGGTTGTAGTATATGAACTCTTACACAGAAAGCATTGGTGTCTGTAGCATATGGCACCTCCTTAGGACCTCCCCAGGTCGACACAGGGCAGTGTGGTATTATGACTGCATGTTTTATTTTCATTGCCACCCTGCATGCAGGCAGGATAATGTCTGAGAAGATGTTGAGCATGGCAGTGTTCAGGCAATAGCCAATGCGTGTGTTGCTCTAGATGGGGCTGCGGCATGCGGCTCCAACTGCGGGGGAGGGTGGTGTGGTCAATATCAATGTATAGCCTGCAGCAGGCAAGAAGTGAAACCTAGATTAATAAGGTTTGATCTGAGGATGTAAAAGGCCAAGTCGCATTCCCTATCATAATACAATAGGATATAGAAAGGGTTCTTATCGTAATAGAAATGCTTCCCATTGTGTATTATGCTGTCCACAACTGTAATTAACCTCCCCAGAGCCACAAATAAAGTTTCTGAAAATCGTTGATGCAACTTGGAGAACAGAGAAAGGCTATTGTTTGGGGGGTGGGGAATGAAGATATTTTTGATGAAGGGTAGAAATGTCGGGGTGCGGCATCCTGGGAAGGTGGGATGAAAAGTGGTGGGTTGTGCTGAGCGAGCTTCACAGCTGTGTGAGAGATCGATATTGATGGATAAATCTCCGAGGCCTTCGCTGCCACAAGTCTACCCAGCTCCCAGCTCAAAAAATGATCATTCAGTCGGAGAACGTGGGATCGAACAGATGCGGAGCAAGCCCGTACAAGTCCACACGAGTGACAGTACACATACCATTACGGCGACTTGTGGCTTTAATGGTTTGACGCTGTGATCAAATATGCATGGAACTTTTACTGGTGATGCCTGACATTGTAGCTGCTAGTTGTTGGCAGATCAAGCCACGCAGGGTACGCACGTGAGAGTTGGCTGACACTGCCCTGCGTAGCCGCCACTGCCAAGTTGTGAGAGGAGCGTGGATATCGTCAGCGCCGGGGCGTAGGGCGTAGAGAACTGGCTCCTACAGTGAAAGATCAGTACTGGTCATGCCGTACAAGGGAACTGTATAAATACTTACCCCTTGTGGAACTCAATGTGCATGAAGTGTAAATCTTTATTGGACTATGCCACACGTGGACTGGTCTAAATTGCCTGCGTAATGGAGTGAGAAGCAGACACAGGACAGAGATGTGAATGGATCACTCACTGAGCTTTCCATCTTGTTTTTACACCATAAGAGTGGACTGGACTATGTTAATGCAATGAGCTGTTGACGTATGTGGATTAACGAAAGTGAACTCGGTCACAGTAAACATAACCAAAGTAAGCAATCATCACACCACACATACAATCTTGACAAGAACCAGGAATTGCTAAAATACTTAATGTGTGACCTTTGTATCTATTCTAATTGAACTCAATCCTACTTTTGGACTACTGTTTACTCTATTTATCCGGATTAGTGTTCTATACGAGGAGAGACAAGAAGCTGTGGTGTGTTGCTAATAGAATAAGAGGTAGTTGGTATTCATAGAGGAACTTGCATTATTTGTTTAACATAATAGTGTGAACCTGATCTGTGTGGTGAGATGTGACTACCACTTCACACCAGTTGTTTGATCTCATCGATTTGTGGTGCATGTCACTGACCACAGTATGGCTGTGTGATCGAGACTCCAAGATAGCAATCTCCTGAGTACAGCTTCATTCTAAGATGGTCCTGTCGTAGCCTAGCCTGGCCTCCAAGGATCCCGCTCCCGCAAAGTGCATCCGCGTGATAAAAGATTGCGGGAGTCTCACAAGGCCGGATTAGAGTCTGTTATCTACGCACCACGGCTTATTCAGCCTAATGGTAGTGGACAGTTGTAATCCCATGAGATCATCCTCTTCCCCAGACCTGACTGACTTTGATCGCTAGTAACAAGCATCATGGCTGGGATTTGCTGGTCCCCAACTAACCTGGTGATGGTGTTCTGGGTGGTGGTGATAGCTCTACTGTGCGGCATAGGATCTACCCAAGATGAGTCTCCGGATGACTATGAAACGCCATGCCCCAACAGGTGCAAGTGTAGGAACACCACCATCAACTGTACCCACGCCGGAATGACCCGCCTGGTCCGCTTCCCCACCTATTCAACCAGAATCATATTGGACCATAACATCATATCTCACGTGACATCTGCCAGCTTTAAGGGCTTGCGGCACGTAGAGCACCTGAGTCTGAGACATAATAATATATCAGAATTACCTTTTGATGCATTTGCACACCTGCCTCATTTAGAGACTTTAATATTAGATACCAACTTCATAAAGCATCTTCCGGAGAGCATATTTGAGGCGACTCCCAGGCTAAGCAAACTCTCCATACAGGAAAACGAGTTGACTTATGATAGCCTCAACGCCTCTTTATTCTATCTGCCCAACATGGTTGACCTTAATTTAGAAGCAAACAAATTTGAGGATGAAACTCTCCCAGTAGGTTTTTCTCATCTTCAGAATCTGAAATATCTAGAGTTAGGTGCAAATGACGGTTTGAGGAATCTTACAGCCGACTATTTTCAGCACTTAAAGGGATTGAGCCTAAAATACCTAGGATTAGGATATTGTCCAATACTAGACGTGGACAAAGAGGCATTTCTTAACCTGGCAGAGATAAGCCAGATGGACTTATCTTACACAGCCATGAGGCCCACGGATGTCAAGAACGTGTTTTATGGTCTACAGAATAGCAGTATAGAGATGATACATTTGTCCTATGTGTTTGTATACGGGGACGAGGTCGGGCGGATAACGGACGATATGTTTGAACCACTACAAAACACAAACTTGAGAGTGTTAAATCTGGAAGGGAATTACGAAGGTTTCCGGCGAACTTTACACAATAATTTCTTCAAACATGTGAGACACTTACGGGAATTGAATCTGGATAATAATCAGATTCATACCGCGGGACGAGACGCATTCAAAGGCCTTCACAAACTTAAGAAGCTCAGCTTAAAGGGTAATTTTATCAGTTGCCTTACAGAATGCTCCTTCATCACGTTTGGTGCTACTCTGAAAAGTCTGACTACGCTGGACTTAACTGACAACGTCATCACATCAAATGGTAATATTGCCAGATTCACAGGCGATGTCTTTCCCAAGTTGCAAACATTGATTCTGAAGAACAACAGAATTGCCAGTCTAAGAGTGGGAATGTTCGATCAACTGGGGACACTGAAAGGTCTTGATTTGACAGAAAACCCCATTCACCTAATTGAACCGGGCACTTTTCAAAGTCTACATTCGCTTCATACACTCTTTATCCAGCAGACCCCACACCTTAAAGCCCTCCACAATGGTACATTTAGAGGACTGAGAAACCTTTATCACTTGTCACTCAATGACAACCAAATACAGACTGTACACCCAAAAGCTTTTCATGGACTTAAAAAGTTGGAGGTTTTGTTATTAAATGGTAACAGGCTCGGCGGCACGGGATACGAGTTTTTCAGCATTCCAACAGAAACTAAGTCTCTTAAGACACTAGATCTTGGCAACAATCGCATAGAGTCCATCCCGAGTCGCCTACCTTCATTACACCCTCGCCTAGAAAAACTAATTCTTCATTACAACCGGATTACAAACCTCGACGGAAGTAGTCTCCATGCGCTGAGGAAGCTAGACACCCTAGATCTCTCTCATAATGACATCATGGAGCTGGTCGGGGATTCATTTGATGGTTTGCAGGAGCTAAGGACGCTGGATCTGGGGGGTAACCCCTTTCTGTGTACGTGCAATCTCAAAGGTTTTGTAGACTGGTTGAGGGTAGCCGAAGTACAGCTAACTTCTGAGGGCAAACACACATGTCTCGGACCTCAAGAAATGAGGGGGACGCCCCTAACAGAGTTCAGACCCTCGTCTTGGGAGTGTAAGGTCAAAGTCATCGTCGTGCCCATACTATCTGTAACTGGCACGTTGGCCATCGTCCTGTCGTTGTGCCTCTTGTATTGTAAAATTATAATGGCCAGAAAAGAGTTGTCAACAGAGGATAATAATAATAGAGGTAGTCAGAGACAAACAAGAAACTGTTCATGGATGATACGTGAGTTGTTACCAATGAATGGAGATATATCTCCTTCAAGTGATGAAGCTAATCCTGAAGATCCCCTCATCACAGAATCCCCAGGCTCAGAGGTCAGCACGTGACAATTACCGCCACCACGTGATCCCACCCGAGACTTAGTAGATGAGGTTGGCGAGGATCACGTGACCCTCAAGGACTTAGAAGAAATGGTGATAATTTATGATATTCTGATGTGAGCAATTCTGGTAATTTATCTCAAAATAAAATGCAATTTTCATATCTCACCTTTCCACGACTGTGATAAACTCTCAGGAGTAAGAATGTGTACAAAATGTAAGTGGCCATTATTATTATATGAAAATTTAACATAAAAAGTCATGATATGAACAATATGAAAATCTAAAAGGATTCCATTATTTGAGATTTAAACTATAAATGATGTTAATATAACATTATCAAAGATGCATTGCTTTGGCTCAGTAAAGCAAAACTTTTCGCTGAAATGAACAGAGGAACATAAATGCATGCATTTGTTAGCGTGCAGAGAATTTTACATTTGATAATATACCGTATAGACATAAAAGCGTGCATCATAAAGCAAGTAAGACCGAAATGTCATATGTAAAAGGCATGCACTCACCGAACTGCTGGTTGCCATTATTGGAGCAGTCATGTTCCATCATGCAAAATTTAGATTCACCTTTTCCTGCCCTAGGTACATTTTGCATATCTATTTCCCGTTTGTTCACGTTCTCTGAGTCATATATTTCCTTTCTGTGATATATTATAATTATTTTTATCATCATTATCATTACTAATGTATACTTTGTTCAACGAGAACGTATTAAAAGACGATTCAATCCAAAATATTTTGTTTGGACTTTTGACTCGGGTAGCCTATTCCAATATATACATATAAATGTGTGCAAGTATATATATATATATATATATATATATATATATATATATATATATATATATATATATATATATATATATATATATATATGAAGAGGTTGAATCATTTGCTTAAATGAACTGAAAATGAACAATGTACATATATGTTGTATTACGAGAGCAAACAATCTTTATGTTTAACCAATTATTTAACTGGCTTCTCTCAATAAACGCTCATCAAGGAAGACCACTTTATTTTACTCTTTGTAAATCCTCACCGATGTATTAGCCGTGTATATATGGACCCTGAGCAGTTGGTTTGTATGTTTATCCTCTGGTGTGTACTTTGGCTGAAGTATCAGACAACGCTCTGAGGTCGACGCTCACTTGGCGCCCTAACCCTTATTGTGTTTTGCTTGCTTCAATAATTGACCAATTTTGATTTAACATAAGCAGGAAGTACGAATTCCGGGTTCACTTTTTTTGTAAAAGAATTTTTAAAATAGATTTTTGAATATCGCCCAATAGGTTAATGTCTACGAAAGGTTCTAATGACGTTTCATGTAACATGATATTAATGACAGAATCACGAGAAATAAGATATACCGATATAAATGTACAATCAAAATGTAATACAATAGCCCTATTTATTATCTGAAATATATAAGTGGTGAACACTATTTCGGTCATATAAACTTGCCTTTTGTTCTCACAAATTGCATGCATATTATTCAGTTACAAACTGTATTCATAGCCTATTGTATCCAATTACAACCATTGATTCTAAATGGTTGTAAAGAAATGTTTTATTTCAATTTGTTTGCAAGAATATAATGTTTACAGATGTATCCATGTTGATCGCGTATATTAAAAAGCTGAATAAACATTTTGAAGTTTTACGTGAAAAGAGACTCCTGGGTTTCTTAAGATGGAATATAAAAGATTTGAAAACGGACAAAATAAAAGAGCTAAATTCGACGACAATTGAATATACCTATATGCATCCAGGCTTATCTTGTGTGCTCCTGTATAATAAAACCTCTGGCGAAGTAGCACAACTCCTGACGGGACCCCCAATTGTCTTATCCACTGGAATCTTTTTATCTTAAAGTGGTGATAAATCTGGTTGTTCCTGGCCCGCTCCCGCCAGTGCCTCTCCCGTAGGCGCTCTTATGTTTGCCAAGCATTCAGAAGATCGTGTAACCATATTGATCACAGATAAGCAATCACTAGAAAAAGGCAGATATAGGATATGTCATTATTTTAGTCTTGCCTCTTCGTCAGAGAGAGATAGTCCTGAAAACTATTATGTTGTGTTTAAAATATTCACAATAATTAATATGTATTATAGTTAACCATCGCATAAATTGCTTAATAAACTGATCTTATTTTGTGGTATAAACAAATCAGTGAAATACAAAGTTTATCATCTTGTAATGAAGAAAGATATTGAAGAAATACATGCACACGATGTTATTGGATAAAGAGAATAAAGCCCAGTGGTTAATGGAACAAAACTGTTGAGGCTTAAATCATTATGTTGGTAACAAACATTTGTTGTACTCTTCAACATCGTTCATCAATCTATTTCACCTTCAAATGTTTATTATCATAAATAATAAAAACTTCGTTTCAACGTGAACATGTGTTTTCAAATGGTTAAAATGGAAATTGTTCCATTTGTATCGATTATATTGTGATGATTAGGATAAGTGAACACGTACTTTAGTCAGGGGCTTCTTGACACTTATATAGATGTGGAAATATGATTGATGAACTGCATGTATGTGAATATATATATGACACACTTGTAAATTAATCAATCCTATACTGTCTGAACAAAGAATATCCTGGTTATATATTTACACAGCACAGTCATTGCTTACAATGTAAATATGACAAATAATCACTATTTTATCAAATATATGAGTAGGATATCATAACACTATATTCTATACACCCTGAAATGCCTTTATATTATTGGGATCTATTTTAGACCATAAAGAATGTCTCTCACAAAATACTAGTTCCAGAGGGAATGCATATTCTGTGAGCTTTTAAGCATTATTGGCAGACCACTGCAAACCATTGTAGTCATCAAGTACAAGTTGCTTTATACAAAATTGATAGAGTATCTATAAAGCGAAGAGAGTAACGACTGATACACAACACCATGGCCAGACGGGGATGATTGATATTTCAATCATTGTCTTCACATCAAATTAATATATAAGTCATCATTGCAAGGACACATCACTAATCCAACGAGATATTGCAATCATTGTCAGGACACATCGCTAATCCAGCTGGATATTTTAATCATTGTTAAGACACATCAATAATCCAACCAGCGAGATATTGCAATCATTTCATGACACTTCACTAATCCAGCTAGATATTGCAATCATTGTTAGGAAACATCACTAATCCAGCGAGATATTGCAATCATTGTTAGGAAACATCACTAATCCAGCTAGATATTGCAATAATTTTAGGACATATCACTAATCCAGCTAGATATTGCAATAATTTTAGGACATATCACTAATCCAGCAAGATATTGCAATCATTACCAGAACACATGACATATCTAGCTGGATATTGCAATCAATATCAGGACAGATAACACACAAATGAAACTGAATATTGCATTACCACTATGACAAACAACAATCATTTTCATCATTTTTATGACACTTAATATGTTCAGCCTAATAGCTCCATTACTTCTTGATGTCCTAATTAGCAAGGCATATGGCACCATGGCCTGGTACGGTATTTAGACGTATAAAATTCTAAATAATTAAAATAAGAGAACAATTGAAGTCATATGCACACTGAATAGCTAAAATAAGGGAATATACACAAGTCGTGTATGTGGTTTCCAGTAAAAAAAACTAGATGAATATTCTTTGGGAAGCTGAGACGACTATAAATGACGGTATACAGAAGAACAAGTGAATTCTAGTGGCTGGTTTGTCAAGAGTCATCTCACATGAATGCAAAAAGAGGTTTTAGATTTACTGGGCCCTATCCGATGATAAAATATTTTCTAATGCTCCAATATGCGATGATCAGCATAACTGAGTGTTGCGGAGGTCCCTTATTGCAAGGGGAGCCATAAACAAGAATGTCAGAAAATCCTGCTAGCTTCGCCTCTAATTAGATCGCTTGAGGATGATGTCTTTTCTTACCCACTCTATATAATTAATATCATATTATCTGTAATCTTTGTCATACAAATCGTCTTTCTATCACCTCCCACGCCAAAAGCACCACACGGAGCTTTTCCTCTGTTCTTCTTCATTTAAAGACGCAAATTGTATACTTTCCGCTTAACCTTTATGCTGTTTGAATTTTGATGATTCAACTTTAAAACACACATCAGAATGTCATTATGCTTTACTTTTCATTCTTTACTTATTTCATTGTCTTTTATTTCATGAAGACCATTCCCACAATTACAAATGTCTACATGTTTCAAGACAAAGAGACGTTGTGATGTACTGAACTTATGTGAGAAATTATCGTGCGCTATCCCGGCTAACATAAGAGCTAATAGCATACAAATATAGCAATGGCATGCTGATAGCCAGGAGGTGGGAGTATGTTGCTTAAAGCTCAGCTCACGGCTATGTTCAAAAGATTATCGCTGAACTTGTTATAGCGGAATAAATACTTTATAGGATGGTCAAAAAATCCCCAATGAAATCCTAAACTGCTTCCCAGGTGTTCCGTGGGCTTTCAGCATTTGTTAGAATCGATGTGGATTAACAGTTAATTCCAGATTATATGTGTAGTTGATCTCTATGAGGGAAGCTGAGGGGTTGTTAGAGCCGATTGTTGCTATGAATAATAAATCAAATCATGAAGCGATCGCGTGTCAGACTAGCACCCAGAGCAACCACCCCACTGACCAGAGGAATTTACAGCGGGGGCACTAACTGGCTAAAATTGCCGCTCTGGAGAGACCCATTATGGAACCTCCACCTGGACAATAGTTATTGATATTGGCGCAGTGGATGGAGCAAGCGTGCACCATTATGCGATATGATTGCTGATTACCTAGGGCTTCCAGTTGTATGATAGCCTGTCATTTTGTCCATTATATCCCCCTTGAATGGATTCTGAAATTGTTGATTTTTCATTATTCTATATTTGTAATATTTTTCATTCAGAAAAGAATGAGTTATTCTATAGTCAGCCATACATTGGCATGCCCACATACCGTGAATTAGTGAAGCTTGCGAGCTAAAAACTCAATGCAGTTCTACGAGAATAGATATCAAACACGGAATATTGTATTTCACTGATCAAAATGGAACAAAAACAATTTTCTTGTTCCTACTTTTTTCCATGTTGCATGCTAAATAAACACCCATAAAAACCCATACATCAAAAGGTTATTTTCATATTCATGTGATAAAGCTAAGATATTTTATATGTTTTCCATTGAAAGTCTTCATAGATCCTAGCTGGAGTGTTGGAAGTCTTCCCAAATGTTTTCAGAATTATTGATAAACATATTTCCGATTCTACTTATAGCACAGTAGATAACGAGAGGAGAATTACCCAAATTGCGATGGTATCAATACTGAAAGGCGAACACAAAGTCATACCCATGACAGTATTTATGGAATATTTGTATTTGGTAAGCCTGACCAAAAGAATGCAAAGGATATCTGCAGCAAACTTTGAAACATTTGAAATTCTCTTTCAGATCATGTGAACAAATAATCAGATAATACATATTGAATCATTGAAAATCGTTACATCTCAGAGGTGTGGGCTCCATTCATACAATGTTCTAAGATATGCAAAACAAAATAATTCACAAACCGGACCATCCCGGATCTTCATTACTGCAATGTTTATTATATATGATAAAGTTCAATTAATTCCTCCTGACACACTGATTGTGTCTAGAAAATTTAGTTCTAATGTGTCCTTTTTATCATATGATGGCCCGAGATAAATAAACTCATTAAGCACATTTGATACGTCCTTTTTGCATGGATTAACATCCTGGTTAAATGGTGTATAATGTATTTATTAGGGTCAAATCAAATGATATTTATAATGCTTTAAGTAATTTATTCATTGTCATATCTGATTACACACATGCGATCTTTAGTTTATATAATATAAAAACGATGTTTATTCTTGTCTTAATTTGTTCAATGTTGTATTGTATTTAATAGAATTATAGGCATATTTAGATTGAAACAATTCCTTTATTGGTGTGATGTACACTTTTAACCCTTTAAATTGTATTTTGTAAGAGTACTATGCTGACCCATTTGGCAAGGACAACGACAAACCTATGTATTTCAAAGATATATTTGGTTATTATAGCAATGGAATCACTAGAACCAATGATTACATGTGATAATTATATAACCTATTTTAATATCAACCTGATATTTCTTTTTAAGTGAATTGACAATGTCATTTACCTAAAATTGAAACATATAAATATATGCTAAAATAAATAATGATAAATTTAATTCAAGAATGTGATACCATATCTCTAGTATAGATGTTATATGTGATCATCTCTATGCCTAAGTCTCTAAGTTGATCTGCTAATCTTGGTTTTCAGGCAGCTCTTCCTATTGGCGTGGTATTAGACAGGCAGACCATATCTTCGCTATGATATCGCCCTGGAGATCGGCAGCGACTTCTAGTAGCTCTATAATCTCTTTCCTATTGTAGAAGAAACAGTTGTTTTGTACTACAATAACCTTATCTCCGCCCCTGTGGGAGTAGAAGCCATCAAAGATAGCGAGGCATGGTAAAAAGGAGTTCTCCATGTTATAAGCACAGTGTTTAAGCAAACATCACCCTCTATATGAGAACGATAAGGCCAAGAATATAAATGTGGGGTTTTTGGTGGTCGCACGGGTCTATGGAAATGAATGGAAAAACAATATTTAGCTGGCTGTGCTGCTGCCATTGAATTGACAAAAAATAGATATGTGAAACTTTTTGTGATAAATCCATATTGAATCATTGATTGATAAAAATACGATAAAGGAAGAGTCAATTGAAAGGTCAATTGAAAGGTAGAGAATAACTGCACAGAAATATCAAAAGATATACTTTATACTGTGAGCATAAATATAATCTGTTTTATTTATGAAATAATGCAGTCAGTACAGTAAAATAAGAAATATCTATGTATTTATTATATATATATTTTCTCCATGCTGCATTGAAAACAAAATGTTTTGTGTCATTTTTTTATTCTATCCAATTTTTACCAATCCAAATAGAGTACACAGACACACCAAATGAACTTTCAGATAGCTAATCTTATTATCAAACCACTCATTCTCATGAAATATTTGTTGCCAACTCATTTGTTTTCCAAATCATTTTTGCTGTTATGTTGCTATTGATAACTTGCCGTCTACCCACACAGTACTAGTGTGCATTTACAAATATATTGATTATTGTCATGTAGAGTTTGAGGATTTGATTGAATAATATCATCTGCGCACAGTAAATATTTGGCCTTTTAATAAAGGAATATGATATTTTGGCCTTTTAATAAAGGAATATGATATGTGAAAAACATATGCTACTGCAGTCAAGATATTCATGTTTTTAAGGAACACTACGTCGAAAGCTGCAAGCTGCAAGCTTATTAGCACAAATTCCTCTGTCGTGATCAGCACTAAATGAGGCAGCACTGTATCCTCTACAATTAGGTCTCCTCATGAATTACCTGAAATAATTCCTCAAACAATCAAACAAAAACCATCACTTCGAAGTTGGGTAAAATAAGCCACTTATATAATTCTTAAAGTCACATTATATTTGAGATCATAACACATTAAGAATAAATGAATATATCAAAATAACTGTCTTGATTATTATATATGTCTTTATTATCACACATACATATATAAACTATATAATATATATATATAGATATATACCATATATAGACTATATAAACTATATATAGATATATTCCATATATAGACTATATATACTATATATTGACTATATGCTATATGTATATATTATGACATTTTCTTTAATATATAGTTTCCAATGCACTGTGACTGATGCATGGAGTCCTGATATAATGATCCATTAGGAATAAATATATTGTCCAGATAATATGAGGTAATCTATCTATCCATACATATGATATGATGTTATTTTTCTATTTATACAGATAAGAAGAGGTTATCTATCTATCTAAATAATAAGAGGTTATCTATCTATACAGATAATAAGAGATTATCTATCTGTATAGATAATAAGATGTTATCTATCTATACAGATAATATGAAGCCATCTATCTATCTATACAAATAATAAGAGGTTATATGATAATGAAATTACGATAATTATATATCAGCCGATGATTCTGGATCAATTTAGTTTTGGTATAATCATTTTGAAATGATATCATATCAACTTGACACATTCCTTTCCATTGCCAAGAATAACTTATTGTGTAATGATTTGATAAATATTCCGTTAACATCTTGTCATTAAAACCATAGGTATCCAAAGAAAAGAATTGACCGAAAAAAGAGTTGTAAATCATAGCAGTCCGCGCCTCCACACCTCATGATTTAACTCGTGAAAGGTCGGCAGGGCATTAGTCTTCATAACAAGTCTTCACAGCTTTGCAAGGCAGATCTCCACATGACTTTGACATTTTGGGAGCAAGGTGTACCAACGAGATGGACCCATAAACTCCATTGAAGGCGGTTTCCTCTTCAGCAAGCATGCATGAGTTGTTGTTTATTATAAGATGTAATGCGGTCACGTGGCGTTGACGTGGTGGTAGATATTGGTAGTCTCCTTGTGAGGTCATATTTGGCGGCCGCCAGATCTCTATAAGAGGAATATATGAAACAGATCAACATATTATTCCTAGATTCTTGTAATCGCATAATTTCAGTTGAAAGGAGAAATGTACTTTTCCTTTTTGTCGGATAATTGGGGCTTATTTTTACGATGATGCATATAGCCTTTTTCTCACCGCATTTCACAATATTGTAATCCATTATAAATCAGCACAATATGTTATTTATGATATACATTTATACTTTTGCAAATGCTGACTAATATGAGGCCGAGGCTGAGATTTTTAATTATTGAATTAAGGCAAATCCTGTTGTCCCTTTTTGCTTGCGTTTTAAGAGGATTACCGTATTGACTTAATCCTAACATGTACTTTTTTCTGGTAATTATACTATCCTATGTGAGCTGCAGTGTCCAGTTCCACCATCTTCCCACTCACTTTTTTTAAGTAAGATTCTGAGTCACTGTGGCAATATTGCTATGCAGGCAATGATCTGTACTTAAAAAGCATTGGCATATCTATATGCACAATAAATTGAGAGTGGAATTCAAATAGATCAGAAAAATAGCATCTGCCCCCTGGGGTGGTTCTGTTTCTATTGAAGATTCAGGAGAAATGATCTGAAATCCTGTATTTCTGAGAAGACCCAGTATGCATCTTGAAGCAAGCGTGGCACGGTTTACTTGGGAACATCTTGACAAACACACCAGAAGATTGGCTTTAGCATCTGCCGGATGGTTGAGTTCTCTTGGACACCAAAGTCCTCTGACAGGGCAGGCTGAGGTAGGCAACAGAATGGAGAGCCTACACTTTGAGCCAACAGTTCCGCAATTGATTTACTCTTGTGTCTAATTTGATTATGTAAGCGCTGGTGGGTGGAAATAAAACAGCTTTGCCAAATGTGATGATGTTATCGGAAATGGCAAAAAAAAATAAATATTAACATGTTGATTACCATTTTGAGATAAGGCTTCTATTTTACGTCCTATTTCATTCAACAAGTTCACGATGCCGTTGATGTTACATACACACATGATAAATGCAGAAAAAGGATATTGTTATGCCAGACTATTTCTACAGGATATCTGATAGGTACTGACCGTTCATTGCCACATGATAAGGGCCTTTAAAAATAATCGGCAATATCAGACCATTGTCACACAAAAAGGAGATAAGTAATCAATAGATACACATTAGTTGATTGTCAATGCTCATTGAGTTATACAGATGGATTTACTACCATGGTAATCTAACAAACCCTTGTTGAATAAGTCTAGATATTAAAGAAATATTCGACACATTCATAGATAAAGGACAGACGTGAATGGAGCATGGTCATCCTTCTCTCTGTGAAAAGCATAACCCAGAAAACTCTCACAGCTATAGTATAGTTATTTACCTTCCAGAATGGTCACAACAACGGAACATTTGGCGAGACTTAGGTGGAAGGAAACGCGTGAAATCTGTTGGCAGCTTGACCCAGCAGAAGTCTCAATTACTGAACGCTGATTGGTGAGTTGGCCAAGATCCGGATAATCCTGAACTGGGGCATGACTTGTCTCCTAATGAGAGGATTAGAGTATTGGCACATTTATGGTGATGGAATGTTGGCCAGGATTTAACTGTGACAATGTGCTGATATACAGCAAACCTCGCCTTTATTTTCAATGATTTCTAACTGAAACGTAAAGTTATAAAATAACATAGTGAATAAATTCATCATAATCAGTCAGATTTTGCAATTAGTATATTATATTACAAGGGTATATTGTATGATGTTTAATTCCTATCAGATTCAAGAGACTAGCATGAATGGGATAAAAGGTTGATATTAGGTTATCTAGGGAGTTCAATTTACTTTTATATAAAATAATGGAATGCCTTTTACATCATGTGGGATTAGCCTTCTGTGAGGAAGACCCATTAGGATGGTGCACCTGAGCTCTGTGTCTTGCGTGCATACACTTGAGTATAACCATATATAACAATGCAGATAGTGTGGCCAAAAGCCACAATTGTGTAAAGACATCAATTTGATTAACTAACTTTTTTTATACATTTTATAAGATGTTGTTGGGCTCGTTAAAACCTTTCTCTATTGTCGAGTGAGATATGAAGAGACGCTAGTGGCAAAAGAACCACTGCGAGGCATGTCCATTTAGTAGGACATTACTGCATGCACACCGCTATAACAAAAGCACGTAAAACAGGGGGGCTTGTAAGGTCACGTCTGGAGAAAATCCACGGCAATCCAGTGCTGCCACATCTGTAGTTAAATTGCCCAGAGACACTCTTAATCTTGTGGATTACACCGACAGGCCTTGGTGGGGTCGCCTTGAGAGCCGGCGGCGGTCTGCCTTCTTAAGCCCCCCTCGTATCCATCACTGTTGGAGGGTTACTGCGGGGGCAGTAGTTCTGCCTTGTACATCTTACAAGACTTACAACAATGTCACTTGCATCGTCTCACATGATATATTTTTGCCAAACAAATTAACCCAGAAGTGTTCTGTGAAAAGGAGAATGGCTTGGTTATACAAAAACGTCGTCATAGCGATGACATTGTATCCTGTGTACTGCGCAGGTTTAATTTCAGCTTCCTTTGACGAAACTTTACATATTGCATCACAACAAACCGCTTCAAATTGGAAGTAATCTGAGAAGCGATATTCTGATGTTGCTGTTGATGTAGGAAAAAAGGACCACACAGCCACGTCAACCAAGTCAACGCAATAAGTTCATATTATTTGAACAATGATTTTATAAGGAATGAAAATGCAATACAGATTTCCTCAAAGTCTCATAATTACATATACTGTACACATTTTTTTTCAGTAATTGAACAATAAATATTTTCCTAAAATACTTACTTAATGAAGCAACAAAATCTTATTAGGATAAATATGATGACAGGTGGAGATGATGTTATAGCTAATGCAGTGGTGTACCTTGAACCCTGGAGAAGGAACACCTGAGAAGTTGGCAGACCAGCCTTGATATATCAAATATCGCCCAATACTCACCACACTATTCAGCTTACCTGTGAGATAGTGTCACTCCATGGAAGGCATTATCATATCAGGTCCATATCTAGTGACCTATCACGTCAGTACCCCGGGGATGAAGATCTGACCGGGGTATTCCTATTGCACAGTAAAGATGGCTACAAATAGATGTGATATATGGAAAACATGGTGCTTTTTCATTTATGAGATCTCATTGGTAAACACCGGCAATTCACTGAAGACAAAATCTTTATTTACGACAGAAGCTAACAGTCTCCAAGCACGAGGCTCTCAATAAGAAATAGGAAATGTAAATAGAACATAGGCAACTGTTTATGAGCATTTTGGAAAAAGACAAGCAAAGAGTAGAAATTTAACTCGGTACCGCTGAAATAGGAACCCGTGAGCGATACTAATCTTGATTTATATTGCCACAACCTTTGGTCAAGACATGTCACATAGAATGAATGACCAGCGGCCAGATGCTACTCACCTCTCTGCAGTATTATCATTACAATCCTGATTCATATGGTGGCCTTTTATCATTGCAAATGTAAAATGAACAAAGACAAAGTTTCATCGGTAGAGACTCCACATGACAGCAACATGACATACTGTGACATTGAATGTTGGTCAAGAATGACAGGATTGTAACAGGCAGCAGCATGACATACTGTGACATCGAGAGTTGGTCTAGTATGTCAGAATACATGAGTCTTTTGAAGTAATTATTATGAGTGTAACATTTATTAGTGGCACGGGTAGGCACCTGGGTTACTTGTTGGATGGGTTACTTAGGGTTACTTAGCGTCCCGTTGCACAGATGATACTGTCAAAGATTATTTTTTATCCCGTGGGCCATGGTTGCCATTAAACAACAGATGTCATTTTGACATTTTAAATACCAACGTTTGACCAGAAACCGGAAATTATGGTTATGGTAAATGACAAATATTCCACTTTCATTTCATACCCATTAGACCCTTAAGAAATGTTCAACCAATTTTCAGCCATCTTGGCTTTAGAGCTTTCCCGACTTGGCTACTTTAATCACATGATTTTGCCCCAAACAGAATACATTTTTCTATCTCTAAATGTACCCGCAACTCAACACTACTCATGTGTGTGTGTGTGTGTGTGTGTGTTTATATTTGAAGATATTATTTGAAGATATTATTCACGGATATTTTACAACTTGTTTTTGACACTGATTCAGAGGTTCAGACATGTTTTTCTTGACTCAATACCTATTTACATTTTGTTCTTGAGCGATGACGAATGGGATGTCATAGTCCTTCCTTTGTACACGACAGAATTCGGTACCACTATGAATATATGCAGAAGGAAAAGTCAGGATTTGTGCTGGCCGGTATCAAACAAGACGGAACTCTAAAAAATCCCCCTTTTGAGGTATGTTTTCTATAGATACAGTTGATAGATCACCGGTCCTAGAAAGCGGTTTCTGACAAAAGCGTTGTCTGACTTGAAAAGGCAGAGCTGGGTCGTGATTGGTTGAAAAGATGAAATGGGAAATAGCTGGCAAGGTTCCCGTGAGCCTGGAGAGGCAGGTGGCAGCCAAAGACAGAGCTTCTGCTCACTGATGACACAACTCACTTAATTATGTAACACATCATTGCTCCCTCTCCCTATGCCAGATTCTCTTCTGTCCAAACAAAATGTGAGATGATGTTTTTACGGCCATTTCAGCAGCTATTGCCATATCAGTTCGACTTTTGAGCCTTTAATTAACCAATGTGAAAGTAAAACTGCCAGCGGCGGGAGTCGAACCCACCACTTCTTGTCATCCCCCCATATAACCAAGAAAGGCACAGATCCAATGTTCTACCACGTGTGTTTGTGGGACCGGTCTCTCCTCTTTTAAGAGGTTACTGGCAGCAGAATATAATACATGGCTGAGAGATGGTTAAGTCTTATATTGAGTAAATAGGCTTCCAAGCTGTACCAGTCTCCAGATATAGTGTCTACAATAATGGGATGTTCTTCAGCGACAGATGCCAGGTGGTTTTAAGGAAACAATTACCGGAGAATAATCTTCCTTCCTTCTTTACTTGATATTCCTTTGGCAAAATCCTTGCTTATATAATTGGTATAAGAGACTGTGATACTTGTTTATTGTGTCTGCCATGCCAGTATTGTGCTTCCGTTTACCCATCTGTTCCGCAAACATAGCGCCATACATACTCAAAACGTGTTTTCATTGTCACACTGATACTTTTGTCAGTAATATACTCCCAGTCAACATGAATGTAAGCTGTGTTTATTTCATTTGGTGAATTAAATATGTCTCACACAATAGACTGCTATGCCTACATTGTTTCTGTGTGCGGCATGGTGGTAGTGGCATCCGTCTTCTTGGCACCTGGCTGGGTCAATCCTTTGATATCTGCTCATCCTCTTGAGTCTGCTATCTGTCACAATTTGATAGATCTCTTCTTTCTATTTTCCGTTCCATTCCAGTTCGACGAATACCATTATCGGATGTTTACGTTCAAATTAGTAATGTTTTCATCTTAAAACCAACAAATTGTGAAGAGTGCTCGGTGAGCGGTTACAAACTTTATAATTGACTACCCACTCTTTGATTTATACATTTTTGTGTAATTCTAGGATGTGATTTGAATATTTTAGGTGTCCTTGGATGAATGATGTCTTATATCGACAAATAAAAAGGCGTTATTCGTCTTAATCTTTGTGTGTTATAATTCAGTAAAACGATTATTCTTTTTTTTCCATTACCGTCTCTGATAAGCAATTTTTAATCAGAAATAATACATTAAGATAAATAGCGGAGGTCATTATGTGTGATGTTCAGTCAGAGACTGTTTTAAACAATCATGCTCCATCGTGCTAGAACACATAATGACTTTATGAAAGGTTCAGACAACTTTATTTGTTTGCTGGCCCTACATCTTGCTATATTCACGCAATCCCCAGGGGAGAGCAAATGGTAGTCTGCTGCTATCACACCATCTTCGTGATGATGCTGGATTCATTCCCTCAGCCAGCCATTCTCATGAATTCTACAATGATCAAGATATCTGCAGGGCCATAATGGTTTTACATCACGATGCTATTTCTCATCAGTATCTTTCTTGTTCCGATCCGGCTTGCATTGTTTTCTTGGGTAGTGGAATTAAAGAAACAGGGAAAATTCCCACAAATTATGCTTAGAAATTGGGAATGGCTGTCATTGCGAAGGCTTTCCACAAATTGCTTTCAGTAGCTCCGGTATGTAGATTTTATGCGATATGAGTCCTTGTCACGAGGCGTCAATCATTGAAGAAAGAACAATAACCATTGATAATAGTTCTATTGAATATTCTAATGATATGTTTTGCTGTCTAAACCACAGCATGTCTGTTCAGTATGATCATTTATGATACTCACGTTCAAGGTAAGGTTTGGGGTATTATTATCTGTTCATTTTGGAAATGCTTAGTCAGTAAATATATAATTTGTGAAACACGATGGGATATTTTCATGTGAATAAAATTTCAAACCTCAGAATTTCTTTACATCTTTTCTTTATATTTTTAAAACCTTATTCCAGAGTTTCCAAGGCCACGGGCCGTGGCGCAGTTGGCTAGAGCGCCAGCTTATTAGCGCCAGTTCCTCTGTCGTGATCCAAAGGTCGTGGGTTCGATCCCCGGCCATGCCGAGATTGAATCCATGATACAATTTCACACATGAGCTTCGGCCCGTGCCAAAAGGGGTTAACCCGGTGTCCTTGTAATTCTGTGACCGGTGGGTTGTCAAGTCAAGGACCTATGACATGACAATTCAGTGAGACAGCACTATCTGTTACAAGTAGGTCTCATCACGAAATGACTGAAATACTGTTGAAAGTGATGTAAAACCACAAACAAACAAAAAAACACACAATTCCAGTGTTTCCAAAGTCAGGTATATTCACTTATGGAAAAAAACCATGTAGTAAGCATGCAAAATTAAAGATCTTTCTAAGATTCAATATGAAAAACATATGATTTATATTCCATAAACTCAAATGACATTAAAACATATATATATATAAGTATAAATTACAACATATTGTTACCTTACTGTATTCACGGTGTATTGCTCATCTCATATTATATACTGTTAAATATTTTGCTATCTGTTAATGTCATATCACTTTACCTTGACCTACATGACAAAAATGATGCATGAAAATGTGTCAGAGACGAGATCTTCGTGAAAATTATTAACGTCCTTGTACTTGAAGGCTATAATCTATCATGTCTCAGCATCAGAAAATATACTTAGATGACATCTGATGTATCTTATATATAAATATATATTCACCATAAACAGGAAAACATATCAATCATACAGACCTCCGTGGATAGATAAAAACACCATAGTAGAACATTCTGCAACCAAACATCCAACTTGGCAAATTTATGTAACGCAAATAAGATGGGCACATGTCAGGAGAGAAATAACCTATGCCATGCACGGGAAGGTACACTTTTGCCCAATGTGAAAACGTGTATACATTATCTGATGAATTACTAGCCTTTATGGATAAATTGAATAACACGCAGAAATATATGAGAATTGTCGAAATTAATTAAAATTGGAGATTTTGATAAACAACCAATAAAGCAGTACAGATTTGAGAAACAATATGCTTTACACTTGAGAAAAATTGACGATTAAACAACTTTAAGACGTTGAGATTTAGTGACAATTGCAATCACATAATTACAACAACAAATGTAAATAGATATTAGATGTATCCCATTTTAAGTGTAAAAAGTAAAAAAAGTAAAGCTGACATTTATATACCGCTGATACCAGACAATGTCTGCTCATAGCGGTTGATAGTAACTGGCCAGGATTCGAATCTAGAACCCCTGGATCTCAAGGCGAATACTGTACCAATTGAGCTATTTCGGCCAGATAATAGCCCTGAGGACATGGAATGCAATAGCACTATAAATGGAATATATCAAAGCACCAAAACGTAAAAACTACCTGCCACTATGAATGCACAATGGGCAGATATAGTCTAATATGTGCTTCACATTTTAATGGCAATTGCTATCAAACTCCATTTATAGTTCTGTTAACCTCGTAGAATTTGCGATTCGGGGGAAAGACTCTGAAGATGATAAATGAGTAACCTAGCTATCGTTCAGTAAGTCATATCAACACAAACCTGATGGACATGCCAACACAGTTTTGGCTGTTTAATTTTACAAATTCTGCTCTATGATAAACTTAGGGTTACATTTGGGTCTATTCTAAGAAATATAAAAGAGTGTATGATTTGATGTTTGATATATATTTCTTTTTCAAATAGGCTAAAATCAAGTTCAGCTTTTTCTTCGTGTGCTTTAGTTAATAACCTTATTTTAAAATTTGTAATATTGAAAAACCTAGCTCTTTGTAAAATACAATAATGAGACGTATTGACTATCCTGTAAATCAAGTACAATATATAAAATATAATAAAATTTGTATAGCGCTATTTCAGGAAATGTCTGCTCGTGGCGCTTTAAGTATGATGGTCTAACAAAAACTTGAATATCTGTTCATTGTTCTGACCCGTAAAAAACTGAATTACCCCCTTTTCAGTAAAGTTCTGTTCAATTATTTCATTTGATCAATAGGTCAGATATATGATTGCTAAGGATAGAACGTTGATATTGCCAGAGTAAATAGATTCCATTTTGGAGTAATTCTAACTTAATAATCTGTCTCTTATGAATTAGTCCAATAATAAGGCAGCCGGTGTCGCCGGTGTATATCTTTGCCACCTGGATGGCTATACCCCTATTTTATGTGGACATTTTCTTTATTGACTATTTCACTCGACGTAAATAACCATCTTATATTGAATATTTCACAGGACAAGGCCATCTCGTTGCAAAGATTTCCTTGGCATTAACGGTCGGGGTAAATATCCTTATTAATTGCACCGGTTTCTTAAATCTGAATAGTGTACAGCAAGGTGCTTATGACATAAACACCTCTGTTGAGATGTGTAGATTTAACATGACTCAGTGGAAGGAAGTTCTAAATAATGCAAGTGTAAAGCAGTACCAATGTGGGATAAGAAATAAAGCTACTCATATAACAAACAGATGAAGTGACACAAGCCACCCCACTATTCTGCTCTTGTCTGCTTTCAAAGTTGGAATATAATGAGACATTCTGATATCACATGTTTTAGGAGTTTTCCTGTCAAAGGCATATCACCTCTTCAGCCATATCTTCATTTGAAGCGTGGCTTAAAGGAAACATTTTACTTCCCACAGAGAAATATGTGAGAGCTTTGTTCGGGAAAGAAGACGCAAATTAGTCTGTAAATCATGGAGACAATCGATGACGTTACATAAAAATGTGTTGTTTCTTTATGATGTCTTCAATGTCACGCCAATTTAAAATGATTTATTAAAATCCCAAAAAGCGACAGGTTTCAAGAATATTGCTAATATGTTTAATCAATTATCGCACGACTGACGAAAACAGAGCATAGGATTAAACTAATTTCACCAAGATCTTTTCAATAAAATTCTAATGGCTCAAATGGAATTTATAGTTGTCAAATGTAGGGGAATAAATGATGAAATATTATTCATTAGAGGAAGTAAAATCAATGTTTTTAAGCCGATGATAGCATAAAAGATTCCAAAATGAGAGCAACTAGATATAGTATTTTCTTCCAATTGAATTTCAGATTGCACGAGGTTTGCAAAATAACAGTCCCCCATTCACATAAATATGTGTAAAACAATGTACGTCATAATGTTAGCTTATGAATAAGGGGGGTTAAAGTTGGGGAGCCGTTAGGTGTCGAATTAGTCAGGTCAGGGGTCACACCCAGTAGGGGTGCCCAGTAGCCTAGCAACGGCGCGTGGTCACGTGGTGGTCTTGAGCATTGGCAGGCGGGCCAATTCAAAATCATTCTGTTGCTGACCACCGCTCTCACCAGACGTTTTTCTCCATACTGACCAGCCGACGTTAGCCAAGAAAGTATGTGCCGAAAAAGAAGAAGGGGCAGCGGGTTCGCGTCCAGAACCCACATGGCTTGAGCGGTGTAAGCAGCAGGGTCATGTTTAGTCCGTCCAGATGTGTCTCGTCCTGTGTGTCTTGTGTGTCGTCGACCGTCCCTGGACCGTGCAGTGTGTGTGTCCTTCGTCTCGTCGCCTGAGGTATTGTGTACGTCCTGTAATATCATAGACTGTATTGTATCATCATTGTGAACATTATAGACTGCATAATTTCATCATAGACCTGTATAGACATTTATAGACTGGCTAGGTGTCCTTCCCCGACCATGTCTACCAGGGAAAGGACATGCAGAGCATGTGGAGAGCCGGCCAAGGGTCACAAGGGCCCCATTGGCGTGGGTAACTGTATAAAGGGGACCACTGGCGAGTCCAGCCAGCCACTGGGAGCCGCAGCATGCATGCCACCAGAGGGTAGGTCTACCGTCACCGTCACCGACACAGCTAACCCGGCGTCACCGGTACTCAGCTCAGGTAACCCATTCCTGGACGTGACCCCAGCGAGGTTACCACTAGGTACCCCGCCCAGTTTTCCGGCAGCCGCCACCCCTGCAGTAGGGTTTCAAGACGTTAGTCAACATATGAACAATGTGAGTGGTAACCATTTGAGTGACATGTCTAATTTAGTTTCTCAAATTTCTGTTATGCTTCGCTCTCACCAGGACCTGTGCAAGACCGTGGCTGACATCCAGGACCGGCTAGGAGGGAGCCAGAGTACACAGCCTACTGCATACCCAATGCAGCCAGTGCAGAACAATGCTAACCCGGCGCACATCCACCAGGGAGCAGCAGCGCACTATGGGCCATCTTGGCAGCCCAAGGAGGCGGTCCTCATACCAGGGTTGACCCCACCACCGTCAGCGCACACACCCCCACAGTTGGGCGGTCCGGTCCCAGGCTTGACTAACGTCGACAGTGTAACAGATTTTTCCAAGCTATGTAAAGTGCAGAGCACCCCTGAAAAGACTGTCAAAGCTGCGTTACAGGGTGAGTTTATCCATATTGATGACTTTTTACAGAATTTGCATATGCCATCTGATAACATCAATAACATTGAGTCTTACATGGATAACACCGGGGCCATAGCCTATCGCCAGAAGAGACAACGCAGGCGGGTTTTTGATTTGTCTAGTTGGCTGGAGGCCTGGGGGGAGTATGAGCGCTTAATGGTTCACCAGCATGGGTTATTCATTTATGACCAAATGGCGGACTACCGCAGGCAGATAACGTCTTGGGAGAAACGTTATAAATGGTATAACGTTGCTACTCTGGACATGAGACATAGGTTAGAGCTCAGTAAGATATCGATAGAATTTAGCAAGATAAACCCACATTTAGTTTACACCATTCTCGACACAACAGCAGTTAAGGCTAACGTCCAGACATGCCCACGTTGCATGTCTGTTGACCACGTTAGGCAGGCGGATTGCCCCTTTCCCAGGGCGGCGTCGGCGGGTTATCTCCCGCCGACGCGTGAATCCAGTAAGACGCGCCAGGTACAGACTGAAATCTGTAACAACTACCAGACCCTTAAATGCAACTTTAAGGGCTGTCGCCGCCTTCACGCCTGCAGGCAGTGTAAAGGCCCCCTCCCATTTGACACCTGTATTAAGCAGGGCAAATGTGCAGCCGGTGGCGTCAAGCTCGTTTCTCAAACCTGAGTTCTGGCGTCACTGGTTGCAGGACTACCCCGATAGGGCGTTAGCCAAGGAGCTTTATGATAGGGCCTGCGTAGGTGTGAAGATAGGCTACACAGGTAAGCAGTTTAAGAGGATTTCCCCCAATTGGCAGTCTAGTTTGATATTTAAATCAGAAGTTACTAAGTTTGTCCGGGACAACGTTGCTTTAGGTAGGGTCGAGGGTCCCATTAGGGACCTCCCCACTAATTTTAGGGTCTCACCGTTAGGGGCCTTCTCAAAAAAAGACAAGTCAAAAATCCGTGTTATCCATGATCTCTCCTGGCCACCGGGCTGGTCTATTAATGATGGCATTGATGGGGATAATTATTCTTTAATATATGCTACTGTGGACGACGCCGTGCGCCGCATCCAACAATACAGCGACCCCTGGCTTACCAAGACGGACTTGGCTAACGCCTTCCAGAGCATCAAGATTCATCCCAGCCAAAGACACTTACTAGGTTTTATGTGGCCGGACGATAATGGTAACGATGAGTATTTTCAAATGGCCTGCCTGCCTTTTGGCCTGCGTAGCGCCCCCAGGCTATTTGATGACTTTGCATCCGCCCTGGAATTTATATATAAGAAGCGTGGAGCGTCCAGGGACACGATCCACTACCTGGACGATACAATGTGCATTGATGGCAGCAAGTCAGCTTGCCAGGAATCATTAGATATAGTCTTGGAGACATCCAATATGGCTGGGTTTGAGATACAGCACAAGAAAACGTTAGGCCCATCTAAGGTCCTGGAGTTTCTTGGGATAGTCATAGACACTATAAAAGGCCAGCTTAGGATCTCTGAGGAAAGGATGCAGGAAGTGTTAGCCAACTTAGAGGACCTGGGTAACGCCAGATACGCCACCAAGCGGACACTTCTCTCAATCACAGGGAAACTAACGTTCTGTTCTAAAGTTGTCTCTGGGGGAGCCATCTTCACGAGAAGGCTAATACACTTAGCCAAGAAGGCAAAAGCTCTACATCATAAAATCCGATTGTCTCATGAGGCCAGAGCTGACCTTGCATGGTGGAAGCGTTGCATACGTTCACACAACGGCGTGACGTTGTTCCCCTCAGCTTGGTCTATGCAGGATGCACATATTATATTTACTGATGCCTCCGACCTGGGCCTGGGCGTGGTATATGAACAGTCCTGGACTTTACTGCCGTTCACCAATAACTTTGCCTGGGTTAAGGAAAAGACTATAGCATGGCGTGAACTGATGGCAGTTGTTGTAGCGTTAGCCACCTTTGGCCCTCGCCTTGCCTATAAGAAGGTAGCCATGAACATAGACAACACGGCAGTGTGCTTCAGTATCAACGACAGGAAGTCTAAAGATCCAGGCATGATGAACCTCATACATTCACTGTATTATTACACCAGTATTTATAATATTGACTACAGGGCATTTCACCTGGGGACAATGTACAATGGCCCTGCTGACGCCCTCAGTAGGATGGATATCCAGAGGTTCAGGCACTTAATGCCCAACAGTGAGGGGCTGTGTACACCCCCTGTTAATATCTTGTATGATTATTGACTAACTGACCCGTTTGGGCAGTAGCAATGTAAAGGGGTCAATTTAAGTAGATTAAACTATATTATATTATATTATATTATATTATATTATATTATATTATACTATAGGTGCACTATAAAGTGTATTTAAGTTTGGTGGCCATTAGGCCATCATATATGTATATATTATTATATTAAGTTTATTTACCCACTAGCTGGTCGGATTCTCATAAGAGTCACCTTCAGGGTCTGCTACGCAGGCACCCGTTAGCCCGCAGGCGACGTAGCGTCACGTCATCATTGGTATCTCACTGAACACATTGTTCACCTTTTTCTTGCATTTATATACTTTGTAGAATTGGACAGGAGAATAGAGACGTTAGTCCACAGCGGTCTTAGGCCAAACACTCGGAGCACATACAGCTCTGCCCAAGCTACGTTCTGCAGGTTCTGCTATCAGCATGGTCTTCTCCCCATGCCCGCAGATGAGCTCACAGTTCTGAGGTTTATAGCTTATACAAGCTCCCTCACAGGTAAAGGCAGACAGGGACTGGCCCATAGCACCACTCACGTATATCTTGCTGCCATTAGGTCCATGCATGTAACCAATGGCCTAACACCCCCTCCAACTAACACCCCCAGGGTACAACTAGCCCTGAGGTCTATATTTGCGAACTCCCCCCCGCCTCTTCAAAAATTGCCCATTAAGTTCGACCTTCTCCACTTAATGCTTAAATCACTCCCTATGAGCTTAGATAGCCTAGCTTGGTCTGCTGCCCTAACACTTGGTTTTTTTGGATGCCTCCGGGGGGCGGAGTACACCGCCGTCAGTCACTACCCCACTGGTAGAATCATCTCCCCACCCCCACCAGTCTCGGCCGTTAGGTTTGGCTCCCAGGCAGGTCTTAAATTTATGTACTTCTCAGTTTCCTCTTCCAAAACATCCCCCCATGGTTTTAAGAAAACAATAGGTTGTTCCAGGCACAAGATATGTGCAGTCTGCATGATGTGGGACTATTTATCCGCTCGAGCGCGAATAGCGCGCATAGGCCATAGCGCCCCATTATTAGCTTTGGGTTCAGGCGCTCCAATCACTAAGCAGGCCCTTAACGCCACTATCAAGTCTTTGGTCAGTGCCCTAGGGAAGGACCCCGCAGGTTATTCAACCCATAGTTTAAGATGCGGATCTGCATCTCAGGCAAACATCAATAATTGGGAAGATGCTGACGTTTCAAAGTTAGGTTTATGGCGTTCTCAAGCTTATAAGCTATATATTAGGGAAAACCATCAGAAAGAAATTAACTTCTCCACAAGATTAGCACACAACAATTAATTACCTCCTACAATACATGGGCTTTAATATTTCATATAAGTATATATAATATTAATATGGGTTCATTCATGTATTGTCAATCATAGGCATTAGTCATACATTAGCGTTTATGTAATTGTGAATGTAATGTATTATTTATGTATATGTGTGGTTAATTAAGATATTCTATGTATGTTTGTATGATTATCTAGCGTTAATGCCACAGGTAGCCGCCAGATGGCGCGGCGGTCAATAAATGGTACAGCATTAATGTAACGTTAGGTAAGCCTGGTTGTGGTAGATTTAGTAAATAAATCAATTGTGTGCAAATTAAGTATTTTGTTCTCGGCTCCCAGTTCTTTAATGTTAGCTTATGAATAAGGGGGGTTAAAGTTGGGGAGCCGTTAGGTGTCGCATTAGTCAGGTCAGGGGTCACACCCAGTAGGGGTGCCCAGTAGCCTAGCAACGGCGCGTGGTCACGTGGTGGTCTTGAGCATTGGCAGGCGGGCCAATTCAAAATCATTCTGTTGCTGACCACCGCTCTCACCCACCTTCCCACCCTTTTAGCAGGATGAGTGTTAATTTAACATGTAATATTCCATATTTGGCTATTATACCGCTTTATGGGTTCATTCATGTATTGTCAATCATAGGCATTAGTCATACATTAGCGTTTATGTAATTGTGAATGTAATGTATTATTTATGTATATGTGTGGTTAATTAAGATATTCTATGTATGTTTGTATGATTATCTAGCGTTAATGCCACAGGTAGCCGCCAGATGGCGCGGCGGTCAATAAATGGTACAGCATTAATGTAACGTTAGGTAAGCCTGGTTGTGGTAGATTTAGTAAATAAATCAATTGTGTGCAAATTAAGTATTTTGTTCTCGGCTCCCAGTTCTTTAACCCTGGTATAAGGGCAAAAGGTGGAATGCATAAAAGCCACGAAGTCGGGAGCGGAGAAATCTCGCTCTCAAGAGAAACGTTAATATAGGCGCATAAAGCGTGCGATCGAGGAACACTTACTGTGGTCATGTGTCATATCTTTCTTTAAAAAGCCTCTACAGCATGTTTAAGAAGACAAAGGTTGCTAAGCATATAACACCATTAAGAACAAGGAACCCGGTCTGGCGTCTCATATTTGACGCTGAGGTCAAAGATCGGCAACAAGCGTTCATGCAAGATAACATTATTTGCATTTGTCAATGCAATATGGACATTAGAGAGTGGGCAACGTTTATTCTGTGCATGTGAGCTGCCAGAATGACATTTTATCTCTAAACTGGTATCCATTGGTGTTTAAATACCATTATAGATATAATCGTCATGCACAAGAACGCTGTTTCTTCCATTACCTTTTGTTGTTCGTATCGACATTAATATGATTTGGTAATAATAGAACAGATCTTCATTTGTGTTGGCACCGTTATATCACACAGGCCTGGAGAAGACCAATCATGTGGAAATACAACATGAAATCACTAATATAAAGTAGCGCTTTACATCATGGGTCATAAGGTCAGCGATGCTTACGACAGATGTCTCAATTATTATCATATTAGTCCAGATTGAAGGGAAGATCTAAGGAGGTTGAAAATATTGATCCTAGATTGCCTCCTTAAAGGAAATCGATGAGGTGATGTTAGTTGCCGGAGTAGACATTGCTTGATGGTGTCATGCATATGCTGATAATTATATACTAATTGATGACCCTTTTCTCGTTATAATCTGACCAATATATATATATTGTAGCAAATATAATATAATAACAACCCAAACTTAACAACCCAAACTTCCCGTGTCCAATAACAATGAATGCTTTCTTTTTCTTTATTGCCTTTATGTCAATGATAGCTAATCTACCAACAGCAGTGCACAGCACCATAATCTAGCCTTTCCCTACAAGAGCATAATGAGTATAATGTACCTGAGGATATCAACAGTAACTTCTGAAGGGGCCACTCAAAACATCATGGCAAGCTGTGAATCAGATATTTCACTGCTACTCTGTAGGCCTTATCCAGACAGGT
Source organism: Amphiduros pacificus (assembly GCA_949316495.1). NCBI lineage: Eukaryota > Metazoa > Annelida > Polychaeta > Phyllodocida > Hesionidae > Amphiduros > Amphiduros pacificus. The sequence continues at coordinate 21,072,389 of OX439004.1, read as the reverse complement.
GCATTCTAAACTACATATGCAGAGAATCACTGTGAAAGGTTTTATACAAAATCTATAGTGCCCTCTGTTATGGACTGGAGGTGACGCGTATGGAGGTGCAAGCAATAGATGTCTATCGTGTCGCTAATGTAGCGTTGTTTCCTGGTTCTCTGTAGGTGTATTGATTCTAGAGTCACTTTGAAACAGGGTGAGTTTCAATACCGTCAAGGTCACTTTCCTGGGGATATATAACTTATTCAACAGGCAATCCGTGGGAAATACTCCACATCATTGACTCATGAAATAACTTGAAATAAATAATACACCGGAAAAACCTTGAAATGGATAATAAATATATGAATGAGTTCAGTTTATATCAACATTTAATATCTGGTTTGTAAGGATAAAAATAGTATTTATCATCTATGATTTTGATTTATCATAACCAGCACACACATGTATACTAAGAGATTACATTTCACAAATGGCAACAAACGGACAGTGTCATCCTTGACGATGACATAGAGTTGACAAGCCTGACAAGACTACAGTTTCTTTCTTGGAAAAAGAACACAATTGTAGCAGCCTTAGCAACAGGGGGCAGAACAAAAGGGCGTAGTAGTTTCTTTAAGGAAATGAGAGCGTGGACGTTGAGATCATGGTTGCGGAGTGGTTTGTACTGAGAGGACAGGTGAGGAGAGAATCTAATGACCCACTTATACCTGCCTCGGCCTCGCCGCAACAACATCAAGCTACAGGTCCACACTAAACATCATTTGCCAATTCAGGTTTTCATTTTTCCAGGGGTGAATTAGTTTCAAGACAAATAGGCAATATCCGAGAACGGCATTATGAATTAGGCACAGTACATAAATTTCAATATCTTGATTCAAACATATTAATATCTGGATCGATATTATAATTGATCTGTCTTATATTTCTCTCATTTTCTTAACCATTACATGATGACGCAAATGCCAAAAAACATTTTGTTATTATGAGAAATTGTTCCCGATACAACGTTTGGGAAAATCAAATGTTTTAAAAAGGCATTTGAATAAACAAATGTGAATTGAGTGATATGTTGCTAAAAGTGAGATTCGGAGAAGCTTTTCCTGTTCATATTTGAGATCTCCTGCAATGATATTCACTGATTACACATATTTGTTTGACAGAAGTAAGATCAAACATTCGCCAGGACACTACCGAAATAGCTAGAAAGGAAAATAGGAGATTACAGAGGCTAACGATACTGAAACAGAAATCATACTTTGTGAAGTTTGTGTGATTGTTATTATGCCGGGAGATCTGTTAGAGCTTTAGTTCATCAAGTTTTGATTGAACAGCTTCATTCCAAGGTCAACTATATGTGGCAATGTCGCAGATTTCCCTGATAAAAGAGAAAAGAAACAGGGTTTACTTAGTGTACAGATAATAAGAAGGCTTTATATGTAATTAGGAAGGGGAATTGATGTATTGGTAGCATGTTTGTGTATTAGTTGCACTAACTAAGGCATAAGTCAGTCAAATATTGGATCGGTTCTTTAGAGCTGCCAGTCAATAAAACTAGTGTTCTGTGCGTTAAAGCGTTAAAAATGTTACAAATATGTCTATAAAACCATTTCATTACATTTTTTAAACGGAAATTTGTTTTCCATAATATCAAACATCTAGAGTGGGAAAGAATTGGAATAGGTATTGAATTTCAAAGTGTATGTTAACATTGAGCGTATATATCATTGTGGGAATGACTCCATTATAACAAATGATCTCAAGTTACACGAGGAACAGTCATTTTATATTTTTGTAATGGAAACATGAAAAAGAACTATTCGCAGATATTTCGGTCATTACTGAACCTCGAGTTTAGACAAACAGCCATGAACTTAGAATAAATCTATAAAAGAGTGCAAAAATAAAGGCGAAGCAAGGACAGTAAAGTGGTGCAATGTCCTATAATGGCTGCACTGTCTGTCACGGGAAATCAAACTATGCAGAAAATCCCCACAAAACGTTTGTAACTCGCCCACAGCAAACCTCTTAAAGAAACCAGATCCTGGAAGTAAAGAACATTTGGCATTCTCTGGAGCATCATCAAGACTCACAGCATTTTTGAGTGGTATGAGGCAAACTCTGGTTTGTATTGTGGTGAAAAAACCTTACAGATGTGACAGGTTGACATTCACTATTAATCATTTTACTTATTGTACCAAATACATTGAGAATTACCAATGATAAGTGTGTTTATTCAAAAATAAAAATTTAAATGTACCAGAGGGAAAATTATTTGATATATTTTCTGATATAAGCAGAGTATTGTATGGATGTGAATTAAGAATTGTGAGTCAGCTGTACTCATATATTCTTTAAATATTTGCGAGATAGATAGGCCCGGGGATATTGTCAACAATTATGAAGAGACCTGTGTCTTTAATGAAAACAAGAAGCTCTACTGAACGGGAAATATGTACCAAGTTTAATCAACAAGGACTCGACAGTAAACATAGGACATAATAACAAAATAATTGGTTGATATAGCACAACAATTTGGAATAATTTTGGCAATTTCATTTAGGATATTTTGGAAATATCACAGACAATCTCTAAGTAAACATAATACATGGGTGGGATGGCACACTCCAGACTGAGATAGCACATGGTTGAGAAGGCACCCACTTAGACTGAGATAGCACACTCCATGGTTGAGAAGGCACCCACTTAGACTGAGATAGCACACTCCATGGTTGAGAAGGCACCCACTTAGACTGAGATAGCACACTCCATGGTTGAGAAGGCACCCACTTAGACTGAGATAGCACACTCCATGGTTGAGAAGGCACCCAATTAGACTGAGATAGCACACTCCATGGTTGAGATAGCACACTCCAGACTGAGGTACGTGTAGTACACTATTCCATGGTTGAGAAGTCACTCATTAAGACTAAGATAGCTCACTTTAGACTGGGATAGTTCACTCCATGGATGAGATGGCACCAACAAGGGCTGGGCTAGCATACTCTATGGGAGAGATTGTACTTCACTTTGTCTTAACGAGTAGCGACTGAGGATGCCAACCGTCCCCGGGGAGCAGTTATATTGCAAGTCGGCCGCTGTCATGAGCAGGGCAAGCTATCTACCCATAGACCTACTGCTGTGGCAGCAAGCTTTTGTTTTGATTTAGATAAATGCCCTTCTGTGAAACTACCATTGACGCAAATGTATATAAACACTGAGTTTGAAGCTTTAATCATTTAATGATTATCGTTCAAAGAGATTGAGATTTTATGCCAATTTAGAGGCTTATATATGGCAGCATACGGTTCAATATAGACAGCTTGATGACAGCGCTGATGTTGGGATCATAACAACTGATGTACGATCTGTTCCATACAATATTCATAAGACAGCTTTTGTTGGTAGTGTGAACCAAGACACAGCCCCCATGTAAAACAATACAGGGCCCTGATGGCGCTCAATAAGGGACATACTGCATACTATGAGGCAGGCCTAAAATCAGGCTGAGCTATGGGAGCCGGAGCAGCGGGGCCAAATTGATGCATATTTCAATCTATCAGCTAAAAAACCAAGATGATCTGGGAAGAATACATGCCATGGTTCCTCTTTACTGCAGAATGTTTGAGAAATTGCTTCTTGGTTTATATTGCATAGCAACCATTTAAAGAATTAAATGAACAGGGACTCGACAGATAATTTGTCATGAAGCCGTCCATATGCTGATGATAATGGAGACATTAAGAACTAGGCCCGAGGCAAATGTGAGAGGCTTAAATTCATATCAAAGAGCATGCTACACTTCCCATGATTCATATTATGGAAATGAGTATACCGAAGAGATATCACTTTAAAATATACCTGACTTCACATTGTAAATTAAGATAAATAATAGATGATCCGGTCTGCGCCACTCTCAATGGAAAATTGTGATCATGATGTTTTGGTGATCTCATCGAAGGAAAAGGGCCTTATTTGGCTTACAGTGTAAATAAAGCAATCATTAGCACATCTAGGTTTGCCATATCTTGTTCTGGGCCTATTATCCCTTTAATCTCCTACCCTGGTTCGATGTGCGTGAATATATCGCCTTGAAATAATAGCACTATGCCATATAAACCACTCATATTTTCAAAATCGATTCCTACTAAAGGCTATATGTGGCATCGGTTTATGTTCATTGCCAAGTTTAACCCCCTTAAAGTGTCACGGTAACTACCAAACATCATGTGGACGCAATACTTGCACTGCATGTCCCCCAATAAATCACTATCAGGCACATCAATCAATGATTTCATCGATTTCCTGGTGATTTATTTCCTCTGTGAAAGTTGACCCATCCTCGTGTGTCGATTTTATCCAGACCTAGGGTAATATATGATACAAACAACCCTGATGTTGACATCTGGATGATATATGTCGCCCTGCAAATGGTAGCAGAATTAATTTGATTGTATGCAACTTATATGGTGAACAGAGGACCAGAGGTGAGACCTCCAAGGCCACCCAAGTCTTGAGAGAATCTAAGAAAGAGATATGGATCTCCTGAGCAATAAATGTGGCAAATATGACATATATTGTGACAGATGTTAGCCACCTTATAGAGGGGTCAAGTGAGGAAGGAAATATTATGGTTCTCAACCATTTTTGTCACATTTTCGCACGCTATCAATCAGGGTATTATGCTTATGTATTGCTGGTACACATTTGATTTCAAAGCACGAGGGTGAATAGGAGATTATCTATCTATATCATAGAAGATGATCATAATACCATCGGCAAACGATTGTCTAAACTTCTACTGTAAATCATGGTAGTTGTGCTGAAGTCAAGGTTGACTTAATACCTACTGACAATTATTACCAGGAGGACAGCGTCCCATTAAACTGTCACAGCGCTGCAGACCGAGGCCCATCAAGGACCAGGATGTAACATATAGGCAAAGGGCCTCCTACAACAAAACCGATTTGAAATGTACAGCTTCAAATATTGCATTTAGATCAAGTGGAGAAAATAAAACTTTCGTATTTATTTAATAGCACATTCTAGTTTATGTCATACAATATCAAATTATTTTGTGATGTGGGTAGATTTTCAAAGAATTATTATTATAATCATAATTATACTTATCTAAAAAGACAATTCATTTAACCTAACAGAGGGTCGAAGGGTGTTTTTTTAAATAGAACAACAATAAAGTTGATTCCAATGCTGGACTAATTTCCGTTTTTCTCTGAACTTCCAGACCCTGCATGGTTTGTACATATTAACGGCATAGAAATGCGGTCTTCTATGCACCTGCAAAACAACTCTTTATATGTTAATCTTTACAATATAAGCAGAAATCCAGTTTACTTGAGTCAAAAAGCATGCTGATTCAAGATTAGAAAGAAAATTGCTCATGAAGCTTGCTCATAAAGTATGTTTTGTTTGCATGTTTGTGGATCTTACCAGAATTCTCAGTTACAGATTATTGTAGTTTTTTCCATTGCCCCATTGATCTGGTTTTCTGCCCATATAATGTCAGAATCGACATGAGCTCTACGGCTTTATATAAATAACCGTGTCATGTTTGGAATGAATAATTTATAAAACAGACTAAAAACCTTAAAACATTTGAGCATTTTTATTTTTTGCTTTGTAGATGGGTCGTGAGAATGTAATATTTCCCATTATGAAATGTTTACCATCAATTTCCCGTTTGTTTGATAAAAGATATGTGGCAAAGAAATTTCTATTGTAATGAAAAGGTACATTTAAAGGTTAAAGAGACATGACCCATAATACAGAATGCCAAGAACAAATAAACACAAAGAATCCTGCACAAAGTGCGTCAAGCTATTGACACTGATTTGCCAGCAGAAAGCGATGCACTACCCTGACCCGCGTGCAGACCGCAGGTGTACTGTTTATACTAATTTACCAAGACGTTCTAAAAGGTGCAAAGCTTTCTCCAACCATTGTTAAGACCTGGTCAACGCTGACCTGTCAGGAGATCAGATGCCAAAGCATGCTTTGTAGTATTATTACCAATGGAGAAAGGCCAAATGTCAGGTTGGAGTTCTTGCATGTGGACCAGGCCAGGCTTGCCATTTGAATTTCACCTACGATAATTCTTGTCTACTTACCTTTTCGCGATGCCATCTTCTTACATTTTGCATTCAGTATCTAATACCTGGTAGAATTAATTATTCTTAGCTTTCTTCTAAAACCTTTAGAAGGTTGCTAATCCGAAATTAATAATACGAAATGCTGTTCATCCAAACAATATTACGACACTCAATGAATATTTCAGGCTGACCTTGGAACCAAGATTTCAGGCTTAATGTTAATCAAAGGAGACGAATGGGATATTCATTCCAGACTTTAGGCCTTAATAATATTTAATGCTGCAATGCACAAACAAATGTAAGAAGATGTAATACATTTTGTGATGCATGTTCCTTTCGGGAATGTTGAGCACTTTCAAACATGGCCGATCGCCCATTGCTGGACCCTATTAACCTACTATTGAAGCTTTCTAAGATCAATTTACCATTCTGAAGTGGGACCTTAAAAGGTCAAGCAATTCTCCCCACTTTTCTAATAGCCTAGAATTATGAACGATGCTTGGATAACACTTTGCCATTAATGGCTGCAAAATCATTTCCATCCTTTAGTGATTTAATACCAATTTGGCAAAAGTGCGTTAATAAATGGCCAGAGGGTTCACTATTATGCATTTAGTCTGAGATAAAATCTCCATGTTGATTGTAAAGGAAGGTAATTACTTGTACCAACCAAATCCCTGCCTTAATATTAATTACTTCTTGGGGATAAGTATGACAGCTTGATGGAACATAAAATCCAAATGATCATCTCTATGCCCCCAAGTAAATACTAGACAGAAATACATACATAATGTTGTACATTTACCACGTCCTTTTTTATGCCTGATCTGTGTTTTGCATGTGCTGGATGCATTTTTATGGTTGTAATGTAACAAGAGAACAAGATACATTCTACCACAGTAACCATGTTTTAGAGATGTGTACTCTAAACTTTTACAATTTTGATGAATATCTTATATCTATTTTGTCAATTCTTTGAAATACATTCCAGTAGACTGTATGTGACATAAGCATAACCTGTCTTTCAAAGATTATGGTGGAGAACACACTCATATAGTTAATATTGTATCAATCATACACCAATTACATTTACCATTATCATTATAGATTTTACCAAAAATGTCCCTAGCAGGCACGGCATTCCATTTTATAGGGCAATTTATTTTCAAACTAAAGCATTCAAGCAATAACATTTCCTGCAACTATTCCTTAAAAGCGACAGTCTCTTTTGATTCACATCGATTTCGTCTCTGGATACAGCATTCCCTTTTGGTATGACATTGAAAACAAGACCGGGAGATTTTCCTCCACCAGATTTGGGGAATCAATTCTGGTTGCTACCCTGCATTGACATGAGGCTATCTGTGTCATAGAATTCAAACATCCATCTATGGAAATGATGTGATTCTAGCCCAAATGCTTGTCCCAGTTGCTCATCATCCAGACGGGTGCTCAATATTTGCATTATGCTGAGATATGTCAGGGCAATTTCAGCGGCCGCGCCCTCTGGTACTGAGGGGGTTTTCTACCCATAAGATGTACACATAGTTATACTGTTCAATACCTTGTAACTAAATCTCATCTTTTCTTGCCTCATGACTAAATATTTTTGTAACGATGTTCGGAAAAAAATTAATTAAGTCTTCGGAATTCGATAGATTTACACAAATAATCAAGTTTTGGCTATCCCAGTGTTTGAATATATGGCAATGATATTACAGGAGTAAATAAAAACAGAATGGACGAGATGAAGTTGAATATAATAGAAAGAAACAAGAGTACATGAGCCGATGGATTTAGCATATTGCCCCATTGCCAAGCACTTAACTATGAAAACCCATTATTTCCTTAGCAATACGATGGACATCTACATAACCATCACATAACCATCGTTAAAGGAAAACAGTCAGAGATCTTCACGTAGTAATTCATGGCATAGTTTGATATACCAACTACGGTTCGTCTTTTTGTAATTAATAAGTACAGTGGATGTCCGAGACATAGAATACTTACTGATCATGAATAGGATTGTATTCTTGTCACATATGGCTGCGAAGTTATTTAATATTCACGTCACATAGGCTACTCATGGAAGAGCACTGAGTTGACTAAGTTGTGGAAACAGCCAAAGTATAGTTGCAAGGATGGGAATAGCTTCGTTTATCAGATTATACAGCAGTATGGAAATTGTAGGCCTCCTCGTCTACCATTGACTATTTCTGTTCAGACTGCCTTTATTCATTCAATCATTTTCTGACTTTATTCTTAACACTTTCTAATGGCAGCATGAATGGCCTCGTCATTTGTGCTCTATGATCGAGTATAACTACTTTGCGTTTGTGATTAAGTGCAAACCAATTCAAATTGATATGGAAACCAGTAAATGTTAACTAATATATTAGCGTGAATTTGGCGTTATTATGACTAAATCCTATTCAGTAAAGGTTACACAATCCTCCAATCAAATCCTTTATATAGGCCTCCCCTTATAACCAATTGGTCTGGACGTCCAACATAATATTTCACCCACCTATATCGACCTTGGGTAAGGTTTATTTGAGAGTGACTGTTGTCCATTTCACACCGACTTAGACCAGACAAGCGCTTCTAATGACATCTTGCCAGTCAGATATCAGGCTGAATGCTATCATATTTGGTCTGCTCCATCTGTACATGTCTCCAATGTGATGTCCGTAGATAGCGTAACCCCCAGTGCGATCCTCACTCTACCAAATTTTCAGTATGTGAAACCTTAACCCAAGCAATGATACATTGAGTGTGTATACAGCCGATATATATTGCGAAATACATGATATCATGGACACATACCTAAGAAAGAATGAATGTTATCTTGCAGTTTTACATGGTATTTTGACAGACAATCTTGGAAAGGACTATTTTAAGATCTACCCCTTATAGGGGCCCCTCCCTTTAAATATGTATCCCACTTCTTGTAGCGCGGTGTGGAGCAGGTCATCCCATTTGAGCTGTAATATGTCTTTGTTGTATTTTGTCATCCAGAATGTTTGGAAGATGAATCTTATTGTGTTTAATGATAGATGAATCTGTGAGTGAACCATGTTTTCACAAACACCATACCTATTACAAATCAGCTTGAAATTCTGTCCATATTAGCAAGTGTATCATGAATGAGAATACACGTGCATTTATAGATTTCTGATAAAGCACTTTCATAACCCTGCCAAAATTCACCTTAACTCATAGAGGGGTGAACCGAAGACAATTCTTGATGTTTGAGTAATTTCAAACTTCACTGGTCAACCATGAAATGTTCATTGATCATTTAATGGTTCATATAAAAGATTAAAGAGTACAAAGTGTATCAGTGAGATGTAAATACAGACAGGATTGGCAAATGAAACCAGTGTCATGCCTAGATTCCTTCATTAAAATGCAAGAAACCGAATACAAATCTGTGTGATATAGCTTTAAGAAAGAACTTCAAATAGGTAGTTATGACGATATGGCAATTGTTGTTTTCTGATAGGACCAGATTACGAATTAAACATTATTCTATAGATATTACAGTGTATAACTTGGTGTAACATCAGGTACCGATAAAAACGACACAGAAATTAATGTGTGAAATTAAACTTGTGTTCAGAATTCGAGGTGGTGATATTAACATGCATGAATTCCAGATACTTGATTAAACAATGACTTTAATTATATAAACCGTTAGTATAATCAGTGTGTTAAAGTATAATAGCCCATGATATAATGTGATTTATAAAATATAGGTGCAGTATATTTAAGGGATAGCGTGTAAGCAATGCATGAGTCAGTATTGTCTGGTGTCTGGCATCTCTATATATGAATATGTTGACCTTTCACTCTGCTAGAAGATTAATTAAGCAGGCTCATATGAGATATTCCTGGTATCAGCAGGGACATGTTAATGTGCACCATCATTTGAAATCAATATTCGGATTATGTTGCCTGGTTAAGGTATCCTCCAGGGGTTCTTAAATATCTACGCTGGCCCCAGGCATAATTAATGCATCCCCAAGATAACCATTGGCAGCCATTGATGTTTCCCTTAATTGTTGATCTAACTATTCCATTTTGATGCATCAGAACTGTATTTGTCAGGACATGTATAAAGAAGGACACGAAGTGTCAGTCGTCGATTTAACCCCAAAAATATTGAAAGATTATTAAGATTGAAATCACAATTAATGTATTTTTAAAGGAAATCTCGTCACCAGTTGTGTGTATGATAATAGGTTGTATCTTATATAGGTGAGGTGTTCCCTAAATATGACACATTCTCAGGGGTATTTTGATGGCGGATCATAAAGGAGGAAGAAGAATTTACAAATCGCAGGTAACCAATAAACACTTAACGTGGGGTTCCTGAAGAGGAAAATGCTAAGGTACGTGTATCCAAATTACTTTATTTACTGTTATTCATTAAGCTCTACCATCACACTTTACAAGAAATTAAAGTCAAACCACATCAGTTCTTTCTCACAATAAGTTATGAAAATACCCAACGTTCTGTTTACAATAAAACAGCTATAACCTATGATTTGTTTTTTTCTCCCATTTTTAGCTTTGCAAAGAGGATATGAGATCCAGACTACACACCTTGTACTGACACTCTGCAGGAAGAAGATCAAACATGCAAGTGTAGCCCCGCTGTAATTAAAACACTGTGCACTGGGGGGCGGGTCATCTTATATTCGCGGCAAAACGGCAGTCTCCCACTTGACAGGTCCAACATGAGTAAGCAATATCCTTATGGCCATTCTGACATCCCGGAGAGATTCGCAGACAGCTCGTACGACTTAAACAGACCAGTGAGATGGACTGGAGGACCATCAGCGGAAGAGCTATTGTCTATATGAACATGCCAACTAATGTACTCCACTCAGATCCCGTGTCATTTAGCTTCTCGTAGACCCAGTAAATATCACTCAACATGGCGCAGTGTTTTGTTTTTATTCTGATCATTGGCAGTAGCTTGTCTCAGGATGTGTCATAAGATAATGTGCTGTCTTGAGAAGATTATTTATCTTGTTGAATATTTTACAGCATTACTTCGGATAATGCCTGGGGTAAGTATTAAAAAACGAGAAAATTTGAGCGCAGTTGGCATAACCCATCAGATGAGTTTCTGACTTTGACACATGCAGCTTTGCATTATATACCTTATTTTTATTTGAAATTTGCACGTTGCATATCGTTTTTCATCTTCTTTCAATTTAGAATGATTTGTACCTCGTTTTCCATTAAGTATGTGACGACCTATTCACATTGTAGGTTTCTGATAACGACTGCTTTTTTACCCTATTAATGTTTTACATATTTTTGCCATTTATAAAAAATAACCTCTATTTATGCCAACAATACCAACGAAATGGATAAAATCACGTGGACAATCGTTGTGAATCCAATCTTTTGGTATATGATAATTATCCTGGTATTTTTCTATTCCTCACAATGAATTGTGAATATTTTCGCATTACCATATGTACACATTCTGCGATGCTAGCGGCTATTTTGTGCTGGGGCGCCCAGATTTATGATCTTAGAGGCATCATATTGGATTTCTGCTTCCTTCCCTCGCCGGAAGTCTCTGCCATTTTACCATGTTATTTGGTCGCATATGAAAATGGCAAATGTCGGCTATGGGGTTCTAATGGACGCGAAGTAGGCCAATATAAGAAGTCCTGGAACAAATACTGAAAGCAATCTTCCAATGTGAGTGAGGCCTGCTGAAATAATCGCCACCACAATTCCGTAATACTTGGCTACTTCAACGCACGCCTTTATTATCCGATTCAAATATATGAAGAAAATCTTAATAATATTAGTGCAGTTCATTGTGGTATATTTATGTTGAAGAAAAGTGTTGTCGAGAGAAATAATCGCATAATCGGCTCAGTTAGAAAGAATTGTTCTTATTTCAAGTTGACACGATAAAGCTTTCCGTGACGTTCGTTTGGGGATTGGCTACTCATATAATTTTGTCATTGTAGTAAGGATAAACATCGTCCAGGCACTTATCACTACGACTTAACCCCATTGTAATCCGTAATTCATATCGGAAAGATAGAAAACAATATGCTTCAAGATAACTTGAAGAAATCCCTTAGGAAACCTGTAAAATAACCTCAACTCAATATATTGTATTACTTACCAGTGTCTTATCATAAGAGGCGGTCACATGATAGATACGGTCCTAGCAACATGGTCCTATCAACATGGTCCTTCCAGTACGGCCCTATTAATATGGTCATATCAATATGATCTTTAATATGGTCTTATTAATAAATAGGTCCTCTCAACATGGTCCTATCAACATGGGCCTATCAACATGATCCTATCAACATGGTCCTATCAACATGGCCCTATCAACATGGTCCTATCAACATGGTCCTATCAACATGGTCCTCTCAACATGGTATTATCAACATGGTCCTATCAACATGGTCCTCTCAACATGGTCCTCTCAACATGGTCCTATCAACATGGTCCTAACAATATGGTCCTTCCAGTACGGCCCTATTAATATGATTCTATTAATATGATCTTTAATATGGTCTTATCAATATGTCCTAATAAATGGTCCTACCAATGTGTCTAAGAACAGGTTGATGATATGTGCAGCACTTCTGCGTGGAGGAAATATGTGTGATAAGAAACAGTAAAGTTGTCTGCCATCTTCACCTTCTCGTCTCGGCCTGTGCCCCTCTTAGCAAGCAATATAACAATGTCATTATTTTCCAAGGCAAACTAATTTGGGATTCTTATAGGCAGTTTTCTATAACAATGATGGCCACAACAAACACATTATCCGCGTTCTATGGGTAATAGCCAACCTGACTGACAGACTATTCAATGATTGCCCAATCCGATAGGAGGAGAACCCATTGCTTTATGGGTGGGGGAATAGTATAGTGACCCAATTAATCACCAATGATAGTGCAATGAAATGGGGAAGTAAAGATGAATTGTAACTTTTCAATCACCTTTTGACACATTCAATCAAATGCACATCAATAAATAAATGATTTTATCTTAATTGTTATCGTAGACGTAAGGCCATATTGCAGAACCCCCACCCCACTAAAATATATGACTTACATGGAATGTTCCTTAATAAAAAGATTGTAATGTCACATTCCTTATATAATGGTACTCCACGAATATGACAATTATGGCCTCGCCTCAGTTATACCTCTTCCGCCACAATGAGCTACAATGAAATGCTAAAAGGCCTGGGAGTCCCAGACCCGACATTGGCTTGATTTGTCTGCCACCTCTGTCGCCATTGTCTGTAAATGCTCCTTACATTGGTTATTGGTATTGATTTGATATCCGTATCTCCTCTCATGTCAGTGTTATTTATTGTATGGTATTATATTGCTGAGTGGCAACAATGAAAAGGTTGCCATTTCAGCCATCTAGGTGGCACTGTCAATAACATTACCTCTATCGTCTTGTCATAATTTGGTGCTTGATTTATGGCTGTTTCAGTAATTCGAGTCATTCCTATACATTCAACGCGAGCAAGTATTTCCGACCTAGCTTTATTCTATAAACGGCTTCAACTTTGCCATGAATTAACTAATCGCTTTTACTGTAATATCTTATGTTTCTAGCACAAGTTATTTTCAGTCTGATCAATTTTCTGTAACAAGTCATTATCGATAAATAATTAATATGTTTAAAGTTATCCTAATGAATAAATATATCAAACCGATTTGACAAAAATGATATAATAAGGCAATGAAGTGTGCGTGACAATCCTATGCTTGTGTAAGTAATGAAAAATATTCATAAGATATTAACTGCCCCTTTAACAAACATTTTGATTGTTAAAGATGTTAGATGGGAGACAATGGAATTTAATTTAACAAAAAAACATAAGGTTATCCATCTTTAATATATGTACTGCATGTAAAGGGCTTGTAGCCCTGCATCATGAGGTCAACACATGTCATTTACATCTCATAAGGTTAAAGGTCATTGACACCTCATGAGGTTAAATGTCAACACATGTCATTCACACCTCATGCCATTGTTTGTTGTGTTATATATTTGTGCATTGTGTATTTTGTGTGTATAATATCAGTTGTGGGCAAAACCTACAAATGTTCTCAATTATCAAGCAAACTTTACTCTGACAAATTAATAGATGGATCTAACCATGGTTGTATACACAATGTCATATTATAGGTCCATGCAAACCCATACATTCAAAGTGAACAGTGCTAAAGCATGCTGAGAAATACAACACTCGATCACTCATTCTGCCAAATGCACATGTCCTCAAGGCAGTCGGATATTGCTTACCTGTGATTAAGACAATATTTGAACTTTTTGACAGACTCAGAGCAGCAATTAGACCCAATGTTCACAGACCCCCATAATAGCTATGTAGAACCTACGTATGTTGTACTACACACGTATTTGACAGGCAATAGATCATTTCATTCCTTTTCCATTCATCCTGTCGAATTTCTCTATTTGATTAATTTCTTGTTTCAAATATTATTCTAAATTTAGATTTGCGGTTGTAAAACATGTCTACTTCAACACATGTTTTTTATCGATTGTATCTGTTCTCGAAGAAATATTCTTATACATGTTCATGCCGGAATTTGAGGAAGAGAATGAATTGTGATTCCTTTTCCTTTTATTAGAGTGGTTTGTCTCCCTGAAAGTTGTGCTCATCTTCCCACGCAACGTCCTCCCTCCTTGTGACAACATAATCCCTTAATCCGAAGCATCAACCAGAAAAATACATTTAGTGTAGCTACAGAATAGGACACAAAATCACACGCGATTTACACGATGCAGAGGGAGAATCATTAATCCGCCAAGGGGTGGAGGAAATATGTAAACATATTTTGATGTGAGAAAATGTATTTAGAACATTAACGTTTGCGGCAAAAATAAGGATGTTGTGATCACAAGGAGAATGTAAGCTTCAAATATATTGTAATTTCTGTTGTTCATGGAGAACATATATTTAGATTGGCCTTATACAAAATCCTATTTTATGATGTCGGTTTAATTCGGTTTTTTTCTTTTGATATCTGCAGACGCACACGTCATTGAACTAAACTGCACATCTATAGGCAGATTAATTTGTTTCAGAAAATAAGATCCGCATAGCTATAGAACAGGTAAAATTGCTCAGCCTCATAAAGAATTTATCACTCGGTCATTTGAAATTTGATAATCTCAGTTTATTGCATTTTTTTCAGCAACCATTACACATAGACACGTATATTATGATAACTGTTCCAAACAGTTTATTTCTTTTACAGTGGCCGGAGTTCCATTCTAGTTGGAGCAATGATTTTGGTTGTGCTAAATGATTGATAAAGGAAGAAATCAATTATTGAGTTGTTTCTCACTGCACTTCCACAGCTGATTAACAAATGCTGTGTATTACACTGTGTATCGTGCTTGTGTTAAAAGGATCGTCCTTATATTTTCGACAATATTGGTGTATTGACTGTTTTAGCTTAAAGGGCGCTAAAATGATAGTGAATACAGATATATCAGATAATAAAGGTCCAGAGAGTACAACATTAGGTCTTGTTTTCTTTTAATATTAAGTAAATAATATGATATAACACCTAATTTTCCTAAAAAGATTTGAATTTCTGCATCTTATTGCTCCAGTATTACATATACGCATGTGGACTCTGAGATACTTCCTATTCCGACGGTCAATACGTCTGTCATTAGGTCCCCAATTTACAACTCTCGTGGCATCAAACCTTTTGTACCTGTACACGCAATCAAACATATCTTATCCAACTTCTTAGGCTTTGTTCCAATTATTGCCTATTATTATCAACCTCATTCACCTGATTTCAAACTTAACTGTTTGCAATCTTGATTTGATTCTTTGGAGATGTGACTTTTTAATTTAGCCGGACTTCACGAGTGGAAGTGCATTTTGTTGATGATGATTACAGGTTCGATGCAATGCTAATAATAGCTGTGCTGATTTAAGTGTGAACTAATTGCCAACAAGCGGATCAATCAGATGAATTAAGTCAGAATTAGGGAAATAAGCCCGGATTTAATACCCTTTACAGAGGAAAATCATTAGTGATAATGCAAAATATTTGTCGCAATTTTCAATATTTATTCCCAGGAGAGAGTGAATAAATTGCTTGTTAAATGAATTGAAATATATAAAAAATGGCAAATGGGAAATGAGTTAATTCTCTCTATTGTTGTCCTTTTGTTGCTGAGGATAAATCTATCGGATACAAATAGATTGATATTCCAAACTCGTCTTTGTTCCGTATCATTCACAGGAGGGAAGGAAGTTTAATCGGTAAAGTTTATACTGGCTGTTCTCATCCTCGGGGAGTGCATGAATCAATTTTAGCAGAGCAACTCTGTTGAAGAGCGTCAAAACAAGACAGAATGGACAGCTGGAGTCAGATAGAAATAGACAAAGCATGCAACCTGACAGAGAATAAAAGCAGCTGCCCTCAACACTGCACTCTATGTTTCACATTTTTTTCTTCATTTTCTAAGCGAATTCTATTTGATTTGAGCACAGTTGCAATCATCGCTTTTTGAGTGTTGCATTTGACATGCCAGCTCAAAAGAAACATTCCTGCTGTGAAACATCTCACATTTCCTTTCATGGAAAAATTGCTTTGACAACTTTGGGAGAATTACTACATTCCCACCAATTCCATGTCGAAGCGGAGGATTAGATAATGTCTACATGCATGTAGATATTCATTGCGGCTTAGGTGAAAATAGACGTCCTACATAAAAAGGCCTAGGTCTGCCATTTACATATTCATTTCTCCCGCTTTTGTTTGTATCTCGTTTATGGAAAGGTCTACAATATTCTGTTGTGTAAGATGTATATTATATTTAAGATAAACGTCATATACCCTTTTGTTTTTTCCATCCCTCATTGCTACATGAACGTTATAGATATTAAAATATAGTATGTTTGGGGGTTTTACATCACTTTTAACATTATTTCAGTCATTTCGTGATGAGACCTACTTGTAGCAGATATAGTGCTGCCTCACTCAATTGTCATATCGCAGGTCCTTGACATGAGAACCCACCCAGTCACAGATTTACAATGACAACTGGTTAACCCTTTAGGCACGGTCCTCAGTTCATGTGTGGAATTGTATCATAAATTCAATCTCGGCATGGCCAGGGATCGGACCCACGACCTTTAGATCACCACAGAGAAACTGGTGCTAACAAGCTGGCACTCTAACCACCTGCGCCAGGGCCCGTGGCCCTATCAATATATATTGAACACTAATTAATTTATATTATGTTGTTTACGTTTTATTATATTGTGATATATCATATCATCATCCTGGAATACTGTTGTTGCCCCTGAAGATTTTAATATGAAACGGTTGAGATCCTTTTTCATCAGACAATGTCATCTTTGTAGCGTGTTTATCTGTGTTATATCGTATTACATCTCATCTGGCTTGTGACTCTCTCTCTCTCCCAGAATAGATGAATCATTCTCTCTCATCAGACTGGCGTCAATCTTGCCGGTCATCTATTATTTCAACATTTGGAAAATTATGATATCTTAGAATGCTCATTGACATTTTAATCATGATCAAGAATATCTTAATTTGGGGTTGGATGTAATATTTCTGGCATCTTGCTGAGGGTTGGTATTCAGTGTCTTTCCCCATTTTCTTTTCAAATATCAATGATGTGCCATAGATGTGCAGTGGTTACAGATAGCACGTTTACACTGTGAACCTCACGTAGCAATGCCTTATTATATTACATGAGAAGTATGCTCAGAGAAGGGTGAAATCCTCGGAATTGACTCGCCTCTTAATAGAATGGCCCTGATTTGAGAAAGCACTCGTTCAGTTAAATGCCTATCACAACTTGATCAATATAGCCATGACTGGAAAATATTGTCAGGATCCCTCAAAGAGATGATTTTGGCAAGGGTCGGCAAAGTTCAAAGTAAAGGAAGATGTCATGATAAGAGCTAGTGCCTTGCCTATGGTGAGCCATGTCTTCAGGAAATCTATGCTTGTCTTTGGGAAGTCTGCTACAGAAAAAGCTTTCATCCCTGAATAGCAAGACAGAGAGTGAAGGCGGATTCTCTTGGTGACTGAGTATACTGATAGCAAAAATATTCCTATAAGAGATATAACTTGCTTCTATAGAATGACACTATTTTTTCGCTTTGCTTCCGGTTTCCCTGGATACTTACATCTATATATAGACACTTCACACTATACCACGCAAAGGTATTCATTTTTTTACAAAATGAAAAAAAATGACTAAACAGCCTGCAGATAAGAACCATTTCATTTTCTTGAAACTGTTTTATGTTAATGTAAATGTTTCTTTATATCACTCTATTTTTGCAAATAACTGTTGAGGACAGAAATGTCACTTGATTCATCCACGAAGAATGAATATTTTCAAACAAAACAAACCTCACTCCTGCAAACTTAAATGCTTAGATTGGCAAGTCTACATCTACATCTGAACCGATTCATCGATATTTTAATCTGTTGGTGCAATGCCAAGCATGTAGTAGATTTATGTCAGAATCGCCCGAAGATAATCATATTATGATAAAATACTGCCATCATAAATATTATGTTAGTCTTTAGTCCATAAATCAATGTGTACGTGTTATTCCGACACACTAAACATACTTCTGCACAATACGTTTTCAGCTTATAATAAATCCAGGTTTTACTGATATAATTACAGAATGCAGAGATGGATATCTGCTCATTTTAAAACAATTTTAACATTTCTAAACCAATAATACCGATCCTGTTTATTGGTGAATTATTTTTATTCTAAGTCTATAATCGGATGTGTTATCGTATCAAATGTTCTCAGACATGTTAAGGCAGACGGTCTATAGAAGAGCTTTAACTTTCATAATATGACAAACAAAACATGTTGAGACACCATCAAGAGGTTTAGTTTACCTTTAATGCTGTCAAATTTGTAATTCTATGGGACATATGCATGGAATTATGTGAGCACTATATAAATCTTCGATTTAAACGTATAACATATTGTGCAAATCTGTTAAATATTAAAAATCATGTTCTGGTATTCACACCGCCCAGAATATTTTGATCAACTCGTTCATCATTATACAGACTGTATAATGATGGGGAAATATGAAAAATAATGGACAGGAATCAAACGTGTTAAAATGCCACAAACAGTGAGTACTTTAATATGTGCTATTACTGAGATATGGAACCTTAATCATTCTTCATTAATCAGGCTTCAATAAAAATGATGAAAATGTGTTAATTTCATGATACGTAATTGCTTGGTTGCTGTATTAATATGGCCAAACGGTACCTCCAGAATTGATTAAACTGAGGAGTCATCATAGGAGTCCTCCACGTCATATCATGTCACTGATATTTCTGGGAGATGTTATACAAGCTACGGACCGTGCTGGCCGCTTGTCAGCCTAATGTTGTGAGTAATCCTTCAAAGTCTGGCCAGGCGGCCCACAAGGACAGAGTAAGGACTGCTTCCCCGTGAGACCAGCATGGAAAATGCCTCATTACAGCCCCGGTCTGTGTGGGGGAAGTCTTATCCTGACCCGGCCTGCCAGGTGCACTTATTCTACAAGATATATACGTCCAAGTGTGGGTTGAAGCCGCCTGTTTATGTACGCGTTATGATTGTACAAAGCGCCACCTGCCAATTGCAGATAACTACCCTTGAAGAGTCGAGAACTCAGGAGTGATATCCTGAATCTTATGCTTTTACAAATTTGATAAATTAATGGTGTACATGATTTAATATGTCTTCTGTATGGCCACAATTATTCTTTGTCTCAACAGGTTTTTTTTATTAGAATTATGATTTCAATGATACATATTCTCTCATTTCATTTAGACTTTGAAAATATTTCTTGTGAATTCCCATCCTAATCTGTTGATTAAAATAAATGACAAACATCATGTTATGCCATTAAGTTAAGTCTTTCAGCGAAAAGTCAATATGAAGGTATATGTAAAAATATACATGTGATATGATCGCATTGTGAAAGAATCAATCTATTGTTGGCATGAGATGGCATCTGGCATTTATATGCTACATGTAAATGACACGAACTATGGTACATATAACCTGATACCTTATTCGCGAGGCGCCTTTTAATGCATTGCATCCCAATATTTCATATTTCAATTGTACGATGTTATGAATTTTTATTTGTTTTTGTCACATGTGGTATATGTCTCAGAATTAATATTTCATATCGAAACTCATTATTTCTTAGCTTTTTGTACATGTTTATGTAAGGTGAAAATTTGTTGGAAGTTTGTTATAAGCAGCATACAAAATGGAATGATGATTCTATCTAATATAAAATGAGTGCAATAGCAAATACATACAGAGATGCATGTGGCAAATGTTTTTTTCTTATTTTTTGGCAAAATTGTTGTATGTCCCGGCATTCACCTTCCTCTTATAGTAAACAATTGAAATGACAAGGTATGGCACAATTTATATGTCACACATTCTCAGGGTTTAAACAGCTACATCAGCCATTAGATGTTACACTTTTTTATATTGCGGCATTAGGTCTATTATATTGCATTATAAGTACAGAAGTGACTTGGCTTGTCCCCGCAGTTGTAACTTATGTAAACTTTATCACTTTTCATTAGACAAAAAAAAACATCCAAATATGTGAGTTCCGTATGTTATCATATACCGTTTGCGTGGGAAAAATCCATCTTCGCTTTCGACCAAAACATATCTCCATCAAATGTATAACTTGTTTTTTATAAAAAAAAGTGTAGTGATTTATATTCCTTCACATTCGCTTGTCTGTATACTTGTATACAAATATTTGTTTATTGCAATGCTAGATGCAAGAAGGGGTGAGACGGATATGTCCATGATTGGAATGCAAATTGCAGGTCGTACCGGCTATGGTCTATAGTCAACTTCACAGTGCTATGTTTGTAAAGGCAATTTTGGGCATGTTAGCTGCAGCTTACAATACATTCCTCTCCAATATGGTGTTTCCCCCCGAGGCATTTTCCTACCTACTATTTTGCGACACTGATTACGACAATGATGGATTATGTACTGAACCCCTTTACGTCAGCAACACTTTAAAATACGAAGGGCACATTGTGCACATGGTTTGGTCAGAATGCCGTGACAAACACAAATCTGAATTAAGCTTGGGTGAGAACTGACTTGGGAAGCTCATATACATGGTCCCTTTATTAACTTGTGAGCCACGGTGAGTATCATTCACATAACATATAACACAGTCAGAAATCTTAAGAGATTTAAGTGAAAAATGAAAGAAGCATTTCAAGATGGCTAATGGAACCTATTTTTTCATTGCATTCAATTCCCCGTGAGAATAGCTTAAATATTATTCACAACACATGCGTTTCTTTGGAAATGATTAATCATTTCACATGATGCAAAATTCTCATCTCCTTGGAGTGCCAATTTCTTATTTGCCCTCCTACAGTTTGTGAATATTTAATCTTTAATCTGCGTGGAGGGATCTTAAGATGTATTGCAATATACATTTCTAGTATAATAGGAAGTTGTTTTGCTAAACTTGTTACCCTATATGGATATGTTCTATAAATGAATAAATTGCAAACCAATTTTGAATATTTTACTTCTTAGCAATTGTAGACAAAAATACATTTAGAAATGTCTGGCCACGGGCCGTGGCACATTTAGATAGAGCATCAGTTTATGCCTCAGTCACATTTGCACCGGGCGCCGGCCGGGAAGTAAGAATCGGGCGACTTCCCAGTCTGCCGGGCACCGGGGAGTTTATTAGCAACAGTCTAAGAGATGCCGTAGCGGTGGTCACATTTTTAAAGGGCACCGCACGGCACCCGCAAAAAAATGACACAGACGTCTGCAGGACATCTTAAAGACGTCTGTATAATACCTCAGTCAGATTTGCGCCGATTTCAGTAAAGATGCCTGGCCGATGGCTATTTTTTACAAAATCAGCCGATAGTTCAGATTGCCGTGCGGGCACTGGGAGATCATCGGCCACAATTAGGCATCTTTAAGACGTTGGGCGGGTCATCGGGAATTTTAGCTGCAACATAAAAGTTGCTGGCATTTCCCCGATGTCTTATCAGCAAATATCATCTGAAAGTACACGGCAGTGTCCCAGCAGTGTCCCGCAGGAACATCGGCAGATCATCTTAGGGCTGCCGGTGGCATCGTGCGGTGAAAATAGGATTTATCTTATTTCATGTGTTTACAGGCCATCGTCAGATGATCCCACGGGCTCCCTACGATATGATATAGACGTCTTTAGGATATCTGACATACGTCTGTCAATGAGACAGACGTCTTTAGGATATCCTTCAGATGTCCGTGGTGTCTCATCTGGCAAGTGCCGTGTGGTGACCTTGTGACCACAGCTACGGCATATCTCAGATTGTTGCTGATGAACTCACCGGCGCCCGACAGACTGTGAAGTCGGCCGATTTTTACTCCCCAACCGGTGCCTGGTGCAAATGTGACTGAGGCATTATGTGACATCTGTAGGATATCCTAAAGACGTCTATATGAGACCGTAGGGAGCCCGGTGAATCATCTGACGATGGCGTGTGAACGCATGAAATAAAAAAAAATCCTATTTTCACCACACAATGCCACCGGCAGCCCTAAGATAATCTGCCGATGTGCCTGTGGGACCCTGCCGGGACCCTGTCGTGCACTTTAAGATGCTATTTACTGATAAGACATCGGGGAAACGCCGGCAACTTTTATGTTGCAGCTAAAAGTTCCTGATGACCCGTCCGACTTCTTAAAGATGCCCAATTGTGGCCGATGATCTCCTGGTGCCCACACGGTAAACTGAACTGCCAGGCATCTTTACTGAAATCGGCGCAAATGTGACTGAGGCATTATTAACGTTAACACCAGTTCCTCTGTGGTGATCCAAAGGTCGTGGGTTCGATCTTCGGGCATACCGAAATTGAATTCATGTTACAAGTTGTCATTTGAGCTGAGGCTTGTGACTAAAGGATTAACCCATTGTCCTTGAAAATCTGTGACCCAGTGGAACCTGCGACATGACAATTTAGTAAGGCAACACTATATCTGGTACAAGTAGGTCCCGTCATGAAAAGACTGAAATAATATGAAATTGATGTGAACCCCTAAACAGATTAAATCATATGTATATCAATTATAAAATGTCTGATCCAAATGCTTTTATTTTGCATTCTACTGTTGTTGATTTTGTTTGTTTGGGGTTTTACATCACTTTCAACATTATTTCAGTCATTTCGTGATGAGACCAACTTGTAGCACATATAGTGCTGCCTCACTGAATTGTCATATCGCAGGTCCTTGACATGACAATCCGCCCGGTCACAGATTTACAAGGAAAACGGGTTAACCTTTCAGGCACAGGCCTCAGCTCATGTGTGAAATTGAATCATGAATTCAATCTCGGCACGGCCGGGGATCGGACCCACGACCTTTGGATCACCACAGGAACTGGTGCTAATGAGCTGGCGCTCTAACCAACTGCGCCATGGCCCATGGCCCAACTGTTGTAAAATTCTGCATTTATATATGACCGAGAACCTGCATATATTAAACATAGGACTCAAAAATATTCCCCATAGCAATATGTACCTGTAAATTGTTATTCAAGGACATCTTCCCTGGTAATAAAGATCATATAAATCGTGCGCTAAGATGAGAAAATATGGGTTATGCCCGTTTTCAGGATAAAATGCACTACAATGAGGAAAAAGCGTTGTATAATGGAATCTTATTACAGCATAGCACAAAATGTGATCTCTCTTTAGCACTGCATCAATTTGTTCCACGTAATTTGTGAGTGGATTCTTCTCCATGTAGAATCGAGGACACAGGCGGGCACTGTGGAGGTGTTATTTACATTGTATGGCCTGTATGCGCAGTGCTAACATTGTCCATCTGGTCCTTAGATTGTTACATGCTACATATCTTGGCACTCTCTTAAGTGATCTATGGTGTTGTCAGCACTTTGTTGTTATCACTCTATCGCCGCCTGCACACAGCATAGTGTGATTTATGTTCACTTATTACGGTCTCCAAACCACATCTCCTTCTGACCACATTTCGCTAATCATGCTAATCGATATATTACTGTGACTTGCAGTTTGAATAGGCAATGTAACTAGACATTGGGGTTTATTCTTTATCCCCATCTCTCACGTTTGATGTTCTACTACATTTCTTTTCAATGCGCATGTGCGTGATAGTGGTGGTGGTGAAGGAAACTCAGCGAATGTATTGTTTTATTAAGCATTGTAAACGTGATCTGCTGTTCTTCCTCATATCATGTGGATGATTCCTGTAAAATACGTTTTATTAGGAAAATAGCACGAATTTCGTGTATGCACCTTGCGCCATGTTGTCCCTTTGTAGCGTGCAGAGAGGAATTCTTCTTGAGTCATAGACCCTGAAGAAATGGTTAAGAATAGTCAGGAACAGCTCTTTTAAGATGACATAGACATGAAGTTCGTATTATGTGGGTGATCAGCTATTGCTCTAAGGGCAACTTCTTTTGACTGGTCCCTCCTCCAAATCCGCCTCTATTTTCATTCCATAGATGGGAAGAACATTACGGCACTTCCTGTCATCTCAACGTTCTTGCATCACACGTCTTTGGGAGCATAATGGGTTAGTTATTTCAGCAGACGACATTTTTATTTTCGGTATCAAAATGGCGGGAAACGAGGGTAAAGGGCAGATAAGGACGGTGGGAGGGGTCGAGAAGCATGTTGCAGCCAATATTGGTGGTCCATTCCAGCCAAGTGAATGACAACCTCGGCAAGAGTAGGACAACCCATCACCATCATAAACAAGCTCAACCACTTTGAGACATGGAAGGAATATGCCTATTCCATCTTATATACCCCACCGCCATACCCACACCACCAGTATATGAATGGCACCTAAATCACACAAGCAAAAACAATGAGGAATCACAATTCTATCAGAGCAACTAATGCGATTGTCTTTTGAATTGTCTCTTATGATGCCGACTCTAGGGATGTTATTGCATGCACATGACATTTTCGTGACATTTCAATAAACATTTCATATCTCAGGGGCAATCTGTTAATTATGGTATTGAAATACTTGAGCACACACCAGTAGAGCTTTGTCTCTGTAATGATATTTTCTCAAATAAGCGTTAGTGTTATTTGCCGCTATTATTTAATGTCCTGTTTATAAGAAAAATATTGTTTCTGATGATAAAATTTCCCTACTGGAGGTCACACGCCAACGATGCCTTGACGTACTGTCTTGATGTCCTTAAGAATTACATTGACCTCGGCACAGCGAAATGTTTTCCAAATTTGAATCACATAAATCCTGAGAAAAAATGAGTGCGGAGGATTACATCTTTACGAGATATATCTTTCTTTATTACCCCTTTGTCAAACAGTATTTCATTTATTGTATTGAAAGTAATTTTCAATTAATACCACATAAATCGTAGATGTGATAGGCCTACTTTAGTTTTGGCTTATCAACATGGTCAATTATCATAACGTGTCCAAATAGAGGGCTTGTGTTGATCCCAGAAACAGCACTTATTGGCTTGGTGGCCCGAGCGATCTTCCCATGGGGCATTCATATTGCATATTGGCGATCCACAACCTGCCACCAAATCTCACAAGGCTTGCACAAATCCCAAACTGGGTCTGATTCGGTAATTTATCACAATTTATTATACAACTTTAACAAGAAGGCAAATGCTTTGCGCTGGGTGGTCGTCACATCAGGGAAAAACCTCTTATATTTCTTTGACAACCGAAGAAATATTTTCTTCTCAAGCACTTATCAGCGGTAATATGTACGGTAGATGCAGCTAATTCAGTTTTGAGAGTTGAAGCCTCGCCTTAATTGGCACCGGGTTATATTGGTCCAATCGCGTATGGTTTGCCTAATATCCCGTGGATAGCCCTTCAGATATGACCTTGTCAAACAGAGGTCAAATTTATTGCTTGTATTTGCTCCCTATTGAGTTTGGCACATTTGTTAGCAGCATTCATTCATCTACGTCAATAACACCACGAGGTGTGACAATACTATGAGAGAACTGTTGAAGGAAACGCATTTCTGATATGACGTCATCAATGTGTGCGTACCCAACAAAGAGGGCGCCATGTTTGATTCGGTTAGCTTCTGGGGAGAGGGAAATGTGGGTCAATGGTCATTCTTTCTCAGACTTGTCTGCTAAAAGCTCGTTTATCTCTATGCTTCTGCAAAGTCTAAACGTCCATCTAATCTAAAAAGTCTAGAAAATCGTTAAAAGCTTGTTTAGGCCAGAGAAGACTTTTCTGTTGAACATGGACCTTGAGCAGTTTGAGAAGATTATTCACCCCGAGCCTCTTACGAGATAACTTCAATTTTCTCTTATTTTATAGAATGTGTAAGTAAAAATTCAGTTACAAATTGAAGGGGTCGGTGGGACCTGGTTCAGTGGTAAGATGTCTGAGTTTTTAACCAGGAAAGTTGTTCATCTACAGTGCATTGTGATGATTAAAGAGATATGTAAATAAGTATTCTGAAAGAGTTGTAAGTAAAATGTTTTAAAAAACAGGATAATACTGATACCTTCTCTAGATTAGTGTTGCCCCGGAAAGGTCCATTAAACATAACATTGGATGTGAAAACTAAAATGAATTATGGTAATTGTCCCCCGATCTCAGACGATAGTAGGATATAGCTGCTCTGATCATTTTTGTATTGTGGAGACTATTTCTACAGTAACTGTAAACTACTGATGATCAGTCAAGCCTTGAATTGCGCTGGGAGTTCTCAGTTGATCACTCATATATTAGCAGCTTTATGGTGTGGACAAGTGAAGCTAGTTCAAGCGGCAAACTTATCACTTTGCTGCTAATAAGTAGAATTGCAGTTGGTTGCTTTTTGCAATGTACAGGCAATTCACCACACCAGCCTTCACCAAGACTAAGGCTTCCAATTTAGGAGCAACATATTTAAGTCTGAAACCAGTGCCCTGGAAAACCTTACATTACTCAAATGTTTGTGAACGCATTTGTATATTTGCCTCTGACTATGATGTTTTTCACAGGCTCGTATACCTGACTTTGGAGGTAAAACACTGGAGTAGGGAACAGTGATAACCAAAGACTATATTGAATAACCTAGAATAGGAGAATCGGGCTTGTTCAAATTAGGAACTTATGAACAATAAGAATATTTTGATTTTATTTTTAAATAGAAATGTATGAATATGCTGAACCATAATTATGTCCTTACAAGCATAAGGAAAATACAAAAAACTATATGTGGGAGGACGACATTATATTCTGCTGCGATGCAGGTCCCATTGTTGACATGTAAGAGATATTGTCAGACAGACAAAGAAACCAGAATCCCTAATTGATGGAAATGCGGATCAAATGACTTATGCCTTCATCTTGAAAAATGACAGTGTTTTGATAGCGACAAATGCCAGTTTTTACTCTTGGTGACCTCTGGTCAGCGATTATTGAGCGCTGGAGCAGACAACATTTAGAAGTTATTATGGACGCTGCTGTTGGTGATTGGCAGGAAAAGTGAGTGCGGGGGACAAGTTCAGATCGCGTGAAATTGACAACTACCATGGCGTCCATCCACAAGACCGTCATGTGACATACATTTGTGAAGTGAATAAAACACGGAATTCGTTATAACATTGATTACGGCTTGTTTTCTCTCTGACCTTTTTGATTGACAAATGGAGCGTCGAAAAGAATAATTTTGTGCTGCATTTTACAGATATTTAAGTGACATATAGAACCTTTCTATTTGTCGAAAACAGCAGCATCCGCCGCGACCCTACAAACGCCGGGAATATTTTTTTTTAAATAACGAATATGTTTTTGCCAATATCATTAACTCTCCGCGAATCATTTGATTGAAGTCGTTTTGTAAATTGAATTACAATTTGTACGATTGATCATCTTTGTGAATGTGATTATTTTCAATCTGTTGCTTTAAGCAAGTTCATTGATTTTTGACAGATGGGTTGTATCTCATGTCATTGGAACTAATTTTTGAAACGCCGAGCGTGAATTTCTATTGGACTGGGTGTTGGCTGTAAAAGTAATATTGAGTTCTGTCCACGAGTAGATTGCTTCCCCACCAAACAATATTTTACATACCACAGAAAATCAATTATGGAAAGTTTTCTCTAAAAACATAACTATTCAGATATTCTATACTTCTGTATTATGCTGCAAGCTTTGTTGATTTTCCATATATTTGTTTTTGGTACCTGTTAACTATCAATCTATTTGGAAATGGGATAAAAGTATATTAATACAAATCATTTTGTATCATGGGCAGTAAATTCGGTGCTAAAAATAAAATTGTCATACACAAATACCTATTAGATATACATAGCTTTACAGTCAAACGGGTTTAAAAAAAAGTTTGATCACAACATTACATTTGATATATAAGATACCTTAATAAAAAGATTGCTGTAAATATCAGTACACATAACAAGTAAAGTGTGGGTTCCGTCCATTATTCTGAAAGCAAACGATCTCTTCTAGCAGGTCATTTTATCCATAAATAATACTGTATGATAGCTAATATCAAAATCACTTAATACTGTTATGCCATTCAAGTTATTCTGGAAATGTTAAGCGCATGGCAAACGATTAGATAAATGAAGAATAACAGGGACATTTTGATGTCAGTGTTATTGACATTTTCTGACAATGTGTGTGTGTATGTGAAATACATGTATATATTATAAGATAAAAGGAATACTTATATTTCTATCAGTACTTTTATGAAATCTGTTAAAATTCAACATATGATTTTAAAGATGTAGTGAGAAAGATGAGTTTACTTTAGACGCTATTATATTCAAGTGAGCAGTACTATGGTGATGTGGGCGCAGATAGGGTACCATCTGAGTGGCTCATAGTGTGATATAAATACTGAAACCTTCAATAACGGGCTGCCCATACATGGGAATTCCTTAATTAAGAACACTCAAAGGAGGTAGTGTGGCTATCACAAAGTAGATGGCATGCTAATCCCCAGTATTACATCCTACCGGCATCTACCCATTATTCACATGGACTTGCAATGATGGCTAAGTGAATCCTGTTTAATCCTTTGTTAAGATACCTTCACTCTAACTGCATGTTGATTGACAATAGATGCCAAGATTAAAACTCACTTAAGATAATAGGCTTCAAGTGAGTGGTCCTCCATTATGGCGACGACAACCATAAGACAGTTCCATTTAGATCTTCAGGGGATTATTTTGGAGATACACACATTTAAAATGCAGATCACCTGTGTGTTTTCACGCCTATTCTTTTTTATTTTAGAATCCTATATTAACTTACACTACCTTTGCACAATGTAAAAACACCAAATGTCGTTACAGACATAATGGGACAAAGAAAACCGATGTATGAAATGAAACAATTACATACAAATGGAATTCCCGGATTTTTTTTCACTTGAAAATATCATCCACAATAAATGTGATTGTAACCCTTAAACAAATGTTTTTATTCCTATTGAGTGTACATCTCTTCTCTTATATAATATGAATGTAGATTAACATGATTTGTTCTTCTCTATGCTGCTCCTATGTGAGATAGCTTCCCTTGACCACATCCTCCGCGTGCCATTAACCGCCAGTCTAACAAAAGATCAATACAAATTATTATGAAAGCCCCAAAACAGCTGTCAGTGCTTATCGCTGTGCTCATTTGGTTTTGTTTAGGAGTGGCTAAACACTCCACCTGAGTATACTTAACTTCACCACCAAGTCCAAAATGTCTGAAAAATAAAAGCACAATGGAGCAAAGGAGAGCATAACATGACAGGATCTGAGAGGGTTTCGACTACTGTGCCCTACCTCTGATCAATACCACTGTTGGCCCCTGGTCTGAATGTGTGTGGGGGTCATTTGTTTGAAATTTAAACACGACAATTATTGTGAAAAATTGTAAAGTGGAATTGATCTGTAAAACATCAGATCTATTAAAATGCACTGCAAAAGGGAAAATAAAAATATTTCAACAATGATACGGACGTTTTCCTACTGAAGGGATATTCATAAAACTGGAATTAGCGAATGTGTTATATCTGTGGGTATTAATTGTAGTGCTGGGGTGTAGCTCAGTTGTGCAGCAGTATTGACCCTGAGTTAGGCAAGCAGTGGGATTCCATATGGAAGAGAGGCCATGTAGATTTGATTCGATCCAGCTACTTTCTTTCTGGAACCCTGCATCTTCCTCTGTTATCTGCTTCCCTCTCCCTCCAATGATTGCTTCCCCACCAACACAGTGATCAGAATATTAAGCAAGACTAACAAACAGGCTGTGTATTCTGGAGGAGTAATGGCCAAGATGTAAAGTTGCTTGCAGACTGTCTTCAAGGTAATGCCCGGAGGGGTGCTCACTGAATGATAGAGCCAAATGAGAGGATGTTGCATGCCACGGTAGTCACTGCACCGATAGCGGGTCATGCCTCCTCCACCTTCAAACTGCTGCTTTATATATTCTTAATTAGAATATATCCAGCATGAACGAAAATAGCCCTAATGAAATACACACCTTAAACGTTAAAAAAAATCTGTTATTAAGAACGTGTGTGAAGTATATTTTATATAGATTTATCAGAATATATCGGCAAAATGTAATCAAATATTAATCATGGTCTATCTATATTTATCCCGCAGTTAACAGTATCAGTATACACCAGTATCAAATATACATTTCTGAGCTTAAAATTAATTAGAAACTGAGATTGACTATTTTGTACCATAAACTTGATGTGGGGGGGGGGGGGGGGGGGGGGGGAGAAATCTTATCTTTAAAATGAAGGACATAGATGCCTTTTAAAAACATTCCACAAAATGTTATTTTGCTTTTCTATATTTCATTTGATTTAATGTGTGGGTACAAGATATCTTTTTACATTATCATTTAGTTGCCCTTGTATGCACCACTGCTGTATACAGCTCCCAGCTGATGTCATCCAGGCTCACTATTGTCCCCCTTATAAGATCGTTCCCTACAGTGCAGGTAAAAGTACTCTGACATTGTCACTATAGTCACTGAACAGCAAGGACCTGTCTCAACAATTCTACTTCAGATAATGAATGTTTTTGTGCGGATTGTGTGGAATTCTAGTTCTAATTGAAACTTGCACTACACATTGAGGAATTCCCTCACAATGTCTGGAATGAATTGGAAGTGGGAGGCATCACCTGTGGGGTCCATGCTGATGAGGCAAATCAATGGAAATGTCTGGCTGGTCATTCACAAAGCTTTCCCTCCTGCCTTAAGCAAAGAGTGAAGAGATAGACAAGAATGATAAAGATTTGCTGCTCAATAGTATGTGGCTTATGTTTTGAAAAAAACATTTCTTTAAAGAAAAACACAATTTTAATCTCCCGAGAAAGATATAAGAAAAATCATATCTAATGTCGATTGCTTTCACTGCGTGTTGCAGCTTTTGAATGAAAATGTCAATGTTTAATCCAAAATGTCTGTAGAAAATAATGTCAGATGCCAGCATTAATTGCTCCCGTTTCAAGCCTCATGAAATCACATGAATTATAATAGTTATTAATATTAATTAATAAATTATAAAGGAAATAATTAAGTAAGTTGATTTGTGAATGGCATTAAGTATGAATAATGACAACCAGACCCGGCCAAGCCCAGTAAATCTGGCACGATTTTTGTCCTGTGAAAGGCGCCTAAATTCTCCTGATGATATTGTCAATATTCTATACAGGACAGATATTTATCATCAAATTTGGTAGTAAGATTGTGTCCATGTCCAAACCCTTAGAGATCACAGAATCCCATCTTAGTAACTCGCTTGTGTCCTAATAAACATCTGGAATAAATAATAGTGGCACTGATGGTCCATGCAAACTACACATCAAAGGTCAATACACGTGAACAATCTGTCTTTATTAGCCAGGTAATCTGTGCAGTATCTGACCGGAAATAGGAGACTGCTTAGCGAGCATGGCCCGCGTGCCAATCTAATGGAACACTCTCCATGTAAACAAGCTAACACAAATAGCAGCCCTTCTCAATAGTCTAGTTGTGGAACACCATCAAATTTCCAAACTATTTCTTTTCCTTCTTAAAGTATGACATGGTGAAAAATCTAAAAGATGCCACATGTGTCAACATCAAATGATTCATTAAGCACAGGACGCTTTGGAGAATCAGCCGAAGACAGATGACTCCTACAGCCAGAGGATATTTTTCCTTGTCATTGCCCCAACAGAACATTGTAGAATCCTTTTTTGAGCTAATGTTCAAAACGTATATATGAATTAATTAAACAAATCTCTCATGTTTTCAAGATCGAATTTGTATTGAGTCATTGCGGAAAAATAGATACTTCATACCATTTCTATATCAATAAAATATCAAGACAAAAGAGAAGGATACAAATACAGGCATTTGTATTAATGTAGATTTCACTGGATATCTTCAATTTTAGCGTTTTGAGTTTAATGAGGGTTCTTCTCAGTTCATATCACGCTTATATTGCAAGGAAACATGGCAAATAGAGAAGTTCATATTTCTAATAAGCAATATTGGGGCAGTCCTATGCATTACTTATTCATGATCCTAACTTTTCACTACAGAAACTTTATACCAAACACATTGGAGGAAGTGACGTACACAAAATGTTCCTGTGACCTGTTTCCGAAATGTAAAATGCTGTGATAGAAGGAAAGTAATATCTATATGACAGACCTTATTTGACAGGCATCACATACCCATTGATATCATTTGTGACTTCAGTATGAATGGTCCCGATATGATGGTCCCCATTTCTTGTAGAGGATTCCCAGGGGTGTTCTTGGTCATCGACTTCCAGGGCATTTGGACAATACTAACAAATGCATCAATAAACCGGGACAGAGTTTTAGATTAGCGCGAGCTAGTTTATTCTGTGCCTCATGCGGCTGTGCAGAAGGAGTATTGTGTGAATCTATCGTCTGGGTGCCTTACAAATTTGTCAGAGCCAAGTATTTCAGTCATATATCAAGTCTATGTATACACTACATATGCTTTTCTTTATGAGTCTGTATCATCACTTTTTATGTACCAACAAAGGTTGATTGGCATCCATGGCTTGCCATAGAAAACATTTTATCGCAGTAATGTAGACATGTGCTAATACACAAATACCTACAAAGCTGACTTGATGGTTTGTATTGTGAGAAGTAAAATGAAACTTGCGAGCTTGCGGATATATAAGCTTCCTGCAGTAAGTTACAATTGAAAACATTTATTGTATATCATACCGACAGTATAATAGGGATGATACTGGCTTACCTTCTGAAAGTGATGCGGAGAACCTATGTATGTGTATATGTCTTTTTTTAGACTATTTCATTTTAAGGTATTGTACATAAAGAGTAGGAAGGTGAGTTGCGATAAGACATAGAATTTGCACTGTCCGCAGAGGTCTGTGTCATGTTTTCATTTGCTTGTATTAACGACCTAAGGCTTCATCAAATCAGATAAAAACCTTTTAACGGGACACAACGCCCTACTCCTTTGAAAGAATGGCTATCGATTTTCTTTTTGCATTATCATATGATATGATAAGACAAACCAATGCCTTAAATAACCAGTCATTTGGAACTGTCTGGAGTGAGAAACAACTCAGTAACACATATCTGCATGTACCTTTCTCGATCATGCAGCATGCCTGAAGTAATTGTCTAAACCGAGTTTTGAGCCCAGGATCTTTAAACAAATGTCTTACCAACTGAGCTACCCCAAAGGTATTCATTAAAATATATAATGTTAGCACAAATAGACATAAAAGGCAAACATGTTAATTACCCATTCATAATTCGGATGTGTATTTTATCATGATAATAAATCTGAAGAACTGTACCTGTACAAATGAACCTTTCTGCACAATACTGTATACTTGACAAATATTTCCAATTGCTTTGCTTTCCCTGTGCAAACTGCATTGTCAGGAGAGACACAGTTTGCCTATGTGCCAAAGTGTGTGGACAGATATCATGTCTCCCCGAATTCCACCTGTATCATCTATCATTGCCTGGTGCCCGATAAGAGACTACAGCTGCCCAGTCTTGTCATATCTCTGACATGTTGACATATAAACTGAACAAGAAGAATGACACAGATTACCATGGGAAGTATGGTTTCACATACTGGTGTACGGACAGCTCCAAAAATATCCAAAATCGAATATTAAATATAACGCCTTTCTTGTCTATTTAGGTTGAGTGAACATCTTGGAATTAACGGTTTTACTCAGGGCTACATGATTATATATGATTTACATATAATGCAATGTTAGACAATGGCATGACAAATCGTCCGACTATTTGGCCGACTGTAAATCTTTAACGTGGATTTTTTATACTTACTGTTATTAGGCTCTTCATATTTGGTAGAGACATACATCGTGATGTGTTTTAACATGGGCAATCAACAATGCTATGCTTGAGTGGACATGTCATGTATGAATGAACACTCATGAAAAGGGACATCACTTATTATCAAGAATGGGCTCTTCATACTTGGTATGGAGACTCAACATGGACTATTAACAATGTCACGCATGAATGAGCATTCAAAAAATAAAATTGCATACACTATGATTTAACATTGTTTGTGAATCCTCAGGGCATGTGTCCTGGTAAATTTCATAATAAAATGATTGCAACCTTTGATTACACGATGGTAGTCCTGTGTTCTATTTAGTCAATGATGGAGAATAAATGACCAGTGTTGACATATGTTGATGAGCTGACTGGAAAATAATAATGTAAAATTTGCTATTTACAAAACAAAAACAAACAATGTTAATTCATTGATTAGGCTATTTTTCAAAAGGATAATGGTAAAGAATTTTATAATTTTCATTGTTGCATAGCCGTATGGATTTTTAAATGAATATATGTAAACTTAATAATGTGTCCACCAGGGTATTCATATAAATACAAGGTTTTATATGTACTTTAAGTTGTGACACACACATGTATCTGCAATGTAATCGTAGTCCTTTAAAGATACATATTACTGTTAATAGCACCACTTTGTGCATAAATAGACAAAGAGTTAGAAGACATATATGGACCCAGAAGTCGGAGTCATTTTTGGTTCATAATGATTACTTTTGTCGCTGGTGTAGATTTATTCCTATTGAGTATACCAAGGTTTGTTTAGTCAGTGCCGGACCCTCTTTCGCAACACATCCATTGATGTTTTGTGTTCAATTACGTTTAAATGGGTTTTCTGATAGGTTTAATAAATCATACATTGTAGAAATAACCACTTAAATAGGTAAGTGAACCAATATTGTTTGAACCATCACTTTTTGTTCATGCACAACTAATCATGGAACCCTTTAAAAAAACAATCTATTTAAACCATGCTAGATTATCCCTTGATTGCTGAAACACTTCTCGCTTTATTCGCGTTCATATGTGAAATTATAATTCAGATCTTCTCACAGACAACAAAGAGATAAATCCACATGGCCATAGACTTAAATCACAATGCCCAAGCGGCAAA
Organism: Amphiduros pacificus; assembly: GCA_949316495.1. Taxonomy (NCBI): domain Eukaryota; kingdom Metazoa; phylum Annelida; class Polychaeta; order Phyllodocida; family Hesionidae; genus Amphiduros; species Amphiduros pacificus. The sequence goes on along the minus strand of OX439004.1, from coordinate 21,036,670 downwards.
TATTACAAGCTTTATTATTTTTGATTTGCTGGGCCTCCAATCTATGGACATTCTCGTCCAGTCCGGCCCAGTGTTTCATGCTCCAAGAAGTATGTCATAGCATCCTATGGCTGACTCTTACAATGGTTGATCAGTGCTACTTCACACCGTGTGCAGTTCCTAGGGGACTACAAGTCACAGCCGGCCTTGTCACTCCCTGATGGAATCCTTTGTCCTTCCACCCACTGCCCATCTCACTTTGATGGCTTCTTTATATCATTGCATGTCAGTGGTCAGGTTAGGGCCACATCCCTGCCAGATCTGGTGATGTTCTACAGAACAAGCCCTGGCCTGGCCGGACCGTCATTTCCGACACACAGCTGCTATATCTATATACCCATATACATGACAAGGACACCTGCCAAAATTCCAGCTGACCTTTGTGAGATAGGAGTAATGAAAATCAGGAGTAGATCACCGTTTATTTGTGTTGTATTGACAAAAACATACTCGTTACTCAAAGGATCCTTTTCAAATAATCTTGTTTCTACTGCCTTGAATATTTCTATGTATTGCATGTAATCCAATCCACAACAAATCAAAATATATCTGAGCTCAAAAAAGGGCATTTTTCCATTGGTCGGCTCCTACAATCAATCATACAATTATTTACGCTCCTATTTTACATGTAAGTATAAATGAGTAAAACTGTACATCACCCAACCATACCCACATTAATGCATGAATATAAATGCCACCATCCAACAAGACGCATATTAATGCATAAATATCCTTGCCCAAACAGTCATAAATCAATGGACAGTATAACATGCCCTTAACCACCAAAACATTAACAAACCAAAGCATTAAATGTTCTAACTCAAACATACACTCATCACCCAGACCCTACACAAACGCACACAAAATGCCGTCATCCACCCACCCATGTAGAGCCACAGTCATACAATTGAGTTTACTCACATATGTACCTTAATTGGTTTAACCCAACAACACACATCAAAGTATCTGTGAGCCTTCACTCACCAACACGTACGCTGGAACATGACTTTGGGATGGCAGCCACAATAACATAGCATATTTGAGTGTAACAATACATACAAAATGCGCCTTCCCAGGCAAATATCTGTGGAAAATTACACTTTATCTAATATGCTAAATTCTCAGGAGAAGTCTATTTGTCTATTCTCAGTATCTTGAGATATTAGATTCTCCCATGTGATTGTTGAATCTAAATAATTTTATCAAAATGCCAATCATCATCTGTGAGGCGTATTTTTGCACGTTTTTTTAAGAAAGAAAAGGTCTCATCAGAAGTGTTTCCACTGGAATGCTCTGAGCAGTCAAAGTGAATTCTAAAACAAAGAGTAGGTGCACGAATATCACCACATGGGCTTAATTATGGCAAGTCCCTCAGCAAAGAAATAGAGTACTTGCATGTCATGGAATGATTTTAAAGTCTAATTCAAAAGTGAAATACGGTTGTGATCATTATCCTCCAAACATTGAAAAGGTTCTCATGGAGATAAGTTTAATTCTTATCATATTTTTCATAAGGCAACACACATTTGTCCACAGCACCCATATGAATAATGCAAGCGAATTATTTTATTTTCTTATTCACCATGTGGGTTTATTTCATTATCACAGTAAGGGAGTTGCAATTTGCTAAATGTCATCTGGCAAGATCGATTTATAATGGTAAGATTGTTAGACAGTGGACATGTACGTATAGATTTCATCTGAATAAATGGTGAACATCCCATAAAGTTGGAGTTTTTTTGTCAAAAGTAGATTTCCTCGTTGGCTTTGGGCTTTGTAAGGTTAACAATCACCATGTTTGGCCAGACTAGTGTTGATTCTGCTTTTTTGACATTATCAGAAAACACAACGCTCTATTCATCATAATACTGTCTGGTCTGTTCCTGTCCAGGGAGGGTCTGTTAGGAACATTTGAGACCAAATAACAAGACCATTCCTGGTGGATAAAATGGGTCTGAACTATGTGAGATACACGCCTCTGCTGTTTACGTTGTATTGATTGAGAGTATATACAATAATGGACTCAATTCAGGTCAAGTTAAAATAAAGCCTGCAAATAACTACAAATACATTCTTGCCTGACAGTTTTGGAAAAAATTAAAATGAATTCGTCGTCACACACGGGGCCCTGGGTTGAGTGAATAGCTCTGTGCTGCTAAGGATAACCGATCAAAAAAAAAAAAATCTATGAAAGGGTATGCATTAGGGTCTGTATGTGTCATCATTCCCTGGTAGGTAAGGTAGCTCAGCCTGAGTGACGTGTCCCCCTTCCTCCGCTCCCCTCCAGCCTCACCCTATCCTGCTGGGACGGTGCGAACTCAGCTGACAGAAGATGAAGAAGTCAGCGTGGACAAATGGCGGAGAGGAGAAGGTCTGCGTTAATTATACAGACAAATGAGGGAGTGTTCGGGGACCATTGACTGCCAGACATGCTTCAAAGAGACTCTCCATTACACATCGCTGCAACCAGAAAAACGAATTTGGCAGAAGCAAACAGGCTCTGAATGGGAAGCTGAAAGCTGCCAAACTTTGGCGAGGAAACTCTCGGATTCTCACAGACAGACATTCATCCGGGTTAACACCAGGCCACCAGCTTCTAGTTTATGACATTAGGCAGTATGTGGAGACTTTCGCACGCAGTCATCCGTGAGATATGGAATTGAACTGACAGCTCGATGTCAGAATTATGCATTTTTGGCAACATAAATACATTTTTGCCTGCCTCATCCTTTTTGCATATATATAAATGTATGGGAATAAAATATTGATACTCGCTAATGTTATATTAAAAAGTGGAATAAGGATCCTTGTCATTTTCAACATCATATAAGTGCATATAACTTCGCAATCTCCAGAAGATCAGAAATGATTCACACATTCTTTTTTCCATTTACCAATTTCGACTGGTCCCATACGGTAAGGCTCAAACAATTTGGCTGGTTCCCCGAGGTAAAAGGCACATATGGTAATTAAAACTCAGCCACGGAGGGCAAGATACACGTTTCTCTTGGGTTGTGTCACTTGTGAACAGAGATATTACCCTCAGGACATACAAGTGTTTGGCAATAAGCTAGGGCTATTCTACTGAGATTCCAAGGTATCGTGGGAGCCTAATTCTATTTGTAACTTTCTCCAGATGAGGTGTGTCCAGCTTACCAACATACCGTCATTCCAGCATACTACTATTGTGTTCTTTGCTGTCGTCTATTATAATAATAATAATAATAATAATAATAATAATAAAATTTGTATAGCGCTGATACCAGACAAGTCTGTTCATAGCGCTGTTATTATATATTCACTCCTTTTGTATCATGACAATTTACTTATATGCATGCCCATTATTCACAGTGCATTTGGTCTGCTTTTGACAAACATGGGGACCCCTGAGTAAAGGTCATGCAGATTAAGTTTTCTGCAACAATACATTATTAAACCTATCTGATGGTATAAGAAATACAACTCCTTCAATATTTTTATGCAAATATGTTTTACAATAATTTATAAGAGTTTGTAAACATTGAATGAAGAATCGCTTTGAATCTTAGCAGAAGTCTTCATATCAATCTCGTGGGATATCAAATTTCCTTGAGCTTTGAAATGAAGAAACGCTTTGAATTGTATCAGAAGTAAGTCTTCGTATCAGTTTCTTAGGACATCAAATTTCCCTGAGCTTTTAGAGCTTTTGTGAACATTCATTGTTTAATGATAATTGTGAATATATCAATATAGCAGAGACACAATTATAAGCAAAAAATTCACAATCTATTCACTGTCTATTTATGAATGATTAGTAGTCGAAGTCATCATTATAGAGTAGATCGTGAGTAGATCGTATGAGTCTCACAAATAATGTTTGCATAAATGATGTATCATCTGAGATGGAATGTAGAATGTGGAGGAATATTTGGCCGGGGTTACAGCAGGGTAGTGAAGGCCGAGAGAATGTGAAAGGATCAGGTGTAACAGGAATCGCTCAGGTTAAATGTGTTAAAAGAAATACAAATTTTCCCATATAGTCTGCCCTTAAAAACATTTTCTGTGTGTCTCGTGAACAAATATTCAGAATTCGACGCTTGATATTCGTTTATATAAACAGCTCGTGTGAATATAACACAAGCTTCGTGCAAGGTTCGTTATGACTGGGTGTCCAGGAGTTGACAAATTCTGTTTATATGTGTCAAAGTCATATATTTGCAATATCACAATATCTGTTTACAGAGCATTAACATAACAAATAGTCGTTCTCTTTAAACACAGTATATTATCATTATTACCAGATGTTTGACCACGCATAATAATAAAAAACAAACATTCTGGCTTTAAACAATGGCAAACATGCATCTGAAAACCATCTTATGAATAAGTATTGGTTGTACTTGATCACAGAATATTGTCATGTATTCAGAGACCATTTAAAGCATAAATGGTTTGCATTTGACGGTGTATATCTCACAGAGATAGCCCTCCTAAGTGATCCTGCTTTGTGCCGTGTGATAGTTCTCTTTGAAGTTTTAATGTTTATATAAATGATCCTTTGATTCATGATAAGGGGCTGATCCGTATCTTTACACAAGCTATTGTTTCCTCGTCATTTAATATTTCAAATCACCCATATTTCCCAATGGCACAATATACGGGTACTCCAAGAACCAATTACAGACGAGGGTCTGAACTATAAAAAAAAACATTATGAATAATTATTACTTTGAAGTTTAATTGGCAGTCACTCATTTTAATAATCGAAGAATAGTTCATAAAATAACAAATATATTTTCTGCCAGTTTGCTGTACAAAATTGGGATATGATTCTGAATTGATATACTATTTTTCATAAATACAAAATGCCCAAGGTTAGCTTTGTGGCCGATTTAACCTGCTCAAAGTTGAAAATCCATGAATAAATCTTACATCGTCAGAATTGTACATAAAGGTTCAGGTTAGAAATTACTTGGCTATTTAATCCTTGTAATCTGCTCTCCAGGATTTTAGTAAGTCTGTTCAAAATGTACAGGAATGACCCGAGCAAGGAGTACATGCTTGGAAATATGTTGCATTGTAAACTTTCATCCATCTTTCTTCCTGGGATGGAAATTCTAGATTAACCAGCCAATGTAAACGATATCACGATTTTGTTGTGCAGTCTTTATATGAATATATTGTAATGAGCATAATGAATGTCTCCATTTCGAAGGCAAAACAAAAAAAATGATATAAAGACTAAAAGAATTGGGTCAACTACGATCGTAGAGCCACGAAAGTGCAGTGGATATGGAAGAGCAGACGAGAATTGTCCCTATCATGACGATGCAATACTGTCACCTAGTGGACGTTTCACGCCTTTCACAGATCTATTTCAATGCTGGAGATGCCAAAGGGTAGGAATTCTTTTTATATTCACTATATAGTGGTCGTAATGATTAAGTAGGTGTTTAACAGCCTAAAAAATACATCATATGCGCTTGTTCTTACCTTGAAAGGTATGGACCAGATTAATTTATGTGATTTATGTGATTTATGTGATTTTCTGCCTGCATTACCTAACATTGTCTCTGAGATTAACTTGGAATAGTTGAAACATTTACGAAAATTTGGGATAAATGTCTGAAGTCCTGAGGTATCAAAAAAACATTAAATGGAAATTTAAGATATGATTAAAATAATGAACCTTTTTAATGCGTACTTGTAAATCACATACTGTTGGCAACCATGAGGTGGCAACTCTCTGGCACCAGCTTGAGTCAAGGTCATCTGCATCATTTGGAAGAGGAAAAGGAAGTCTTCTAATGGGTTCTGTCTTCAAATAACCAGCTTTCCACAGCTGGCTGTATGCCATGGTTTGTATTACCTTGGAGTAATTACTCCAAGGTATTACTATGGTTTTGTATTGATGAAAGATCCTCTTTAGAAATAAAGAATGGGGCATCAAGTTTAGAAATAGCTTATAAACGGAGCTAAAACATTGCTTATATGAACAAATCTAGTGTGATTAACTGGAACATTGTTATAAATGTGTAAGACACACCAAACCACCATTTCAAGGTTGGCCTCATGATCAACTTGCTCAAAGTTTAAAGTCTACAATAAAATCTTGAAATTTGATCCATGTAGAAAATTGGAATATGAAGATTTCATATTTGTTTTCTGCATAAGGTTCCTATTTTTTATATTTTCTATGTTGGCAAAACACATATTCAATTCCATATGTTCTGACATGCATATTGCTCAAATATTACCCCAGTATGAAGATTTTATATTTGTTTACTATATAAAGTCAGTATTATTAATATTATCTATGTTTGCAAAATAAAATAATAAAAATTATATTCTATTGATATGCAAATTACTCAATAAGAACTACAATATAAAGATTTCATATTTTTCTTTTTTTTTTGGTATCAAGTCATTTCTATTATTTTATATTCATCTGCATTTGCAATACACAAATCAATTTATGTTTTCTGAAGTATATATCACTCAAACAGAACCCCAATATTAAGATTTCAGCTTCAGCATGAAAATAATACTTTTCCCAACCAGGATTGGAACCCTGGACCTTTGGCATAGAAGACAGATACCATAACCACTGAGCCATGTATCACCTTGTGTCAGTACTGTAGAAAACTTGGAGTCACAGCATTGTATGACAATTGAAATTGTTCCATTTCTTGGAATAAAGACATTTTATTTTATTTTATTTTATTTTCTCCATTTGCAAAAAAAAAAAGAAAAAGAAAAAAGAAAGAAAAACACATTTGTGTTCTTACTTTCAATTTGCTCTAAAAAGATCCCAACATGAAGATTTCACCTTTGTTTATTGTATAAAGTCATTATTTTTTATAATTTCTAGCAAAACAAAAATGTTGCAATTCTATATGATCTGATGTGCATGTTGTGAAAATAAAACTTCAAAATGAAGATTTCAGATTCAGCATGAATAAAAAAGAAAGAAAAAAGCATAAAAAAAAGATACTTGTATGATACAAGTATCTTTAAAAAAAAAAGATACTTGTTCCTGGCGGGAATCGAACCACAGACCTTGAGCATGGGAGACAGATGTCTTACCCACTGAGCCATGTTGAATAGCATGACTTGACCTTCTCACTGGTACATCACACATATAGTCAACATCTTTATCACTTTGTCAGGTTATTTTATAAAGGGATATTCAGTTATTTCACACAACAGCCAACGTTAGATTTGTAGAGTAAAATTTTCCAAAAGCTGTCTAAGCTGATATCAATAGTAATGCAAATAGATAAAAAGAAACAGATATCTATAACTCATCTCTCATTTAGATCTAACCATTTTCTAGTTGATTCTCTGTAGGTAGGTACATAATGTTACCATGTAGTTATTTATATTGAATATGAGGTGTGTCATATAATGTCCATGCACATTTTATATATTTAACTCGAACTCATAAAACAGAGAATAGAAAGAAACATAGAATATCAGTCCGGTAGGATGTTAGTTTCATAGGGAGTTAATGTGTTGATATGTACTCAATGAGTTCACTCATAACAGAAATCAAGATGGCCGAATGTTGGTTGGGAAAGTGCTTGATTTCTCTTAAGGGGAGTACATGTCATGACGTCGTATTTCTGATAGATTGACACAACACATTTTAAACCATTAACAGAACAGGACGTCTGATGAAAAGGAGAAGTGATGGAAAATGTGCGTATGTTTGTTTTTCTCTATGTATAAAGTTTGAGGTCACTTTCAACTTGGTTTCAGTCATAACGTGACAGGACCTACGTGCAACTGATAGATGTGCCTCACAAAATTGAAAATCAATCCGTCACAGGTTTTGAAAAGGACAATGCTTTGATGATGGGTATACCGTTGATGGGGGAAATAGTTATGTGAGTACAATATCCGTCACTTAGGGGACAGATGTGGGACTGCTATCCACAGTGTGATTCAATCAGCTTCAATCCCTCAGAGGGACCTACTGAGATTGACTAAAATGTGCTCTTACCTTTAAAGCGCATTAAGTTAAGTTGTCCAATTTAGCCAATATAATAAAGAAAGAACTAATTCCCTCTCCCCAAAGAACACGTCAAAAAGAGCAGCAGTTTGAACTCATTTTGCACATTTCAATGAGCTTAACAGTCTATTTCTTCAAACAACTGGTTGCATCTGTACTGAAGTATAAAATACAAACTTTGATGTACTTTTTTTCTATCTGGATTCTACTGTCATTTTAAGGGATTTACCCACATTTTTGTGATTTCTAGATGAACCTCTCTGTAAAATAGTTTTGCCTTTTCACAATTGTTTTAGTATTGCAATCTATTTTGCTGGCTCTCGTTATTGTGTGCGACTTAATGCTGTATAGCAAATGGTGAACAGCACAATGTGCCTCTTTATTGATGCACAGACCTGTATGAGATTGCTGTAAAAACAGTTATTGAGCTTAGAGTAAGACCAAACGCTCGCCTTAAGTGGAGGTAGAGCTTTATTCAAGTAAAGCGGTACAAGTCACACTAGAACACACACTAGAACACACACTAGAACACACACTAGAACACACTTAATCATTACTAATTACTAATTATATAAACTTAACCCAGAACTACTAACCAATAACTAACCCAGTACATAGTATATTTAATGTTCGAAGATCTAATCATAATATAATGACACAAACCAGACTGACCAGACGTGGTAGAAGGCGGGAACCTGGTGGTGACACCCTGAGGGTACCCTCATACCCGTATACCCCCATGGCATGTGCGAGCAGAGGTGGCAGCTCCAGGCTTCCTCTAACTCCGGTTAAATAACTCTAACCTCCACAAAATCGATTTTCATGGGACACGAAGTGACACATAGTCTTATAATTTGAGTGCCATCTGGTGGTAAAATAGTAAAGTTCTTCTCGGAGCAACATGGCAACAGGACAAGGAGTGAAAATGAGTTCAAGAAGCATATCCACACAATAAGCCACTGGCACGTCAACTGTGCAACCCATATTTTAGTAGTTTGTGTTTTGAATTGTATTCTAAAGATCATTGAGGTTTTAAGGTTGTGGAATTTGTATAGAAATGAAAATAAAACACACCGCATATTAGATATTCGTGTTTAAAGGTAAATCAGATTACGTTATTTTAAAACAAATAGAAAAATATGTCGATTAGAAATTTATTTGGGATTAAGATCAAATGTACTGTATTCAAGTCAAGAGATGTGTCTCGAAAGTTATGGCCAAACAAAGCCAGATTGGCACCCAGTTGTCAAACATTCATTCTACCATAGGGTGAAATAGCGAGAACACAGTCCTAGTCATCCAAGGCACTCATGATAAATTGATAGAGATTACGAGAGGTGACTGTCATTGTGTGGAAGTGATGCCATCTCCCTGTGGGAAGTAGTATCGAGTGTCATATTCTTAGAATTATGCGTCAAGAGGTCAAACATATATCTCCCTCAGTAACCTAGGGGTCGGTCTTCACTGGATTTTGAACAACGATTAAGGTTTTTATTTTTTTATCTTCTATCCATAAATTACTGCTTCAAGGTATTTCTTTGACGGTAAGATAAACATTCACTATATATGATTTAACATTTCAGATATTATCAATATTAAATGTTCACTTTTGTATACAACTTGGTATATTTATTGTGGTCCCAGAAGACATGGGAAAGGAGCTTCAGCAGCGCGCTGATTGAACTTGGCTGGCATCATAGTGATAGTTGTTTCAATAATGATGTTATAATCTATTCCAAATTGAAAGGTGTGGATTATATGTTTGTTTGTTTGTTTGTTTGTTTGTTTTTTGTTTGGGGTTTTACATCACTTTCAACATTATTTCAGTCATTTTGTGATGAGACCTACTTGTAGCAGATATAGTGATGCCTCACTGAATTCTCATGTCGCAGGTCCTTGACATGACAACCCACCCGGTCACAGATTTACAAGGACAATGGGTTAACCCTTTGGCACAGGCCTCAGCTCATGTGTGAAATCGTATCATCAATTCAAGGTATTTTGAACAACGATTAAGGTTTTTATTTTTTTATCTTCTATCGATAAATTACTGATTACTGATCGACACGGCCTGGGATTAAACCCAAGACCTTTGGATCACCGCAGGGGAACTAGTGCTAATAAGCTGGCGCTCTAACCAACTGCGCCACGGCCCGGGGCCTGGATTATATGTTGCAGACTGGGCTACAATTCCTCTGTATGAGCTATAATAGAACAACGCGAGATTTTAGGGGGAAACACTTACAGATAGAGAGGGACCTTAGGTACAGAAGCAACTTTTAAGGGTTTGGGAATGTTACAGTTCCTGCCGTCGGAAGATTGTACTTTTTATATAGCATAGCAGAATATTCTCATAATAAGAAAAATGTGTATATTGGGAACTTAACCTTTGCGCATGTACTTTTCGCATGTTCTTTTTATTACTATTCAAGATTTGTGCACACTGCAACTGGACAAAAAACGAGAGTCATCGCGATTTATCTATGAAACAAAGATTTTCTTACCACTTGATTCCCAGATAAGTTGCATATTTCTGTTATCATGAGATTATTTCTATTGTTATTTGATGGTATTTGATAGTACTTAGATCGAAAACAATATCTTCTATGTTCTCAAAATGCCATATATATCATTACGAATGTCTCCTTCTCTAACACAATTGTATTGTATAAATTGGTTCATGAAAATATTATCACAGACAATTGTTTGAAACAAATGAGGATGAAAATGACAATAGGATTAATTATAATACACAAATGATTAAAAATTAATTAATTATAAATACATTAACAGGGACGTATTGAGAAGGGTATTGGGAAAATTAAATGAATAGCTTTTGGTTTAATTCTCAGAAAATAGTCTCGAGATAAAGATATCCAATATAATTTAAAACACAATCCTCCATCCATAATTTTACATATAATTTATTGCTGTATTACTTGTTTTACATAAGCTAGTACCACTGACTGTGGTTTGTATGTACAATATATTTGTCTTCACGGCGATATTTCCAATTTGAGACACATATAAATTTTACCAACCGTTTAATCTCAGTGAATAAACTCACTAACGTTTATTACAAAACATGTAAGTCTCTGAAGATGAATATTGTTTGAACATTGTACAATTATCATCTTGTGCCTAATGCAAACATTGGGAGGTTCCAATTTCCAGTTGGTAAATATCTCTGATCTCGCACCACAGTGAGACACCGATAATTACGCCTAATATCTAGGTGGCCATTGGAAAGTAACTTATCTCTTACATAGAGATCAAACTTAAATAGAAAACCGCTCAAGATCTGGAAAGTGGTGATAAGCTTAACCCAAAGGCTCCACCAGATTAATGCACTATACATTATTTACAGATTCATTTCGTGTACACAATTAAACCAGATATATGATGAGAATGTAAGATAACAAGTGTAAGACATTCATGGCTGTTTAGGAGTTATTATATGATATTTTCACATTTGTTATGTGATGTTAAATCATATAATGACATTTAACTAGCCAATAAGGACTCATGAAGGTTGGACCTATGGTGGCAAGTACATGTATACAGTGTGCACAACAACAGCAATATCTTCACCATTTAACCTCAGTTACGCAAACTCCATTCAAAAAAATAAGATTAGTCGCCTGATATCTATTGTATTATCATGATAAGCAACCTAGTTAATCAAGTAAGTTTGTATTTTATAAGGACTTGATGCCGGTTTGGGTACACCAAAAGTGCATCGTCACAAAATCAGTGCCAGATAGCTTGACGCTAGCTCCAAATCACTGACGGTAGCTTGATGCTAGCTCCAAATCACTGACAGGTAGCTTGATGCTAGCTCCAAATCACTGACAGGTAGCTTGATGCTAGCTCCAAATCACTGACAGGTAGCTTGACGCTAGCTCTAAATCACGGACAGGTAGCTTGACACTAGCTCCAAATCACTGACAGGTAGCTTGATGCTAGCTCCAAATCACTGACAGGTAGCTTGATGCAAGCTCCAAATCACTGACAGGTAGCTTGATGCTAGCTCCAAATCACTGACAGGTAGCTTGATGCTAGCTCCAAATTACTGACAGGTAGCTTGATGCTAGCTCCAAATCACTGACAGGTAGCTTGATGCAAGCTCCAAATCACTGACAGGTAGCTTGATGCTAGCTCCAAATCACTGACAGGTAGCTTGATGCTAGCTCCAAATCACTGACAAGTAGCTTGATGCTAGCTCCAAATCACTGACAGGTAGCTTGATGCTAGCTCCAAATCACTGACAGGTAGCTTGATGCTAGCTCCAAATCACTGACAGGTAGTCTATAGATGCTAACCCCATAACAGTGACAAGGACAGATATCCAAACATATCATTAATATCTAAATATGTACACCACAAAGCATGATATGATGAAAATGCTAATGAAAGCAGCCAGTTATTTGAGATGTTCATGCCAGATTTGTCTGATATTTCCCAAATATTCAAAACATCCCCATGTATCATTCGCTACATATCAAATACACGACAGCCCATATCAAAGTCAGGACAAATACTCAACAAGGGGAGTTTGTTTGACAAATACTCAACACAGGTAGCTGTTTATGACAAATACTCAACACGGGTAGCCTGTTTATGACAAATACTCAACTCATGTAGCCTGTTTACGACAAATACTCAACTCATGTAGCCTGTTTACGACATATACTCAAGACAGATATATGAACATAATCAGGACATGTAGCCTGATTTGTGACTAATACTCCAGACTTGTAGCCTGATTTATAACAATTGCTCAAGACCGGTAGCCTGATTTATGATAATTATTGAAGATAGGTAGCCTGATTTATGATAATTACATAAGACTTGTAGCCTGATTTATGATAATTATTTAAGACAGGTAGCCTGATTTATGATAATTACTTAAGACAGGTAGCCTTATTTATAAAATATTCATGGGAGGTAGCCAGATTTGTATATAGATCTGTCTATTTATCATTTCCATGCCAGAAAGCCTTTCTTTTAAACATATTTACCTGTTTATTATAAGACATTACCAATCTATTCTTCACATTTGATTAAGACTCATATTTAGTATCCATAATGCAAATCACATCAATTATGTGAGGTAGTTGAGTCAATTTGCAACATAAATTTAAAGGCGTTAGTTTCCTGATTTGAAATGAAATATTATCATTTCTATTGCAGCATAATCTATTCTCGTGCTTTTATATTATATAAAATGAAGTTTTTGTACGTACGATCATAGGTGTTCACATTGTTAGAATTTATTCTAGATTAATTTAGATCAATGAAAGATTAGTACTGCAAATTTCACTATTTAATGTAATCAATAAACATTGCAAGCAAGTAGTACTTTACAGACAAAAACGGATACATATTACCATGCAATTCACATTTAATTTTTGAAAAATAATTTATCCGCTCCACTGTTTTATAGCTTTCTATCATATAATTAATAAACTCTTCAGTCATGGCCTTCATCATCTGTGAACAAAAGCCATATTTGTTAGATTCTGTTGGGTGTCGTGAATGTGTTGATGTAAATACCCGATAGGTGGACCCTTCTTTGCTTGTTGTCTCTTATCAAGTTTTATGATAGTATTCATCAGTTTCCTCATACCTTTCAATCTGATCAGAACACTGCTGTAATCATTCACATGTACCCCTATGGTGAGCCAATCCTTGGTTTCCAAGATGATCCCAACGGGAAAGATGAACCCATCATCAATCCATCGGGGTCTGACCATGGGGGCGCTGCGATAGATGTCGTCGTGGATCTTAATGTGATCGCTGACGTAGACTATCCTGTAAGGATTCACGCACAAAACCACCAAGTGAGCTGTGTAGTAGCGGTGATGGTTGTTCATTTTGTACATGGTGGAGTGGGCCACGCTGATGTAATAAGGGTATTCATAAAGCTCAAAGGGTGTGCCTCCTCGCAGGTGAGATATGTGATGCTCGAAGATAAAGCCATCCTCATTGACATCATTGAAGATAAACTCACAATATCCCAGCACGGAGCACTTCATGATTCTGAGCGGGTCCAGGTTGTGCACAAAGTAGAGCTCATCGTTCTGGATGAGGCCCATCCAGTGTTTGTCCCGGGGCATGTCGTCCTTCTCCGTGGCGTTCACCATTGGAGTGCCGCCTTTGATCTTTGGTATGATTGGCATGTTCTGGTCATAGTCCCACAGAACTGTGTAATCCATATAAAACTGCTGCTTAAAAGCCATGGCAGCGTTAAAGCTGATGAGGAGCCTGTTCTGCACTGTGACTACCCTGGGTTCTATGGGGCCATCTCCGACCCACCATTGCTTTGGCGCAGGAATACCAATAATGGAGCCGTTGTTAGCCGGTTTCATATATCTATCAAACTTTTGAGTGTAGAGGAAATTATCAGCAAAATGATTTGGCGGCCAGTCGCTTTTAGGTTCATACTTTTCCCTGTCCAGCCATATCCTTGCAACTAAAACGAGGGCACCATTGTACCACGTGACTGCTGGACTATTTGCCAGATAGACCTGATCATGGGGAGGATCAAGAAACCTCTTTGCCGCCTCTCTTTCAACATATGGTGAAAATGAGTGAATTAAGCATGTAGTAATGTCTGCATTCACATAGTAACTCCTCCCCGTTTCTTTAAACAGATAGCCACTCAGGGTAGTGTCTAAGATTGATCTTTCAGGTGTGAGTAATACTTTATCCTCGCCTTTGGTCATGTGATTGTTGTTGGTAGTGGATTGTAATTTTCTACTCTCGAACACGTTAGGATAAGAGTTTTCTTGTTCGTCGACAAGCTCTGTAAAAGCGTTTGGGTTCCAGAGGAAGATACAACCAAGCAGAGATATAATGGCCACGATGAGGAAGGGCCGATACAGCTTCGAACCTCCCAGGCTGAGCGCCGACACAGCCATCTCCACCTCAAATCTCGCAGACCCGTTTGAAGTCACGGGAAAACGAGAACTGTTGCCACCGCCTGGAATGAATCAAATGAAAATATGAAATTACTGGCTCGTTGACATAGTAAATACGCTGCAACAATATACTAGTGTAGAAGCATGCCACATTTTTACTTACAATGAAGGGTAATTTTTTGACAAACTATTTGACTGGGGACATGCATGCACGGGTGGGTACACATGGAAAATAAGTGCAGGGTGAGTAATACTTGGTGATGCCCTATTACGCCCTCTAGTGGTCAGACCTTTTGCATGTGAAGACCCAATTAGGAGAAGATGCAACTCCATCACAAAAAAATAGATATTTGAATAAGATTTTCGCGATCTTTATATGAAGGATGGTGTTGATGGCGAAGGTCCAAGTTAACGTCTAGGGGACAGAGAGCAATAAACCTTACATTCCCATTATTAGTTGGTAACCTAATATACCTTGCTCAAGAAGTAGATAAAAGAACAACTGTGCTTTCTGCGCTGGTCTGTGAATGCTATATCCAAACCAGAGGGACATGAATGAAGCAGTCAACTTTAAAGCATAAAAAAAGGAATATTGTGACACATTGGAAAAACACAAAAGACAGGTTTTTCAATAAAGTGGATACCCATATAATGTTATAACTGTGAGATGTTATCATGTTGGAGATGAGACGGATAGCCACTACCATAAGTGTCACACATTATAAAACCTTTAACCAAAGTGAAGGCATCCACAATGGTATAATACATACTACTAGAAATA
This sequence comes from Amphiduros pacificus, assembly GCA_949316495.1. NCBI lineage: Eukaryota > Metazoa > Annelida > Polychaeta > Phyllodocida > Hesionidae > Amphiduros > Amphiduros pacificus. The sequence goes on along the minus strand of OX439004.1, from coordinate 21,020,934 downwards.
CTATCTGTGTTACTGATCAAACGCTCTATATTTTCAAGTAAATATAGAGAGAACAAAAAACTTATCTTCCACAAATACTTATTATCCTAAAATTAATTTTTACTTATAATGTAAAAACTTTCAATAATGTGCATTTTCATGTAAATGAACAGAAAGTGCCTTTGGTTGACACCCCCATTACATACGTGTCAACACATTTTGGGTATTCAAAGACTCCCATACAAAGAGTCGTTGTACTGGCTTATTTCGTGTACAATGTACCTGAAATAAGGTTTAGCAGAGTTCAACAGTTTTTAAAATGAGGGTATGCACGCACGGATATATATATATATATATATATGAATTTCAACTCTTACTGAATACATACCATACAATTTATAATAGCGTTAAAGCAAAATTGAATTGCTAAAGAGCACAGACAAAATTATAGAAAACAACAGTAATGCTCATTTCAGAATATGTGTACCATAAATTTGTTATGGTGCAATTAAGAGTGTGATTTTGAAATTTAATATATGTTGAACTCTGAGTTGCCTTGTCTAATCAGTTATCTCAATGAGCTTTCCATACGTGTGAGGCTGGGATGGGGATATATTGTACAGCCGGTAGCAATATAGTCATATCCTATATATCATAATATGCCTGACATGTCGGACGTATCCTTTCTTACTTATAACTTTATTTTTTTTATCTCCATTTCACGCTTCTCGGGGCATTTCATCTAACGAGCTTCACAAAAGAATCCCATTCATCATTTCTATTTTTTCTCAGAACCTTTGATCTAAATACTAATTACTATTTTCACATAAAAACGGCTGGGTTTATAAGCCCTCACACAATGTTAGACCCAGACACATATTGTAAAAAAAAGGTTTGCCCATCCACAGAGATGCACAGTGATCTTTGATCTGGCATATACATATCACAAACCCTCCTTAAGCTTCCCATTATGACACAGTGCAATCCTTCACACCTTAACTGTGAGGTGAACCATGGGTTTGCAAGCCACTGTCAACTTTACCTTTTAAGGAAATTGGGTTTCATTCTTAATCTTTCCTTTGATGTTTAATAAGGTGTGTTGTAGGATATATGTTCTACTCTGATTCTGCTTACATTTAGGTCATTTTCTTACTAGCCAACGTGAAAAGAAATGTGTTATCTTAAATTACAATCTTGCCTCAAATACAACAACATCACAGCACATATATAACAATAAACAATGAGCTGAATTGGAAAAATCTTCACTAATCTTTTTCATTTTTTCTGCAAATAGGGATGGTATGAGAGTAAGTTGCAAAGCTAACAAATAAAGAAAAGTGTGTTATCATGCTACCAGCATAAATGCCCCATTTGTGAACAAGTTGTGAACTTGTCATGCCTGTATTTACTTGTATCCCTGCCCATGCTTACATCATGATTAGCTGTTGTGAATGTTTTTTGGGGGACTATACCTTATTGCGCCATGGTACAGCCACAAACCTCTATTAGTTCCGCTGAGAGAGTGGTCAAACCTAATACCACAGGGGGTGAACTCTGACATCCTACCGTTCTAATAATATAGAATCTACATTCATTTCATTTTATCTATTTAAACTTTTGAATTATTTCAGACAGCTTCAGTTATACGTTTATGGGAGTGCCTCTGCCCGCTAGGTGACCCTGGGAGCCCCTTGGTGAGATTACCACGTGACCTGATACATGTCAATGATCAAAGCTGCCGCTGAACTCTTGATGATTCTCACAGAACGACGCCCCTATCGCACCCACAAGTGTCACTGTGAGATGTCCATATCGTGAAATTGTAAAAGGCAGGTAAGCTGGCATTGTGGGATCTACCTCTTCCAGTCTCCTTAAGGTTATTCAATTAGATAGCATGCCCATTCCTGCCCATTGATCACGTTATATGGTTATTTAACTTTACTGTAGTTCTACCTTGGAGTATAACATGTAATATATATATATATATATATATATATATATATATATATATATATATATATATATATATATATATATATATATATATGATATATAATATATAATCATATGCCTAGGTTCTTCCGATGACAGTTCAATGGGCTGAACATAATGCGTTTTTATTATTTTACATAATTTTAACCCAGTTAATATTTCAACATTCATAAGGCCAAATATAGTGATGAAGATGAAAGACAAATTTATAAGGTGCAGAAGCTTCTCACGCCAACTATGAAGCAGTACATAAGATAAAAAATCTTTGTAAATCTTTGCTAGAAATGTGAAAGATAATCAAGGACATTTTTCAAAACTTCCAAACCGAAATAAAGAGAATGGACGTTGAAAGTTTGTTGTACGATTTAGAAATACAGAAAAATCCCCCTAAGAGCCTCTTCCAGTCACCGATAAAGGCATCTACTGACACCCAACGGTAAAAATACTGACACCTTCCCAAGACTTCTCTCCAGCAATGGGTGGGTTGGGAGATTTCAGGGGTGGAAAATGTATTTCTTCAGTTGACCTGATATTTTTTTTCTAATCTCAGAAGATGACAGGACGAGATAGATCAAGTGTTAATTGAAAGTAATAGACACAAAAAGTACTGGTTTCAACTGCTACCTCGACTTTATGGCTAATAAACAAGAAAAATTACCATCTTGTTGTGTCTAGTTCGGTTTTTTTTAGAGAAAAGATAGTTCTCTTATTTCAGAAGGATATAACTCAACACCACCAATTCAGCGAAATGGTATGTCAAAAGTGACAGAAAATACAAAGTAGTTTATTACAAGCCCTCATAGATGTTCTATACTTTGATGTAAGTAGTCTGTGGAGTATGGCCAGATTCAGACTCTAGGGAATGGAATTTTTGACTGTGTTGTATGCCATAATTTTATGAGACGTCAACTATTGTCGGATGATTATTTATGGCTGCTGAGTTAATATACCCTAACTTTGACTGACTATCTTAATTGCTGGAACCATATATGTACTGTCTATAACAAAGTTTAAGTGTACCATAAACATTATTGTCCATCTCCAGGTCTGGAATGTTATGCTTGATATATAAAAAACAAGGAATATGTTTCTAAGAAGAATAACAATTTCATCTTGAACTCTTTTTTTCCGAACTGTAAGCTAGAATACCTCTGATAATGACAATGTTTTTGTTCAATTTTGATGAAAAAATGTTTCCTGAAATGGAAAACATGGATGATATTAGGATAATGTCATTGTTTGTATGAAAAGAAGACTTTTTAGAATGTTAAATTGCCGGCCATCTGTTTTCAGTGTGAACGATAAATGTCTAGGGTTTGTTTAGTAAAACAACTCTTACTTATCTGTACACAATATTTTAAACAAAGATGACGCGATTATCACGATGTTTCAAACTTAATAAGAAAAATCAGCATAATACAGTGACCAGCATCAAACTATTTTCACTTCTTGTTTGTACACACATTAGAAATCCCTTGTATTACTATAGGTTTTTTGTTATGTAATGCCCCTTGTGTTGGCCTCAGAGATTAAGCATCTAGATTTACAAGGTAATGCTTCAGAAATTCAACATTTGTTCACATATTATGGCCTCGAGAGGTTGTACTCTTGCCTATGCCCATCCCCTGTGATATGGAGCTGTTAATATATTACAGCTCAGGCACATGCTATGAGGTAAGAGCAGTGACCACAGGTTACATGGCTGGTTATGTTATATATAACCAATAGAAGATAATTGGCAAAGGTTCAGGGTGTGAGGTTAACACAGTTCTATCCACTTGATCACCACAAGCACAAGACTTTATTTCTTCTAACATAACCACCTATGTGTAGTTCAAATCTAATCCCATTTTACATAATATTTTCAATATTTATCTCTCCCTATGCATTTGTGCGAGGCGTGTGGTGCTGATAGAATAATAGTTTTGTTTGTTTGGGGTTTAACCTCACTTTCAGCATTATTTCAATCATTTCCTGATGAGACCTACTTGTAACAGATATAGTGCTGCCTCACTGAATTGTCATGTTGCAGGTCCTTGACATGACAACCCACCCAGTCCTAGATTTACAAGGACAACGGGTTAACCCTTCAGACACGGGCCTCAGCTCATATGGGAAATTGTATCATGAGTTCAATCTCGGCACGGCCGGGGTTCGAACCCACGACCTTTGGATCACCGATGAACTGGTGCTAATAAGCTGGTGCTCTAACCAAATGCGACACGGCCCGTGGCCGATAGAATAATAGTTGTAACAGTAAATTGTTGTTAATTGAGGATTTACAGTATCTCGGCGCCTTTTACTGTCATGCACCTACAAAACCTTTTGCTGCAATGATATTATAAGTTTCAAATCGCTTTAATAAGCATTGCTTGATGATATCACGTGACTGTACATTTATGTGAAAATATATCAATAGAGCAGCAACTATTACTGTACATTATACAGTATTGTAATCCTTTTATGATTTAAAGTATCTGGTTCATGACAGCAATATATACTGTTATTGTATGTACAGTAGCAATTGTATTAAAAGTAAAGTAAAAATTGAAGTTACTTCTTGCAGTGTCCCTGATCAGGGATGGCCATTTAAATCCTTGACGGCAACACAAATACAACTGTCGTAAATATTATGTAAAATTGTAAAAATCTATTATGTAAAATTGTTTGAGCAGCAATATTTTCATTAAAACGTTGCCACTTGTGGCCTCATGAGTCATAAAAAATACTCTGAACTTATTCTCAGGACCCCATACTTCTACATTTCTCTAAATGAAAGGAGTATTTGGCATAAAAATGTTATAAAGCATCGTCAATATAGAGCTAAGCAAAGAATTTACATATTCCAAAAAAGGCATATAAAAGAAGCTGCTACATGTATCTACTTCTTTGGTATGTCACGTAATACCACGTCACAATATAACATAAAACTTAAAATTGGCAAAAAATAGAGACTTTTCTACATATGTTTACATCAGGCGATTTCAGACCCAGCAAAGAAACTACATGCCAGTATGGACAGAACTCTTTTGCCAAGGCTCCAATAAGTGTACAAACATGAACTGACTGACCTTTTTTGCTGGAACCTTGTATTAGAATCAATACCATTCTGGTTAAACCTCGTTAAAAGCTATGCCAACAATTAGATAATACACAATACTCGTCTATTTTCACATTGTTCTTATCCACTTGATACATACACATGAGCCTGTCAAAACATTAAAACACCATGGTGGATTATCAGTCTCATGTTTTGACATATTGGATATTTCAGTCTAAATCTGCTAAGGTTTATACCATGGTTATCAATATTAGGTTTTGTTTCTAAATAATAATGATAACTAGATGAGAACTGTAACATAAAAAATATCAAATATATCCCGGATGGAAAACAACAAAAACCGTTATTATTAAAATAGTTTTTACTATTCCGGTGACTTGGTGTGTTGGACTACTATACCAACAATAAGCATAATGGGAGTTCAGATAGAATCAAGTCCAATGCACTCACTCGTGAACAGTAAGTACATAGTGTCAGTATGCAAATAAAAATAAAATGACATTTGGCTGATGTGAAATAGACAAGGTACAAGTTCATCTATTTTTCCGATGAGAACTACAAATACAAATACCATGATAATTCTTAAACAAAGCATGGAAATAAATGCATAAATTATAAAGATATTGCCAGACTGCATATAAGTCTAACCAAGGTAGATGAGTCAGAAATCAGCGATACGGCAAGAAATTAAATGTCTAATAAAACAATGCAAAAATCAATATCATCTAATGTGACAATATATTTCTTCTCAGAGAGTTTCATAAGCAATATGCAATACTCGACACACACAGTATTAGATAAAATGTATTATGTAATTATGCCACAGTAAAATATCAGCAAAAATACGTTCATGACATATGCCTATAATGGCTGTTAGAAAGGTAAAAGCAGTATCTATACTACTTGTAGAGAATGCCAAATTTTCATATGTAAAGCTGTGTCCATTATGTGAAAGTAATGGGACAGATGATCTGGTGATGAGTGGTGTATTCACATTTGATGTAATGGATAATGTTGTATTCATTGATAAGTGTATATATAAACTATGCTAGCGAATCGTATTGGGAAGCTTACTTTACATACTATCGTAAATCAACTCCTGACTTGGTCCATTAAGCTTAAATTTGTTGAAAAAAAATATCTGACCAACTTCCACTTTTTGGGTAAATCAATTAAATATGTTATTCTTTTTTATAATGAAAATTGATGATAAAAGAAGAGAGAATCGATGTTTGAGTATGGCAGGCTGTAAGCACCAGTAAAAACCTCGCATTCTCTTTCATTACCTGCCGGGTGCTTGATTCTTATGACTCATATTTCAATTAAGCTTTCAAGTGATGGGCGATATTGTAGGAATTGGATATCTTAATTGCAATGCCAAACCAATGACAAGTGCGGTTATATAAGCCAACAGATCTTCGTCTATCACTGATGTCCTTGATAATAAATAAAATACATGAAAATGATTATTAGATCATGACATGAAACACTAATCTACAAAACCATTTATGGCATTATTGGGTGCAAAACTCCGCAAAACAGATCTGTGCAACCAGGAGACACTGATAAATACATCTCGGATTTCAGTCAAAAACTACTTTTAAAGTAGATTGACTTTATATGTCCTGGCACCAGACATGGCATGTGGTACGGAAATGTCTTATGTAAAACAGAATTGGACATGAGAATCAGGCGGCGGATTTGATCTTACATGCCTCGGGTGTCTCCCACCCCTCCCCTTCATTCCACGGCAAGAGCTTTGACGTATTGTCTTACCTGTCTTTTTGGCCGACATGAACGGAGAACTACCATGAGTGAACTATCCATACGAGTGTGTTGGAGACGGCCAACCTGCTTAAAGTGTCCTCATGCACTGTGGTTGGATAAATAGAACAAGCACAAAAAAAAGCTTTTAAAAGTGGGAGAAGACGTGGTTGTGTTTCCGTCCAGGTGAGCTATATTGTTGCAGGCGGGTCGGGGCGAGCTAACTGGGTCAGCATGGTTGGTTGGTCCCCGTGGTAGCGTTCAGTCACGCACCGCCACCTTGCGCCGCTTCTATTTGAGTGGGAGTTGTATATTCATAGAACCTGACCTTGGAAGCATTGAGAAACCGGTTTTTATCAACGAATATCATCAACGATATATTGTGGCACTAACCTCTTAAAATGGAAACAAATGAGTTATAAGACATTGAAAAAAAAATGTTTAAAATTGTTTAAATGCAGAATGCATTTATTTATTTCATTAAAAATCATAGACAAATTAGATATTGTATTTTGTCTTTGGGCGAAATGTCATGGTTTCATTGCTGAGTTACAATATGCGAACAAAAAGACAACGTTTTGGAGCAGGAAGCTGCACCATACCTTTGCTGCAAACCATTTCTATATGACACCAGTTCGTGCAAACACAATCTCCAAAGCACCACGGGATAGTTTCTATTATTAACACAGGAAGCAGTGTCCCCCGTCACGATGCATGACTGTACATGTGGTAGTTACCTCAACACACCGGAGGTAGCCGCCGTGCAGGTTACAGGTTCAAATGGGCCTCTCTTATCTAATAGGCCTGAACATTTGTAACCATCTCGGGAACCGTGATCATGTGATTAGCATAACCATTGTGCTTCGAGGGGAAATGTGTCATCTTCTAATCGTCAGTCCAATTCTATTGCTTTAATACCTCCTGACAAGTGTACAGAAATGTCCCGCATAGAACAGAAACACGATCTGCCTAATCTTTAAAGATAGACGACAGAATCTTACTGGCGCGATATTCTACTTGACCTTTTCTCCTGTTTTTGTAGTCGCCCTTATCGCCTGATATTCTACCCGACCTTATCGCCTGGTTTTCCCCTTTTCAGTTGTCTTTGCTCTTTGTGAGATAATGTTACCAACAATATTTTTCCTTTGACAAAAGTTTGTATTGTGATATTTGACAAATAAATTATTTTGAAGAGAAAATCATTAGCAGTAACTTATTCAGTGAATAATATCTTTCATAAAAAATATAAATGTCTTTGTGAAATAATGCTCCCCGCAGTTCATGAGACTGTGATCATAACATGTGACCTAGATCACAACCATATCCTGCTATTTAACAAGACACGCATGGCATCACTAGAGTATAGTACATGTCATGGTCTGGTGGACAGCCAGGTCTCAGACATCCACACACACTTGCTCCACTCGTCTTACTGAATTAATTTCAGTACATCAGAAGCATTGACCGAGTCAGACTATTCATTGCCAAGCAGGTTTTAGTGATATTTTAAGCGAAGGAAGTACAGGTTTACCTGTGAATCGTCCACGGAATGATCAAGAATTCGTGATGTTTTAGTCCTGTCTCTGTTTCATGCACTGCCATCTTCACAAATGTGTCATGATGCAACACAACTCCAAAGTTGGGATCAAGCACTTGTCTGATATAATTCACCTCTTTTAACTATCATCTTAATGTTTGATGCTAATGGGCGAAATTAGGATGATTGAGTACCAGTCAGGTAAGAAATTAACATTCTTATGTTGGGATGACTTATTTTGCGCATGTGGTAAATGCATCTGAAGCATTTGTTATTCTTTGTGACCGATTCAATCAATATTTGAATCAATAATACTCACGATGTGTCAGAACAAATACATTTATATCAAGTTTTATTGATACAGTTGTATTGCCTGATTGATTCTCAACTAACTCTGTTTATAAATCAACTGTGCATTCAAGCGTGCATAAGATTATATGTTAATGATATGGTACTGCTTGGTTCATAATATCAGATGAAATCAATATTCTTGCATAATCACCAGAATTAAATGCAATGCTCTTCGTGGCCTTGGATGATAATAACTTAATTTTGTCGCAGTCGGAGAATTATGTAACACGGTTTTTTTTTTTCAAAAATAAATAAGCTAGTACTTTCATCGCCTGGTTCTTTTAGGCAATTTTCTCTTTTTTAACATATGGTTGTTGCTTTTTCAGGAGTGTTATTTTTCCATTGATTCGAATACGTTTCTGTCATTTGCATGAGCTTCAAATATATTTATGCATTTTAAAAATGGTTTGTAGTGTGTATAAAAATATTTACCTTAGTGTTGTGAATTACAATTGTCTCATTGTGTCTTTCTTTATAGTATCTTGACACTTTTTTTTATTAAATTGGAAGTTTTGCCAAAAAGGTTTTGATTTTGAGTTTGAGTGTACGAAAGTGTTATGCATGTTTTATTATAACGGCTGCATTAAGTTTGTTCACATTGTGAACAGATGTTATAATTTGTTTAATATTTTTTTTCAGAAAAGAACAGATGACATTTGTAGAGTACCGTCATTAGAGAGCCCCCTGGTGTTGATTGAATGCGCACATTCCATGTTCAGAGAGCCCCCTGGTGTTGATTGAATGCACACATTCCATGTCCAATATGCAGTTCTACCGTCGTATTTTCCTACTCACCCTGGTGGGACTGGGCTACCTTTTCATCACACTGCAATGGACCAGAGTCCAACCAACCAACTGCCCTGAGCAGTCTGTCAACCCTCGCTTTGAAAGACATCTCGGTCCAGTGCCCCCTGACGAGGAAAATGATGGTTTGGGCAGGCGGTTTACCGACAAAGCCGACCTTGAGCACGTGAAAAATTCTGAACATTTGAAGAAAAACCCACCTTTAGCACGTCATCTGGGTCCTGGTGGTGTTCAACCGGAAATCATTGCACCACCAAATCCTGCACACGAAAACGTGGTAGATGAACCGGAACCTCAAATAAGACACCCCAAGAAGCCACCTAAGCACGTTTACGATGTGGATAAACTCCCCCACGATGTTCTCTTACAGCCAGGCTTTGCGCCAAATACAGTTTTCTATGTGTGGTGTGGGCGGAGATGGTTTGAATTCCATCATTACCTCAGCGTGATCAGTGTTATCAAGGAACTCAGACCTGATAACTTGGTGTTTTTCTACGACAACTATCCAGTGCAAGATTATTGGTTATATAATACTTGGTTTCAAGAAATCATCGATGAATACCCTTTTTTCAGACACCAACAGTTGCTTGCAACAGATAATGCTTGTTCCACCCATAGCACACCAAATATGACATTTATCCAGAATGTGTTGACATTTTCTGGAGGAATGTATATCAATGAGCACACCATACTTTCAGATTACCCCATTAACCTGAGGAGTCTGTCCATTGTTAATGGCTTAGAAAATAACACGTCACCAAAGGGCTTCCTGCAGACGCACCGAGGATTTCCAGGCAACAAGCGCCTATCTAAACTCATGTCCGATCCAACAATAGCCTCAAAGCAAATATCATGTTCTTCCATACCAGAATATGCCACGGCCCGCAAAAAACCTATATGTGTTCTTTCTAAGGCTACATTTTTCCCTAAAGATATCTGGGAACTGAGAAATGACTTCGGACGCTTAGCGAGGCGACTGTTTTATGGAACCCCCGAAATCACTCTCCCTCAAAGGAATTACGATGATCTCATACCAAATATCGCTCATGTTGTGTGGATAGGTGGGGGTGAAATGGATTATTTATTTTATCTTTGTGTTCTTAGCTTAATTTATGTGGCCGAAGTGGACAAAGTATATATCCATGGCGATGCGCCCCCTAGCGGACCCTTGTGGATGAAAATAAAAGACAATGCAAAAGTGAGACTGATTTACCGGGAAACCCCCAAAGATGTGTATGGAACTCGTGTTGAGGTACTCAGTCACGTCACTGATGTTTGGCGAGTGGATTTTATGTTGCGATATGGCGGAATATATGTGGACACAGACACGATCTGGGTTCGGGCCCTAGATCGCGACATCCGGGCATATGACGCAGTCGGTTCTGTGGACTGGACGTATTGGAATCCTCCATTTCCAGATACAATTAATTTTGGTGTCGCCATTGGTAAACGGAAAGCAAAATACTGGCAGTTATTTCAAGAGTCTATGAAGTGGTTCATAGATAAAGACTGGTCATGGAATGGGTTAAGGCAGCCCTACAGGATCAAAGAGAGAAACCCTGAACTGATGCTCATTGACCCACATTTACAAGTCATTTGCTACGAGTTCAAATGCCACCCCACCTGGTGGCCGAATTACCATAATGAGAGCATCCATCATTTAAACAGCCACAGCATTAAAGATTGGAAGAATGATGTGTATGCATTTCACTTCACACTCCCCACCCCTCCTGAGCTGATCAGCGAGGAGGCTCTTCTCAAAGCTGACTCCATGTTCGGGGAAATAGGCAGATATGTCCTGCACAGGGCAGGGCTACTCAATCTTAATCATTAACTCTGTCCATTGGCATTTGCTACATAAATATTAATCTCGGATAGAAATTACAGTGAATAATCAGTTTTCATAATGTAGATATACAGAGCAGTGAATTGATCTGTACTTTTACAATTGACTTATGTATGCCATTTAATAATATGTAAAAATATGACGTTGTACCCTGGTCTGATGGGCTAGTCAAGCACATGAAGATTAACTACATTCGATGAGGGCGTGGCCAATCAAAACAATGCTCTCTTTGTCTATCGTTAAGACATGTGCCTTGTAGTGTTTTATCATTAAATATATCTGTGTAAAATATTCACTGCAGTTGACAACTTTTATAAATTTGTCACAAGGTAATGGAGTGAATGGACAGACAATATTTGCGAACCAGGGTCTCTTTAAGGAGAAATAACCGCACATTTTACTGTACAATCAAAATAAAGAGTTCTCTAAAGAATCTTTGAAATATATTATTCTGTTATTTTCAGAACCGGTGCATACGTTAAACAAAGCATTATCATTTGTATAAAATGAAGAATTATTCTCAAATATGGAAGTTTTTGTGTTATTTCTTGTGATGGACATATGATAAGTACCGGAGCTTATTCATAATACCCGAGGTGAAATAAAAAACAATAAAGCAACCTCTCATTTCATAATTAACATATTCAAAACATCAGTTTACATGTTTTATTTGGGGAGAAATTGGTAGTTTGTAGGAGTACAGAAATATGTCCATTGATGTAATTTATTTCGATGGGTGCCATCCATATTTAACTCCTTTACAATGTATATTTACCTCTATTATTTTCCTGTCACCTTTAAGGGTATTTATGGCTGTTGATAGTGAGTGCCCCTTAATGGCAGAGGAGTAAATTACCAAAATACTGTACTTGATGGGAATTAGTGCATTTACGGTGTCAAAATACATTACCTATTAAATTAAAAGCATTAATAACAGGAATCATTATTTAAATACCTCAATATTTGAACTATAAGGTATGATTACAATTATATTTCTTTCAAAATAGTATTTTGTCCTAATTTTCCTTGATGATAGTTTTCATTAGAAATGAAGAAGACAACAGAAGTTCTTTTTTGCAGATTACACAACAGGAGTAGGCTTATTTTTATCTGTGTTTATTTCAATTTATTGGGAAGAAAATTCCCTGTGATCCAAGTGAAACAGATTTTCAAATTTTGAATTGTGTAATTAGGAAATAAAAAGGAAGTTTGGCAATCAGATTTGTGAAGGGAGGTGACAAAATTCATATTTTTGAGATTGTCAAGTGTGTACTTTACCTCTATTTTTCTCTTAATGTATATGAAAAATAGAAAATCTGATTCACTAGGATTACAGTAAATATTGTTAAGATCAATTTTACAAAGTTGTTTGGAAATCCACTTTTTTATGGTCCCACAATCTGCAGATCTTTTTCCCTTTAAAATGTTGACATGACAAAATTAATTTTGAAGCAGTAACATATTACTACGCCACTTTTTATGAGTTAAAAAGATATGGAGCTTTCAATATAATCAAAGAAATTCCATTGTGATTTTTAAATAAAATATCAATAATATTACAAAAATCAATACCATAAAATGTCATTTCATGACTTGAAAGTTTTAATGAAAAGGGAACTCTTTTTGACAGTTGAGCATTTTTCCCGTACTTTTTTGAAAACGTTCGATTTTGGCGAAAAAAGAAACCTGCCACCAGAGGACACTCACTACCAACACCCATAAATACCCTTAAACTCTGTGAACTGGAGCATCTTGATTTTCCGTCAATCTTGTTATTTTCAAAAGGTGTTTTACTCTCTAAGTCATTTATACAAAAAATTTAAACCTTTTGCCAGAGTGCAAATGCTGCTGATTAGGTCATTTAAGAAATAATTTTATCCTCAGTACTCTTCACAAAAATAGTCCATGTCACATGGGGCCTCGGGGGCCATGCCGCAGTTGGTTAAAGCGTGTGAACCATCCTTACTCTTATTGTTGACATCCATGTACATGTATGCCTTAACTATGATATGGTACTGGGTGTGGTTTCTTGAAACTGTCTTTCAACTGGTATGACTTGCAGAGCCTGGTATAAACTCAGGATTTGTTGAGAAAAGTATCAATCTGTGAGCAAAAGACAAATCTTATCAACCTGATTTATATGCTATATGTGTCCTATAATTAACTTGATTAGTTACTAATATAATTAAAGATATATATATATATTTGTAATGAGCTAGTTAACAATTGACACCAAATACTCTTTGAATTTAAATAATTCTTTCACAGTCCACCCTTAAACCCCAAACCCAAAATATGGGTTAAGTTACCTTAATCTGCAATTCTATGGATCAGGCGAATATACAGCATGTAGACAAATCTGGACTTAAGCTAGAACATTATGACAGAATTCCTAACCTTCCTGATGACATTAATGATGTGAAGAGTGAAATGCTGATTTGCGTCAGCAACAGGTATGGTACCGCTGTTAGATACGATACTGATACAGTTGAAATAGATGATACTGAAATTAAACCTAATGAGTCTGTGGTTGATATGGGGATTACCCTCGACCCAAACATGGACATAAAGGGACAAATCAGGAAAATGTGCAAGAAGGAAATATCGAAAATATTTCTATTGTCATATAATACAATGTGTAGAAGACAAATCTGCGGAAGTCATAATACATGCATTTGTCACATCCTCACTGAATCCTGGTAACGTTCATCTTATTGTACCTGCTGCAACTGACATTAAAAACGACAATACTTGTAGAAACCTGCAGCACGTGCAGTTGGGAAGATAGGAAAGTTTCATTATATTTCTAAAAAATGAGAGATTACACTGGCTTCTAGTAGGTGCCAGAATAAATCTACAAAAATACAGCCAAGTCAAAGTGTGTGTGTGTGTGTGTGTGTGTGTGTGTGTGTGTGTGTGTGTGTGTGTGTGTGTGTGTGTGTGTGTGAAAATTCATAGTAAAGGCATGGATAAAATATACTATTAATATGTATTATTATGATTAGAGCAACTAATTGGGGGTTATTTTCTGACATTTCGAACGGATTTTGATTAATAAGGACTCTATGGGCTCGTTTTTTGAAAGATACAGACGATTGAATATTGAAATTTATGGTAAAATCCACGGAAATATGAATCTTATTTTCAAAGTCATTTTAAGGTCACTGGCAATATTTAATAAAACAAATAACCTACAAAGGTCCACATTCAATCATACATGATTTATATATGTGTTCCACATTAAGAATGCTATAAGTCAATGTCTGCCATTTCTATTGATGTATATGCATATTCTCAATATAGTATAATGTAATATTATAAGGAAAAGGTTACATGATAAGGGCAAAGATCATTTGACCCTCATATTTCATAATTACATCTGTACCACTTATGAAAACATTAACCACCCAAACATGCCCTGATCATTGCCACACAGAGGATAAACAAATTACTGTCATAAAAGTAATATTGATCTCATGATATTTATATAACATGTATTGCTATTCTTAATCTTAGTCATTTACATTATCCAGTTTGTACATCTTTATTCACCTTTATATATTCTAGAAGGAATGTCAAAGATTTTTCTCAAAAGCCGATAAAAAAGTATTATTTTGTATTATATGTGGCAACAATCTGCGCCATAAACAGACAATGCCTGCTATCAGTTCCACATAAATTCTGATATTATTATTATCAGGGGTACTCTGCATGGCGAGATAGAGTCATATACTACCTCTGCCACAATAGGCATGCCACTGTCTCAACCTATTCTGCAAGGTCGACTGCATAATCCACAGACAAGTGCGCAATTGGTAGGATTTGCACATGTGCACTCGCAATGCCCACCCAATTGGCTTATACTCGCACACACATCAGGTGCACTCACTTTCTGCCCAAACAAACGTGTGTGAAGTTTGTTACTCATTCACTTTTCACAGTTCATTATTCAGAATCTTTTCAAAATCGTTAGATGAGGTTGTAAACATGTCATATTTGCAATATTCTTTTCAAAATGTCACTGGGATTATTTTGTAGCACTTTATATTAATGAAAATCCTAAAAAATAAAATTATCAACACAAGCAGAAATTCAACGGTCACCAAATTTTGCAGTAGGGTTGAGGGGTGTCCAAAAATGCTAGCCATAAAATATTTTCCCAGCACAATGGATAGTTACAAGATGGTGCCACATACAATTTTTAAATTATCATTATTAATCAAACTTAGCTTATAATAAATAAAAACAAAAAAACTAGTGCATATCAATTCAAGGTCACAAATATTTGGACATCCCTTAACAGTCAAACAAAATTTGGTGACCTTTGAATTTACCTGCGCTAGTTTTATCTCACTTTGAATATTAGAATTTAAGGTTTTTTTTTACTGAGATAGTTTAAAAGTTGTATGTAGTGCCATCTTGTAACCATTCATTTTGGCAGGAAAATATTTTATGGCTAGCTTATTTAGACACCCTTCAACCCTCATGGAATTGACCTGTGCTAGTTTTATCCACTTGCGTCACATATGTGCTGATAAGTTTGAAGACAGTATTGCAAATATAATATGTTAACAACCTCATCTATTGATTTTGAAAAAGATCTGAATAATGAACTGTGAAAAGTGAATAAGTAACAAACTTCACACACATCCAAAACCATGACACCAGTTGACTGATTTATACTTGCACATGTATTTGTTGTTGTAGTCACTTTCTTACCAAAACAAGGACACTATTGGCTGTGTTATTACATGTGACAAAATAGTTTACTTGGTGTCAATTGGCTTTTAAAAGAAGCTCCTTATGGGCGTGACCTCTCACTGATTATGGTCAATTATTGCAGAGCTAGGTATAAATCCTGGCTCTGCTATGGAGAGTATATCAGGGGTGACAGAGCTTTGAGCGGTGCTGGACGGTAGGTCTGAACCAATCCTGACAATTCACGCCATTCCGGAAACTCACAACAGAGCTGGATGCTAATCGCAGCCAATCTGAGTGAAATCTGAGTGGTGCTGCACGGTGAACAATGGCTAGAATAAAAAAGTTGCTTTCTTTAACCTTAATGATATGTTAACTGTAGCGTCCAAATATTCAAGAAAATAACACCATCGTGTTACATATATAAGTATGTGATTAAATCTTAATGAGAATTTTGCCCAATATAAACACAGAACGTGCCCCAATTTAAGATTGTATAAATATTAATGTAAACACGTTATAGATAAACTTTTAAATTTATGCCATCATAATCAACAAACTGTTACACACTCAACGTTAGGAAGTTTGTTTATAATTTTGTGACGATTATTATATGTTTTTTATTCATTGTGATGCTTTATAACAGAATCACCCAGATTGGTTCAGAACTGGTTCAGAACAATGGTATGACGTCATATCGGGCCACGGGCCGTGGCGCAGTTGGTTAGAGCGCCAGCTTATTAGCACCAGTTATTAGCACGTGGGTTTGAACCCCGGCCGTGCCGGGATTGAACACATGATACAATTGCACACATGAGCTGAGGACTGTGCCTAAAGGGTTAACCCGTTGTCCTTGTAAATCTGTGACAGGGTGAGTTGTCATGTCAAGGACCTGCGACATGAGAATTCAGTGAGGCAGCACTATATCTGCTACAAGTAGGTCTTATCACGAAATGACTGAAATACTGTTGAAAGTGATGTAAAACCCCAAACAAACAAACAAAATGACGTCATATCATCCGGCTATCCTGCGAATTCAGTCCTGTACAGTTCAGAGCTCTCCCACCATTTTATCATACCAATCAGTATAGCTTGCCTATTTGCTGCAATGTGGAAGGGAAAATTATTTGGATATAACAGATATAGGTATTAAGTATTAATCCTATAGTTTGGTGTGTTGAAAGCATATCAACATACGAACAATACGACCTATTGAGACGGTTTATCGAAGGGTAATATGATTAGTTGCGATAAGACATAGTAGTTACACAATTAGCAGAGATCTGCCTCAGCCATCAGCTGCATGTGACGGGGAAACATGGGTAGCGTGAACATTTTTGGCCTCAGATAAGGCTCAAAATAGAGTAAAATATTACCTTTCATGGCGTTATAAGCATATTAGCATACTCTCGTGACTTCATTTTACCTTTCAGTGCCTCTCTGATAACACACCATATAAAAAATTGCCCTAAGAAGTGTGCTTTCAAAAGGGCGGCTGTAAATTAGGTTCATGTTTAAACAGTTTTTATAGACACTTTCTGGAGTGTTTCAAAGTAAGTAGACAGGGGAGGCAAATACCTTTAACATTAATTTATGATTATTATATGTATTTTTTAATGTCACTGCATAATTCCTTCATGCCCCTGTCAGCACCAATGCACACCACCAAATTAAAAAAAAAATTCCAATTTCAAATTTCCCGCTGTTTGGCGGTGTTCGATGGTGATTTGCTGGGATTTACATTTCTACAGAGTAAGAACGGGTGAGCAGCTGACCTTGAACTACCAGGAAACGATCAGGGACAGGATGATTGAGCAAGTGCAAATGAATGGAAACAAATTATACACGAACATCCCAAGAATGAATAACGATCCCACCGAGCAACAAACATATCATATCCTAGCAACAACGAAATATTTCAATTAAAAAAAAAATAATAGTGCTGCAAAATATGTGTTTTACAAGACATTCTCACAAAATATTATTTTTGTCATTGAAAGAATTGTTGAATATATTGACAATAATGCAAAACAAATTTCTGTTGTTTAAAATAAATAATTACCGTAAGAAAACAACTTCAATAACTGGGGGAGATTGTAAATGATAACGATTTTTATAAGAGGCAGCATGATAAAATAGTGCTATGGAACTTTAGATACCGAATACTTGATGTCTAGCAAAAATATGGACAGAGCAAGCGCAAGTTATGCATGTCTCTGTTATCAATTTGCAAGATTTGATTCTCTTTGATGACTCCAATTATACATTATATAATATTACGTAATGTATAGGTCAGTGGTAGTCTCTCTAGCTGATCTTGGGTATTGACCTAACCTCAAGTGTCCAACCTGGCACAGCCAGGTGGGCCACAACCACTTCTTATCATTGTATGGGTCGACTGGACTTTTCTTTGGGCTCACAGAAGTTTGATGTGGTTTAGGCAGGTTTAAATTGGATTTGTGTACAGAAAAAAGGTTAAATTTTGACTTCACCTACTTTGCAACTGCTCTGGATCTCTGTGAATGAAATTATCCTTTTCTGAACATGATAATTGTGAAGGTTCCCAACAAAAACATGGGGGCCATATTGAACAATGTCATGTGATGTATGACATCAGATTGATTTGAAGCCAATACTGATTGGTTGATTGATTTAGATTTTGGGGAACACCCAGTATTACCCCATGACATGTCCAAGGGTTTCCCATGTCAGGTGACATAACAAAATGGCTTCTTGGATTTCCTTAGATTGAGTTAATGTTGTGTGCACAAGAAAATTTATCATTTTTCAAGGAAAGAATTAGCATCCTATTTTAAAAAGTAGGTGAAGTTTGATATTTTACCATGAAGTACTCAGTAATTACTCATTTTGTTGGTAAAACAGAGAGATACCAAAGATATATGCATTATTAATCCTGTTGATTGACACAATACACAGAAGTGTTCAAGACCTCCTTGTGCTCTGCACAACTCGTCTTTCAAGGCTAGTATTGACCAGGAGTGAAAAGTTTAGGTGCTATTGTTATGACCGGAAAGTTCATGAGTTAAGATGGCGGTGACACCTTGAGCAAAATAGTCAGACAAAAGCTTCTTTTTACCAGTCAATAGAAAATTAGTCAAATATTTCGTCACATGGGGTAACATGACTAATTGGTGTCACTGTTATTATAAGAAAGTGAGTACAGCAACGAGTGAGATTTTAGTGACACGTGTGCCAAAATAGTTAGACAAAAATAGTCAGCTGGGGATGGACCATTAATCCTCAAGGGATAAGGAAAATAAAGTATCGACTTTCTTGGGCAAAACTAATAGGTCAGGCCTCACCATGACATGACTGAAATAATGTTGAAAGTGATGTAAAACCCTGAAAAAATTGATATTGATGGTATACTTTTTCAACCAGATGTTTTCTAATATACCCCCCTCTCAAATTATGAATGATCCATTCTAAATTACTTTTGAACATATGAAATTGGCATGAGTACGTGCACAATTGTGTTGCTGTGAATGAAAACGGTCATGAGTCAACCAAGATTCGGTAACTGCAGTTACCGAATCCAGTATCCCCCCAGTGAGAATCAAAATGGCAGACCCTGCACCAGGTGAGAAATCTCAGCAGCTTGTTTTGAGAGGTATATTGCATACTGCGCCACTGTTCTGTGTTCCTTGTTAGAGATAAAAGCAATATAATAATATCTCATGCAACAGGTAGGCAGGACAATGGCTTAAATGTCTGATTTGGGCCGTGTTGTTTTGTCTTGAGATTCAGTAACTATGATCAGTGTATGTCTAAAGATTCGGTAACTGGGGTGTCATGATTTGGTAACTGCGCTATGGGTCCTCACTTATCAGATGCTTATTGAATACAATCATCATTGTTTGTCACTGAAAGGGACTTGATCTTAGAATATTGGCTTACTCCAAGTCTGAGCATTCCATTTTCTTGGATTGTTATTTTACTTTAAACACATATTAAGCACTTTACTATCCCAAAATAATTTCAGGTTATATGATCATATATAGATCTATCAATCAGCAGGTTCATGCATTCAGCTTTATGGATATGCATGCTATAAGACTGTGCAGCTTGAGTTGCATGTGCATTTACCCCTAATGGACTAGCCTATCTAAATTTTGTTGATTGGCAGGAAAAACAATTTTTTTCTGTACCAGTGTATCCGTTACCTATGTACTGGTAGAAGTACTGAGTGGGTGCAGGGGATATCCGTCATTGGGGGTCATGGACGGGGATCTCAGATATGATACTCTACTTGCTATACTCGCTGTACTTGCTGGCTGTGAACGGGGCTCTTAACCTAGCTGCCCTATCTACCTATGTGAGTTGGGAGGTAATAAGGACTGCAGACACAGAGTATACAATGCACAAGGGTCTCCTTTATTCGGTGCTGTATACACTAGTCTGGCTAGGTCGGCATGGCAAAGGGCGAGGCATATGAAATATCTGACTGCATGATACTCACAAAGTCCTGAGGATGCATAAAACACCCAAGTCTATGCGGTCTCGAAGCTGAGTGTCGTGGATCTTATAGGCAAGTGGATTCTGGTCTTCTCTCTCTGACTGCTGAATAGCAGTTGTGGGGCCTTTTAAACGAAAACTTCGGGGCTGCGCATGTCCTGCCTGCATAGCTGGGATAACCTTATCGTCTATTTGTGGCGAATGGGGCATTGCATCAGCCTGCACTTGTTGGCCTCACGTAGCACTCAGTAACCCTTATCGTATTTTGCCAAATATCGTGATGGTCTATGATTGTCTATATATGTTTATAAGAGTCTGTAGGTAGGTAATCTATATCCTACATACTAAATTTATAAAATTTATAACCATGGTTATTCATTATGCTCAATGAAGTGCTGAGGTCAAAAGATCATGGTCCAGTCAGTCTGACGTCATTATCATGATTACATTGTTACAAGTTGCAGCCCTTCAGAATGTTACAAATGACGTCATCAAGCCAAATGAATGGGGACATCAACATTGCCGTTCTTCCCGTCCGTTAGGGGTTAAATACCCCACGATGACTTCATTGACAGTAACTGCAATAAATGATCCTATTTTTGGGGGCTGCAAGATGAGTTTTAAATGTTGGTTTGTGTTTCCATGGTTACTGATATATATTATTTGTCTATGAATTTCAATGCATTTACACATCTATGATCATTTAATCATGTAATATATGGAATTTATTTTACTAGAAAGTATATCTTTAAGATATGGGTGTATGCTACACACAACACTACATGCTTCAAGGCCACCAGGGCTGTATTGTATCAAAATGTTAAAAATTATGAACCCAATATCTTGGGATCAAAATCGGTGTTCAACACCGAATTTGAACTAAAAGTATTGGATGAACAAGTTCAACACCAATTTCAGGTTCATGATTTTGAGCCCAATTTGCAACACCAATATATCAGGGTCAAAATCAGTGTTAACACCAATATTTCGGGGTCAAACCAGGGATTTTTGCTTAGATTTCAAGTGTATACTTACATCTCAAGAGCGAAATCCATATTCAAGAACAAGGACAGCAACTTTGTTACAATGTAATCATGATAATGACGTCAGACTGAGCAGATCATGGACTTTTGACCCAGTACTTTATAGAGCATATTGAATAACCACAGTTATACATTTTACCAAATAAGTATGTAGATACACTAGTCCAGCCTATCAACAAAATTTATATAGCCTAGTCCCTTAGGGGTTAAATTTTGCATCAAACATTTTTTTTGTGAAAATGGCTATAAGATACAAAGTACTTCTTGTGGTCTCATGACGTATCCAAGTAAATCCCGTCAAAGCCCCACTGTAACAAGTTTAAAAGGGTCAAATACCGGAGTAGTGTAAACAAACTTGTAATTCAGTGATTTGAGGCAATAATGAAAACATAACTGCCCAAATATTGTACGTATTCTGAAAAAGTTACATAGGAACTGAAAATTGAATTTTAAATGAAAAAAAATCGTCCAGATGAACAATATAAAACTGACGCGCAGGAGATTTTTGGTTCAAAATGAACCTGATTTTTCGTTCAAATGAACCAGAACCTCAAATCGGTTCACGGACCTGGAACTGCTTGATACAAAACTTTTGGCTCAAAAATATTTGTACCAATTATTTGGTTCATTTGAACACGATTTTGAACCCAATATTGGTGATATTGTGAACCTGATGATACGATACAGTCCTGGTGTTGGTGTGTAGTCACTAGAATATGCTAGGAACTACATGCTACATATCCACCATACTAACCTTTCAAAATTCGCCGCCATCTTGTTGATCGGGAGCTTCCGGAAAATGTGCAATTAACAATCCTTTCTAATCAACCAACATCGGGTCGCCCTGTGACCTTTCGGGCTCCGAAGCAGCTTTAGTGGCCAGCTCTGTTGTGAGCAGGGCCACGTGCCGTTGTGCAGTTCGTTAGAGTGCCAGCTTATTAGCACCAGTTCCTCTGTAGTGATCCAAAGGTTGTGGGTTCAAATCCCGGCCGTGCCGAGATTGAACTCGTGAGCTGAGGCCTGTGCCTAAAGGGTTAACACGTTGTCCTTGTAAATCTGTGACCGGGTGGGTTGACAATTTAGTGAGGCAGCACTTTATCTGCTACAAGTAGGTTTCATCACAAATGACTGAAATAATAATGAAAGTGATGTAAAACCCCAAACAAACAAACTGTTGTGAGCACCCGGAAAGAGTTGGTTAGAGTGCCAGCTTATTAGCACCAGTTCCTCTGTGGTGATCCAAAGGTCGTGGGTTCGATCCCCGGCTGTGGAGAGGTTGAATTCATGATACAATTTCACACATGAGCTGAGGCCTGTGCGCGAAGGGTTAACCCATTGTCCTTGTAAATCTGTGACCGGGTGGGTTGTCATGTCAAGGACCTGCGACATGACAAGTCAGTGAGGCAGCACTATATCTGCTACAAGTAGGTCTCATCACATAATGACCGAAATAATGTTGAAAGTGATGTAAAGCCCCAAACAAACAAAGCACCCGGAAATGACTCAAATTGTACTGATTCGTTCAGATTTACAGCCTGGCATCGTTCAATCCCCTGATGTGTGTGTACCAAATATTGTTGTTTACATTAGCTTTCTTATCTTCAATTTTTGTACTTAAAATTCTATTTATATATTTATGTCAAAAAGTGAATAAACGTTTGTTTACTTGTGTTGTTCTTGGGGTCAACAATGTTCGCTATAAACAAACAATGTTTGCTGTTAGTGCTGTATAAATTCTTATATTCATTTATAATAGTAACAATCATGATAACTTTCACATTTGCTACAAAGTGGATGGGAGAATTATCTTAATCAATCAGTTAACAATAATTGAAGTTGTCTAAATTTGGATAATTACAATGTGAAACTAGACACAACGATCAAAGATCATTGGCCAGCTTGAAGATATTTAAAGATTTAACCACATCATGTGGTCCCGACCGCGACACACATAGGTCACCTTCAGGGGCACCATGAACGGTTTGTGCTATGCATTTCTCCTCCTCTTGCTGAGGTTGGAATCTCATGTTCTCACAGCGAACTATCCTGAGCTGAAATTTGTTCAAATAGTAAGTAAAATACAGAATATTGTGGCCTTCACGATTAAAAACAATTAAAATCTGAAGTCTGAGCTAATATGCTGTACATTCGTAATACATTACATTAAGTAGTTGAATGCACTGAGCCGTGCTTGTGGTGTCACTAGCTGGCTACCAGAATGCAGTAGAGAAATCTCAGTGTTTATCTTTGCATAAAATGTTCAGGATTTTTTCAGTGAATATCTAAAACATTACAGATGATCAAAACTATTACAAGGTCGTATTGGTTTTATATGTGATGTCTTGCTTGCTGTAATATTTTTATTGGTCTATTAAACATTTCAGTTATTCAGGCATGGAGCAAGAAGCCCGCTTTTTTTCTACCCCACTAATATACACAAGGACTACTGGACAGAAGGAAAAGGGCAACTCACACAGGTACTATATGGAAAGGTGCGACTTCCTTTGACCGGAAATAGCACCTACTGTAATAACTGCTGTACTTTGACCGATTTGAAATATATTCAGTAAAATTATAAAATGTCACAAGTGTCTTAGCTGGGAAGGGATGCTGTCTCTCACTGTTGTCGCTATCTCTCACTTATGCAGCTATCTCTCACTTATGAAGCTATCTCTCACTCATGAAGATATTTCTCACTTGTGCAGCTATCTCTCACTTGTGCAGCTATCTCTCACTTGTGCAGCTAACTGAACCCAGTAGCTATCTCTCACTTATGCAGCTATTTCATCACTAGAAATGGCAGACATAGGGATATAACTTTTTTACTCCTCAATATACATCTACAAATGATATGTGATCGTATGTCAACCTTCTTAGGCTATTTTGATGAAATATTACCAGTGACCTCGAAGTGACCTTTCAATGACCTTGAAAATAGAAAGCCTATTTCCACGAAATTATCTACATGTTTTATTATCCTATCATCTATATCTTTCAAAAACGAGCTTGTAGAGTCCTTATTCATCAAAATATGTTCATAATTAACAATTTGAGAGCAATTTATAGTTTTGTGGTCAATCTTTAAGGGAAAACAGAGGAAAATACTATGATAGTTTTTTTTAAATAATATAAAAATGTCAGCTTGTTGGGGGTTAGTTTATGAAAATATATAGAATACTGCAGAGAAAAACACATTAATACTAAAAAGAAATTGAAAAAAGTCCGTCAATTTCAAGATTTATTATGAAGCTAAAATGATAAAAAATAGCTTAAATCGGTAGGGTTACAAAAGTGACAAATTGACGGACTTTAATTTGACCTCACATTTATTTTTGAGGTATTAGATCAATTAAATATTAATCTAATTTCAGAAAATAATCATCAATAAGTTGCTCTTATCATATTAATACCTAAAAAAGAAGAAATATTCCCTGAAAATATGAGAAAATTAGTATGAATAGAAATTATTGAAAAAAATATAATAAAAAAAATATTGAATGTAGAGTCAATTGGGTTATAACATTTAGTAGCTGATGTATTTCTAAAAATTTTCATGTATTTAATTTATTTCAACAATATGAGGAAGTTAGTGAAATCCTTTTATGAATATCTATGAAACACATCACTAAAAGTGGCCAATCATTAAAATGGCCTATGACCCCTTTTACTATTTGGAAAATTTCATGCCGATTTCCTTTAAATACTATTTTTTTGATAATTTTTGAAAAAATGGCATTCTGTGTGGTTGATTTGGTGAATGGAAGTCGAACACAATATTACATGTCACTGAAAGTGCTCTGCAGGGTGCTTTCTTGACGTCCGCTCCTCCCACTGCTATAAACCTGTTACATGCGCTATGTCACTCATTCTCGCTGATGTCTCACTTATGCAGCTATCTCTCACATGTGCAGCTGTCTCACTTGTGCAAATACCACGTGTGCATCTGTCACTCACTGTTGCAACTATTTCACGTGTGCAGCAGTCTCTCACTGTTGTATTTATCTCTCAAGTGTGTAGCTATCTCTCATGTGTGTAGCTATTGCCCAAGTAATATCTGCATTTCATCCATCTAGGACAGGACACGGGCCGTGGCGCAGTTGAGCCAAAGGTCGTGGGTTCCATGCAGCTGTCTCTCACTTGTATAGCTATATTTCTCTTATGCAGCTGTCTCATTTATGCAGCCTTATCTCACCTGTGCACCTATCTCTCACCTATGCAGCTGTTTTTCATTGGTACGGCTATTTCTCACTATTGCAACTATCTCTCACCTCAGCAGCTGTCTCTCACTTATGTAAATATTTCTCACTGTTGTAATTATCTCTCATGTGTGTAGCCGATAGTGTCCAAATAGTATGTGCATTTCACCCATGTAGGCCCCTTCGCAAATTGGTCTAGCATCAACAAATTCCACCAGAGGGCAACGTGATGACCCAACTAACCCAGCAGCGAGATCACACGCTCTTATCAGTGGCGAATTTTATTGCACCCAAAACCTCACACCGCAACTTTTTTCTTACATGTGTATTGTCAAGTAAAAGGGTTACTTTTGTCGTACAGATTGGCAAGATGGATGCATTTAATTTTGGAGACTATGTAAGGAGACGATATGATGGTTTCCTCAGTGCTAACTACAGCCAATATGAGGTAGGCACTTTCACACGTATGGAAGTAAAGCCAATATGTGACACCAATCATACCCAGGTGATATCACATACCAATAAATAACAACATTCCCAGGTAACATCACAGGTGGCGTCTCTAAAAGTATCTATTATCATTCACCAGTAGGTGACAGCACTCATTTATAGATGACGTCACTAGAACAATATTAATAATATTAGAAAACAAAAACAGAAGAGCCATTCTATTTTAATACTGTCCTGCCAGGTTTCTGTGAGGAGTAGTGATGAAGATCGTACATTAATGAGTGCAGAGTGCATGCTTGCTGCCCTGTATCCGCCAGAGGGCACTCAGGTTTGGAATAATGACATTCAATGGCAGCCCGTACCAGTTCATACCGTGCCTTTTGAAGAGGATTTTGTGAGTAGATTATTATATTATATCAGTCTTATAAAAGCATGTCCGTGATGTCACAAAACGTAAATAGTCTGTCTATATGTGAGGGCTTCTTTTATCACCACAAATTTGATTGATTCAATTTTGTGATTGTTTGCTGTTCCACATTTGTTCGGACATTCTGAGTTTATGCAGAATGCCGACCCTAAAGGGAAGGAAATGTTTAACAGTTTATTCAGTTTGTAAAGCTCAACTTCCTCATTTCCCACATCCTAATTCTGCCCTCTGTTCCATCGAGGAGTATATGGTGGCCCTTAAGAGAATTAATAAAGTTATTAAGAGCTTGTGTTTCTAGTTGCTGGCATACGTCCGGTGTCCAGTCTTTGAGAAGCTACTACTGAAGGCGGCACTGTCAACATGGTTAAAAGAAAGGATTCAGCCATACCAGGTAAGTGACTGATCAAAACTACAAAACCAATGACAGAGCTGGATGGCAGCTTTGGCTGAAATCCCTGTATGGCAAGTGCTTAACTGCCTAAGCTGGATATCTTGAGACACTTACCAATATGTCCTCGTATAAACATGAAAGATACTTCAAAAATGAAAAAAAACGTATGGGTATAAATATCATGGTGTTGCACATCATTTTGGAATTTCATGAACTCTGCAATATTAGTCATTAGACATTGAACCAATGCACTGCTTATTGTATTATTTGCAGGATACAATCCATTATTTACGCACCATGAGTGGCTATCCCAAGTACTATCCAGATTTATTGGTGATTAAGGAAATCTACTACACAACCATTGATGAGGTAACAAGCACTATATTTATACATCAGTCAAATTATAAAATGTCACAAGTGTCTTAGCTGGGATGGGATGCTGTCTCTCACTCTCACTTGTGCAGCTATATCTCATTTGTGCAGCTATATATATATATAGGTTGTACTGCAAGTCATAACTACTCATAAATTACACATCTTTGGTTATGCCTCATAGTGTAACATAACACGTACAAAAATCTAGATAATTGTTCACATGTCTGATTGCTTACTGGCAGTTATCGGAGGGCTTGGTACCTGCACGCTGGCTTACCACAGATTTAGTGGACACACTGAGTAATGATATATTTCCCATCACCTTTGAAGTTATGTTTGGAACAAATGAACAGTCTACCCTAGTAGGAGGTAATATTTGCCTCCCAATTCCCTTTTTTATTGATGAATGATTCCGATAATAATGACAATGATAATAAAAGCAACAATAATGATTATAATAATAAGTATGATAATGATTTTATTTTTAATTTCATCAAATTGACTAATGTCCAATGACATATTTTGCAATCACTAATTTGAATTATTGATGATTAATGAAACAGGTGTTTTCTTGCGAGAGATTTACAATAATATGCTCATGGTTGTAAAAGGAGTGATGGACCAACGAAAGAAACTCTACTTGTATTCAGCGGTAAGTGTTCAACACCCTTTTCATCACACTTAACACATTGCAAAATATGCCACAATATTTAAAAAGTATAATGTCCAAAATAACTTTATTATTTTGAAATAGATCAATGATACTTTTGTTTTTTATTGTTGCATGGACATGATTTCCACATCATTTGTCCAAAGCTTGAACTCCATTTTTTTTTCATAAATATTGGTGGATATGACCATCTCGTGCCATAATATTTGAAAGGTTGTTGTCGATATATGCATTGTTAGCACATATTTTACTAATATAAATTTTGTATTTTATTTTCAGCATGATGAAAATATGGTTATATTTCAATACCTTCTCAATGCATTCAACCACAAGGTACCCCCAAACTCTGCGGGCATCATGGTAGAACTGTGGGAGATGTCACAGGGAACATACGCAGTGCGTGTTCTCTATAGGAATGTCACTAACTCCGATGAAACACACACCATAATATTACCTGGTAAATACCAATCTACAAAGCACTGAGTGTGTACTTAAGATGCTATATGATTGATTGAGACGTGTTATACCACACACAGTGTGCATTGAAATAAGGAATAATTCTTTTTCTTCCATTATGTTGTTTGAATTGCACTGTAATGTGAAATGTGAGTAACCTCTTAATCTCTAACAGGGTGTGCCAAGGAAT
This sequence comes from Amphiduros pacificus, assembly GCA_949316495.1. Lineage (NCBI taxonomy): Eukaryota > Metazoa > Annelida > Polychaeta > Phyllodocida > Hesionidae > Amphiduros > Amphiduros pacificus. The sequence continues at coordinate 20,992,228 of OX439004.1, read as the reverse complement.
TTTGTCCATTGGAAACATTTTACAATTTGACAGTTCCCTATATGTTGACGGAGGAGGAAAGGGTGAAAGCCTGTAGGATTGATGAGCCAAATATTCCCAATAAAGGTAATATTACATATTAATGACTCATTTCTATTTGAGAAAATAAATGTTCATTGACAATTCGACATCATTATCACAATTAAATATTCATCCAAATATTCATCCCCATCATAATCCTCATCAACTCCCATCATAATCCTCCCACTTAGTATCTAAGATCAGCCACATCATCAGGCTTGCGGGTTTTCACTTGCAAGGGCAGAGTATTCCATATTTTTTGGCATATATCTTAAAAGCTTTATCACCTTACATTTTCATATTATTTTAGGTACAGCGTATTCATTGTAATCTACTGATCTGAGAGTTCTAGGTCCTGATTTAGGTTTGATTGGTACCCTTATGCAATATCCGTTATGTACCTTTCATTCAGATAAGGTTATTCTAAAGTATATCCTAGCCGCAACCAGGAGCCAGTGCAGCTCCATCAATTTGCCTGTGATATGATCATTTTTTTTTAAATCCTATAACCCTCAGTGAAGTATTTTTGCATTTTTGCAGATTGGCTATTTCTCACCATGATAATTTTGCTAATGTAGAATCTACATAGTCAAGTGTTGATGTAACAAAAACATGGGCAAATGTGTTGACTGTTTTTTTTTCATCCACACAACCCCTTATCATTAATAGATTTGTTTTACACGAAACACAATTTTTTTACACATTTGTTGTTTGAATGTTAATTCCTTGTCTAATATTATACCCAAATGTTTGACTCACCCCTCATTATTATCTCCCATAGTTATCATCACCTGGATATCCATGGACAAAGCTGTTACATCATTTTCATTACCCTTATACATACATACATTTCATATCCATATTTTCGTTGAACATGTTCCTCATCCTCCCACTATTTGAATCTTAATACAAATATTTCCCATTCTTATATTTAGATGGCATTTAATACATATGTATATATCTTTTCAGTATCAGATGTTGGCATCACTTTGTCAGTTTCTGCGGTGATAATTATACTTCTATTGTTCATCATTTACCGACTTAGGAAACGAGTAAGCACAGAGGAAAAGCGTCCATTAGTGAATAATATATGACACAATATTTGACATAATCTGTCAATCAATTTTACACGAAGCCACTAATTCGGTTAATAGATATATATTCGTATTGAACTGTTACTCTTTGCTTTAAAATGCTGGTCACTACTGCTCGCAGCGATTGACATGGACTATTTGTAGATATTGCCACCCATGTATTGTGCTATATTCACTCACACTCATTTATGGGCATTCCATGGACTGAGGTATTTGACTTGGCACCATACATATATATATGGTTAAAGTGAAATAAGGAGTGGAATGATAGGGGGAAACTTGAGATTGTATCTTGTATTGTCCATCACTCATTACAGCTCAACAATAGGAAATTGATCAGTTTCTACGGTTTAAAATTGAAATCAGCTAAAATCAATTATCTTACTACATAAAATATTATTTTACTGCTTCATGGAATATCATTTCACTTTTAAAAGTGCCTATTTCACAAAATTTCGCTATCTGCTCTCCCTGGTGTTTAGCAGGTTCGTGACAATTTGACGGATTTGGCTCAAGAGAGCAATATTGTGCATTGTAAACTTCTTGAGTTGAATATCAGGCATGTGTTACTGTATGCAAACTAGGGTCATGAAAATTGATTTTCTGTCAATCTAATGTTTCAAATTAGATTATAGTTAGGTATATCCTAAAAGGGAAAGGATATCACCCATACAATTGTGTGCCCCCTGTTGTTCAATTGCTCATAATATTTGCAAAGAACCACCAGGCATTGTCACACCCAACCGTGCACAAGATTAATACTATACTGTGGGAAAATATCCATAATTACCTCAACAAGATCACAGACATTTATGATTTTTATACAAGTGTTCTTAGATTTGGGAAGAAATATTATTTAATGTAAAGCTTATTTATGTTTTCAAAGACTAAATTTGAGGATTGGATTGGCCGATATGTTAGAATTTGAATATCTGTGACTTCATCGAAATATATTAAAACAACATGCTGTATATTGCATGTCCAATTGCAAAATATTCAAAACATTAATTTTTTTTTGAATTATCATGAACCCGTTACACAAGGTGTGAATAATTCCAATAGTCAAGGATTTCGTCTGAGCAGGAGCTTGGACACAATTTGACCATGAAACCTTCTTTAAAGATACATTCAGTGAATTGTGTAGGTAGCTTAATTGAGACTGAAAGTGGAAGGTGAGAATCTCAAGAACCTCTGCCTTTCACAATAAAGATATTGACGTAGAAACCTAGCTGTAATGCATGACATATCCAAATATAAGAACATATGTGATCTAATATTGGTGATTTTGTTTCTTTGATTTCTTTGGGGTTTTACATCACTTTCAACATTATTCCAGTCATTTCATGATGAGACCTACTTCTAGCAGATATAGTGTTGTCTCACTGAATTTTCATGTCGCGGGCCCTTGACATGACAACCCACCTGGTCACAGATTTACAAGGACAACTGGTTAACCCTTTAGGAACGGGCCTCAGTTCATGTGTGAAATTGTATCATGAATTCAATCTCGGTACGGCCGGGGTTCAAATCCACAAATTTTGGATAACCACAGAGGAACTGCATGGTGCTAATGAGCTGGCGCTCTAACCAACTGCTTGAATGGCATTCAAAATAGTGGGCGGAGCTTAAATTTAATACAATTTTAGGCTTCGCCCCTTTATTCAAATGCTTTTTAAGCACTTAATAATTGTCTAATTAATTTCTTTGAAATATCAAAATAACTTCGAATTTTATGTAGTATCAGAATATATACCATTTCGTAGTTTACTTTAAAAGTTTTTTTTTATCTATTCATTGTGTAAAATTATGCAAATTAAGTCATGTGATAAAATTTTTCAAAACAATTTTGAATCTGGATTATGTTCAGGTTTTAATTGATGTATTACGCATGTTGATAGGCCAATTATTTGAGAAATTATGATCAAAAGTATTTAGAAACAGGAAGTGGATCCTGAACATTGACAATCCTGGGTGGAAGTATTGAGGATTATCTGTGCATGTGTGATGACACAAAAACCACACACATAAATTCACAAACAAGTATCAGTAAGACTGTAAATGCTCTGTATGACGGAGACATCAGGAGTGCAAAACCAGTTGCTGAACGAAAACATTATTTGCTGAAAAAAATATTGGAACCAATGATGGACTCAATCGTCATTAGGCAAAAACCCTTTGTCATTATTTAAATTGATAAGTGTAAAAGTAAAGTTGCAAAATTTACTTCAAAACATGTCAAGAATGTCACTTGTTGCCATGCCGTTTTTGGACAACAACGAAAGTTTTGCACTGCTATACACACATTTTGTATTTCTATCGCATGCAGCGATAGTGTGCACACAGGTATTTGCCTTAGTGTGATTTCCATACTGATATGTTCACATGTCAAATGGAGAATGTCGGACTGACAACTTCCGCCCTGGGGCATATGTTAGTTTTCATAGGTCAATGTTGCAATGCATGAAACATAAATATGAGCTTTGTATCATTTATGCGGTTCTGCTTTGGAACAAAAAAAAACTTACACAACGTATGTATTTAAGTTAATAAAATGCGACGTTTGCACAATTGTTTTAAACACTTCGATTAAAATAAATAAAACTTTATCTAGGTGACAAACCTTTATTTAGGGGGGTACCTGAGAACATTGCTTATAGCCAAATACGACTCTTAGGTTTCAATATCATAATTTATTTTCATAACTGTAAAACAAATTTCATACATATATTTTTGGAATAGTAGTAAGTAATGTTTACCCTGGAAAATATATTTACAAATCAATGATGTCATCTGACTGCTTGCTTGAAAAATAAATAATTTGGGACTGAAGGGAAAAGCAATAAATAATCAAACAATTAATTAGTAGTTCATGAAGAAAATTAATTCACATTAAATTATTTATATTTGATTTATCAATATTTTTTTTATGTACAATATATCAAATAAATATGTGTCAGTTTATCCTTGACGTAATTATGAATGTAGGCGCGACGTCGTAAGCTCAAGGGAAGCATAATAGTTTCAAGGGTTTGAACATGTCGAGAATGAAGTGTTTGCCTCGTTACACAGATTACAAATGTTTCATCACTAAAATCAATACAAAATGAACAATAAAAAAGAAGCAATAGGAATTTCATATATGCTATATCAAAAATAATATTTTGTGTTTTTAAAGGTTTTCAAAAAGTACTATAGAAAGTGACATATTTTTTATAAATATGTATAAAAAATAAAGGTTTTTCCTATTCCGGTATGGAAGCAATCATTGCAGAACTTTTAAAACAGGCTTTACTTTAAGTAATTTGGAGTGGATGTTTTCGTTAGTGTTAAACTTCCCATTAGTCTCCATGAGTAAATCAATGCGTTGCCATGACATCAGGCCTCGTATAACTAACGTCACACCTCCATACGTAATTACTCCAAGTTTAGTCTATATTCTGTCAGGGAAAAGGCAACGAAACCAACTGCAATAGTATTTTCATGCCGACCATGACCTTGAACAGTATGTGTATCTGATATATGTTATATATGATATATTGAGAACAGGTTTGTGCACGATAAAGAGTGAACAGTGTAACAATACCATGAATTATTTTGGCATTGATAAAGACCTAGATGGCTCAGTCAAGTATAATCATTTTATGATTGTACATTTCCACAGATATACCTTCTTAACACAGTAAAAAGATGACATGTTTTTGGCAGCTGCAGCTTTACAAGAATCTTCAAGACCGACCCCACTAGCACAGTTGGTAGAGTGTAGAATCTGTGCCTTTGTTGGTTAAATAAGTGGAGCACGGGAGGTGGTGGGTTCAACTCCTACTGCCGGCAGTGTTACTTTCACACTAGGTAAAAGGCTCGAAAGGCTCAAAGTTCACTTTTTTCACCAGAATCTTCTAGTTGTGAGTTATCACCACAAGATTGTATTTGGTATGAAAACAACAAATCTTCACAGCAAATCAACGAGTGTTCCTCTTTTGCTGAACATTATGCCCAGTTGTTTACTGTTGATATCTTATTATCAAATGTATTCATATCTGGAAAGGGGTCGCCACAGTCGCCATACACATCGTGGTATCTGCAGATATCCTGACCGTGCCCTTGTATTAGAAACATGGACCTATAGGCCTGAATGTAGTCTATCCACGTCATTACTTTACCACTGCGCTCAACCCGGTTGTTTTGTTCTGCCTTCCGGTCCGCCTCAAAGTACTTCCGGTCTAAATCATTAAGTATATGTGCCCTTATTCTATTTCTTTTCAAATTCAATATCCACTGTACGTAACCTAAGTCTGGTAAAAGGTCCACTGATGTACGAGTCCCTTTGGGACAACTTTGCAAAATTGTTCTTTCATTTGAGCAAGTAACAAAAGTACATTTAGAATCACCAAAATCTATGTTGTAATGTTGATAATTGCCATCTGATCGGTTCTCACAAAATGTCGACTCCGGTTCTGGAATATAAACATTCACATTATAAATCTCAAAGATTTGATAGAATATTGATAGACTATTCAAATAGAATATATTTAGATTTTCCATGAATACAAAAGTGAAGACGGCATTTTTCCCATATCAAGAGCATATCTATCTGTCTTTGCAGTACTGAAGTATTGGAAAATCAATGGCAGCTGTATATGATAAGGCATTCCGTGATTTCCTCCACATAAGAGGTCTTATTCTAAGGTCCTGAGTTAATCAAAACCTTGGAATGGTATGTTGACCTACTTCGTGCAAGATTGTTGTCATTACATTCCCAATTCAGATTATTCAAATCATAAGCCAAGCAAGGTCGAGGATAGATGAACTGGTAACCGTACTCTTAAAAAAATATACAACAATACCAACATTTTTACTTATTTTTTACACAGTAAAATTATTCTTAATTCTTGACAGCGTCTAATTCGATATACAAATAGGTCTTACTTCTCATAGTTTCATTCTTATAGATTACACTTTTTAATTAGTGAATTAAAAGTCATAAATCTAGTTGATTACCACAACCCTGACAGCATGGAATGTGTCTGAGAGCTTTGGAATTCCACATCTCGTATCAACATAATAAACCTTTATTAAAATCTTACCTTCCCTGGGATAGAGTGTGGTGATATGCAGTCTGTAGTATGGGTCATGGGGAGGGTAGTCTCCATCCGAGTAATACAAGACACACAGAAACACCACCCAGTATGTTGTGGTGGGTGTGAAGGACTTCATGCTCCCAATCATCGCCAGCAGTCACAAGTGGGCTTCATCTGCGCCGGTATTGTTCACAGTCTTTACAAAGCATTGCTTCAGAAACCAAGAGACACCTTACTACATATTGTAACTCCAGAGATGATTCCAATATTAAAGATAATCCTTCCGGGTATTCTAATTTGTGTTTTATTCTGCAATACACCTGAAAACACAAGTATTTAAATATCAATGAATGTTGAATGAGGTCATTGAGAATATTATGCATTAAATGTAGGTATTGAATAATCCGTCTAAAATTAAAGGTGGTAATGTAATTAGACACACTGATCTCTGAGATAAGGTATACCGACCATCGCGAACAACAAGCATCCCATGCAGCCTTGAAATCCTATTGTATTATTATTTTCATGTGAGGTCTCGCCACCGTCAGAATAAATTATGAATTCCAGACTGGGGCACCGCAGGGTATTTACAAATGATTAATAAAACATAATTTAATCGAATTTATGTATTTTAGGAAACAAATTATATTGATTTTACTACTCTAAAACCAAGAATTGACTCATTTTATTTTATAATTACAACTTTCTTCAGACATACTTATGAAACTCTTCGTGAACATATTCATTTCTGTTTCATGTCCACATTGACCATGACCCCTGGAAATAAATTATCTCCTTCCCGCGGGGCACCTATTGTGACAGGACATAACCGTTACCAGAATAATATCATAATAAGATAAGGACGCTCAGACACTTCATGCCAGGTCAACATACACATATACAGCAGCACTTAATAAAGTAAAACAATCGCTAGGGGTTTTTAATAGTGTTTTCGTATGGTTACTAGAAAGTTGTTATCGGAGTTTTAGGCATATATTTTATTTGGTTTTCATAATTGATTCAGACAGTCATGAATACAGTGTATATTAATACATGTATATCAATAATTTCTCAAGTATTGATGTATACAATGCAGTGTTTTAGAAGATTAATCTTGTTTCTGTTTACATGTGATTAGTATTTGTCAAATATAAATAAAAATAAAAATAAATATGTATTTCCGGAAGGTATATAGATATTGATATGTAATTACGGTTTGGTTATTAATTTTTTAGGGTTTTACTCATTTTCTAGCTCATTTCCTTAAAAGAAATTAACCACGTTTTATACCTGCATTCTGCCATCAGAGTACATTTATTGAAGTACATGGGCACCGTCAGAATATTGTTCGAGATATTACTCGCCAATATTGGCTAATGATCTTATCAAATCTCTCCATGAATAGTGATTTCTTTTACCTAAAAAAGTACGAACTGGAACAAGATGCATCGTAGCTGTTTGGATCGAGTCTTTGAATATCATGTGATTTAATTTGTCTCGGAATATCACATGGTTTGTGTATTCCCAGATTATAATAGGTTTACTCAGTCCAATTATATCAGATGGTTTGCCTAGTTCTAGAATATCACATGGTTTTCCTCGTCCCATTATATGATATGGTTTGCCTCGTCCCATTATATGATATGGTTTGCCTCGTCCCATTATATCATATGGTTTGCCTCGTCCCATTATATGATATGGTTTGCCTCGTCCCATTATATGATATGGTTTGCCTCGTCCTATTATATCACAAGGTTTGCCTCGTCCTATTATATCACAAGGTTTGCCTAGTTCTAGAATATCACATGGTTTGCCTCGTCCTATTATATCATATGGTTTGCCTCGTCCTATTATATCACAAGGTTTGCCTCGTCCTATTATATCACAAGGTTTGCCTAGTTCTAGAATATCACATGGTTTGCCTAATCCCATTATGTCGTATGGTTATTTTTCACAGTCTTATCATGTCGGATGGTTATATTTTACAGTTCTAGAATACATTATAGTATGGTTTATCTTGAATGTCACATAGTTTGCGTGGTCCTAGAATATCACATGGTTTCCCTAGTCATAGAAAACACATGATTTGTCTCGTTCCATTACATCAAATGGTTTGCCTTGTCCAAGAATAACCTAAAAAATTAAACAATTATTTGATCCGAAATGATTAATTGATAACTAAACACAGATTTGACGTTGCCATTTATCATAACATTAAAACAGCAGCATACACATCGCAGCATGTGTGAATGTCTTACATTAGGTGTTCATGAGTAGCAAATACTTTTATTGGCTCATATATATAAGCAATATCAGATAAGAATCTGTACTTTGTGAAAGCCTAACATTGACCCTTTAGACCTTATCATCATTCAAAGTGACTTACCTGAGCCAAAATGAGTATATATCAAGTTTACACTTCTTATAATCATCTGGCAAAAGATACACATAATATTGTAGAAGAGTGAATAACGCCAAATAGATTTTGTTTGAGATAACAATCTATAAAATATGCATGTCACTCCATACAAATCATACACACATCTTTATTTACCAACATTTGGCATTCATTTCGGGATATACAGGTCGACAAAATATTTTGATGTTGAAATCCTTTTTGAAATATTTATAAGACAGGGACTTGATTTATAATGCAATTAGATGATTCGTATTATTCATATAATGATAGGATGCAAGGATATAAAGAATATCATCTTGTAATATATTCCATTCTGTTCTCACTTCCTAACTTAAACTTGTTTCATATTTAAGCCTCAAGCATCTAAGCGTCGAATTTAAAATGTAGCAGTTATGCCATAGATACATGTCATTCAAAACATCTATTTAGAACATAGGTATATCTATCTAGCATTTCATAGAGTTTTGTATATATATATTGCGATATATATATATATATATATATGTATATATATATATATAGACATTTAACAAGAATTAACGCTGAATTAACGCTGTATTTTGCAACCACCATATGTTAGCAAAACAATTAATAAAAATGAGTGTGTAAAATGCTTTGTTACTTTATTATGATTTAAGAAGTTCAATAAATTTTTACCAGTTCATCTAATCATTTCAAATATAAAACTATGTTTACAGCATTGTATATTTTGGGATATTTCTTTCGGTGAATATATAAAATATCATGTGATCATTCTACGGATTGAAAGACAAATCCCATTGTTTTTTCCTGTGATAAATCTAAACCAGTAAGACACATTTTTCCCCCGGTATCATTGATTGGAAGAATTGAAATTTTCTTCCGGTATCTTCCCTTGTTTCTAAGATATTATTTTCATAAACATATTTCTTTATACCAATTTCCACCACGCTTCCCCTTCCCCGAAATGGTCAATGTTCATCCATTGGACCAATAAATAGAATACTTGATATATGTATATCATCATGATATTGATATTTGATACATGTATATGCTTCTGGATGAAATAAAATGAAATGAAAATAATTTTATTGACTTATTGTGATTAAACCGCATGTAATATATAGATAATTTTCTTGTAACCACAGCAACCATTTTACTTTATAAAGTAATTATAGATACAATCATTCACATTCATTCTGAGCACAAACACAGTATAAAATTTCCTATTTATATATAAAATTGTCATTGTAAAAATACAAAGTTTGTTTTCACCAGATGACAGCACCATACTCTACTTCTTCGCAAGCTGTCATGTCTGCATTATTTGGTAAGCAGCTGTATATATTTGTATGTCAGTGATCAAGACCGATCTGAACTGCTATACTTGGCGATATATTTGGCCAATATTGACGCTTTTATGTTTGAAAATCATCGCAATTTCTAATTAGTTAATGTACATCATGCCCCCTCTAGATGTTTAATCGTACTTTCCTTATTTTAACTAATCAGGGAGATAAGTCAAACGCAATGTCTTGTTTCTGATGACTTAACGGGCATGCTTTCAACGTCATTGTTATATTCTGTTAAATAAGTTTAAATCATATCATTGATTTCGAATACATCACTGGTTTAGATTATATCGTTGGTTTCAATTACATCATTGGTTGCAATCATACCATTGGTTGCAATCATATCATTGGTTGCAATCATACCATTGGTTGCAATCATATCATTGGTTGCAATCATATCATTGGTTGCAATCATATCATTGATTGCAATCATATCATTGGTTGCAATCATATCATTGGTTGCAATCATATCATTGGTTGCAATCATATCATTGGTTGCAATCATACCATTGGTTGCAATCATATCATTGGTTGCAATCATATCATTGGTTGCAATCATATCATTGGTTGCAATCATATCATTGGTTGCAATCATATCATTGGTTGCAATCATATTATTGGATTTGGCTTTTTGCGTCCTCATTAAACGTGATATGTCTCTACTATGTTTCTGCAAATGAAACAAAAGTGCTTCTTAATGCAATCTTGAGCATAGTGAAATTAAATCTTCAAAGCAATGGACCATTTTTAATCAGACATAGCCAATAGGAATCAATCAAAAGAACAGTCGGTATCAGTTCTCAAATTACAGAAGTCCACACCATATTGTTGGTATTTGGTCATTGTATTATGCGCGGGCCGCGGTCCATTCCACATCCCCGGGGGACACCGGAACATGAATGTCCTCTCCTGCGAGCACCGGATGTAGCTGCATGCAGGCTTATCCGACATTCCCGGATCTGCGTAGTTTCCATTCTCCATGCTCTTGCACAGATCTGTTTCCAATTCTGCAAAAGAACAATCAAGACGAAAGACAAGAGAAAATATTCTGTGAAAGTTATCCATTTTCGTCAAGTGTAGTCATTTCAAATATTATTTTGCACTAACGCTGATACACAAAAAATTGATATTATTATTTATTGAATCTTTAACATTTGAGAGTGGCTTAATTCGTGACTTTGACAGTAAGATTGATAGTTTTAATCTGTTTCAATGTCTCATTGTTTTTATAAGATAGAGCACCCATCAACTTAGATTGGGTGCGTTTCGTATTTCATTTGACTTGCACAAAGCAAAACCAAAAAAGATACCATCAGGTGCCATTTTTATATCTCTGAAAATAAAAAAAATATTGATAATGCGAATGCAAATATACCTGTATTCCCTGCTTTCTTTTGTTGGTTCTTTGGTCTTGCAGTTTGGACCTCCTGGGATGTCAGTTGTTTTGATACCATTTTTGGATCCGTTTTTGACACCTCTGGTTTATTAGATTTTGGCAATTCCATACCTTTAGTCATAGTATCCATAAGCTTTTTTACGAGTTCCCTCTTTTTCTCCCTGATCAACATTTTCATCTCTCTTCTCTTTGGCTTCATATCCATATCTTCGTCCATCAAAGGCATTGTATCCACAATCTTCTTTATAACTGAAGTCCTTTTCTCGGGTTTATCATCAGTCATGACCATAACTTTCTTCTTTCCATTCTTGTCTTCCATCATCACCTTAGTTTTCACTATCTTGAATTCCTTATTCTTACCATTGTTTTGTGCCATACCAGGATATCTTGGTGCTTTTTGCATCGGCACTACTTTAACCTCTTCCACTACATGATACTCCTTTCTGCTATTCCTCACCTTGTCTTTCATTTGTTTTGCAGGCTTACTTGAGTGTTCCTGTGGTTGTTTTGGTTGGTTTGTAAGTGGTGCGTACTGCTTTTTGTGATATTGGGATATCATCTGTTGCTTTGGTTGTTCTGTGAGTGGTTTATAGTGCTTCTGTTGATACTGTGATTGGTACCTGGGCCTGTGTGGTGGATTCCTCTGCTGATGGCCATATCTAGGCGGATACCTCTGTGGCATATACCTCTGTGGCTTCTGTCCAGGATATTGCATCAGGGAGGGCCTTTCTCTGCTCTCCATCGGCATGCCTGGGTACATTTTCTTGTTACTGTTATCTTTCTTTGTCTGCGGCCCATTTCTGTGTCTTTTCCTTGAGCCCGGCATTGATGCCATTCGGGAATATGCAGACATTGGCGAGCTTTGCTTGAAATGACTCTTGTTGCGGTTACTCAGCCTCGTGTCACCTTGGTGGGGATAGCTCTGTGGATGACCATGAACTGGAATCACATAATTCCTACTTTGATATCCCAGGTGTCTACCATTCTGGCCCTGACCATATACACTTGATTTCTGGGGAGAATTGGCGTAGTGGGTTTTCCTATTCCATGTAGGTTTATTATGTTGGGGTGAATACATTTTCTGATAATTGGTCATACCATTCCTGTGTGGTTTGATCTTACTTGATGTATCTCCATATGAAATGGACACATCTTTGGTGAATGAAATCTTCTCCTTCATGGTCTGTCTATAATTCTTGGAGCCATCCGGTTTGTACACATCAGGAGTGTGCATTGATTCCGTTTCCTTCATTGCTCGCTTGGTTTCTATCATGCCGCCTCCATTATGCATTGGTTTCTCCACAATATTCATTTTTTCTTGTTTTCTGTGCTTATGCACCATATATGGTTGTTGATATCCATAATGTCCATAATGTCTGTACGATGATGCAAAATCAAAGCATACCATCACCAACATCAGAAACAGGCCTGTGTTGACCATTTTAAGTTTGCGTGTTACATTCATTTTCCTTCTACGTAGCTAAACTCTTATTTGTACACATATAAATACATATATGTGTGTGTCCTCTTCGAGTTACACAACTAAAATGAAATCTGATAATGCCCTTTGGTTTTATATATGTAGAATAAAACAAAGCACTAATTAAGAGAGGTACAAAACACGTGTATCATTAATGGTCCTCGCTCACAATGCAGCTCCCCGTGGTGTGACATGCAACCTGTCCATCAGCATTCCTCCCAGCAATATTAGAGTTTTAAACCAAATTAGCGGTCATCTTAATCCATTTACAAGAGTGCACATTAGCTCAAAAATACTTATTATATAATCATTTTGAATTCTTTCCCCGATTTGTAATCCATTTTTAGTTAGGTTAAATCGCGTGGTAATGTTATGATGATGCAATAATTTCTCTTGGTTGTGGTGAATCAGCGTTCGCGATGTGATGTACAAAGTAACACCACAAATTGGCGTGGTGCTGCAGTTTACCTGGATATGTGGCTGCTTTACTTTGGCATACCTCATGACAGCACATTGTGTTTACTCTTCAAAGCTGGTGTCTGATTGTGAAACATGTGGAATATTCCAAGTATGTCTCACAGGTGACGCCAGCCACCTGTCTGAACTGTGCACACTCATGTCTTGTGTTGTTGATAATTAAGATGTTGACCCATCAACATATTTTGTTGTTGTGTTTCTAAATATTAATGTCACAGAAGACGTTCTCAACATGCCACACATGAATGTCTGTAGCTGCAACATGTCCATACAACATTGCTCACATTTAAGAATTGCATAAGATGTATTTTAATAATTGGACAATTTGAGATTTATACAAATATTTTTCGTTCAGTTATCCATTTTAAACATGTAATAATGGAAACTTGGATAGAGAAAAATGTTTATATTGATTACAATAACATAAATAAAGAAATAAATTTGTTTTAATCCATTAAATATTTCCGGTCCTAAACACCACATCACAGTATTTGTTATATCAAGTGTATTCACCACAAGCCAACTTTCAGCCTGGGTGACAGTGGTAGGAGAAGTGGTTCTTCGTGCAACATTACTTAAATCATATTCCCTGTCAATATGCGCCCAATTTGCACTTTTGATCTTAGGATCAATCCTTAATAAACAAATATATCATGGGTTATATTATTTCTATAATATTTAGGGCGTCTGCTCTAAGTGGATTATGTGTGAAAACAACCTAAATGACCTTATGAGGCTGCTACTGTATGAACGACTAATTAATTAGTCTGCAGCAAATACGAGTAGGTCCAGGAAGGGAAGGCTGTACGCCTCGTTGTGCTTATTATGGGGACATTAAAGAATCGTTGTGATTATTAAGGGCGATGTCAGAGGTACATGTATACCTGGCAAAGCCCATTGATTACTGGTAATCAAAGAGACAAGCGTGGAAAATAAGTATTTAAATTAATATATGATGATAACACAGATTTTTTTTAATTGAACATACAATATCACAATCAGGAATTAAAACTTTAATGAGTATAGATAAATAACCAAATTACAGAGAAATGACAGAGAAATAACACCACTCGCAAAGAAAGAACATAACAAATAGACATAACTTGAAAACACAGATTCTTAAAAATGACGTTTTTTCAATTATATTTTTCTATGTTATTATACAAACATATTTACACTCTGGGGGCCAATGATTTGTCCACCATACCAAAATGCTTATAGCTCACGGTTTAAACCGTCCATGCAATAACTTAGGAATTTTAACTTAATATCATTTAACATTGGGTCTATGGGGAGTGAGACGTGTTTAATGTCGGTAATGGCCTACATCACGCCATGGCTGGCAGTGAGACTCCTGCAGATATCAATATATATAAAACAAACACACGAGCCAACATATTGTACTATCACAGGCACGTGTACATTTAGATTCTACCAAATAATCATTTTATATATCTCATAACCGCATACAATATGTAGATTTGAAATTTGCTTTCCCATGTTGGTTCATAATTGTTTGGTTCACAATACTATTTTGATGGTGCACTCATCAGGATGGTAACATGATTTAGTTTCTCCCAAGAGCTGCCTGAAGCCATGTATGAATAGTAGAGACCATGATTCTTTAATTAAACAGTTACACTCGTGCCGCTTATGTTATATCCTCATTAAAGGGTATTCTATTGCTATAGAAATCACAAAACATCTTTTGTGAAAAGCGCATTTCAATTAAAATATATCTAAAACATACCTTAGATTCCTTTCGGTCTGAGACATCCGTGTAGAATTTACATAATTGTTCAGATATACTGCCGAAAAGTATTTTGATCCAGGCAAAAGAGAAAGTTTGAATTGAATGTGGCAAACATCGGGCAGCCCAACATATGTTAAATTAAAATTTGCACCTAACAGGTTTCAGGTTGACAGGTATGATATATCCTTGCGCCTGCCATATGTTAGATGCTTGTATCTGTGCCTGAACCAGTTGCTGGCCTCCCTTGATTCTCTGTCATTTTTTTAATACCAGTTTATAAAGTGAATACATTTATTAGTCTAATAAAATTATATATAAATACTTTACAGGTATGGTGTTTATGTCTCTAAACTTTGGAGAAACAAATTTTGAGATCTCCGGGAGAAAAAAGTGATGGTACATTTTAATAGGTTTGTAATTCATATTAAGTTTACCTTTAAATGTGATACTGAATGACATGTAAATTTTGTTCCAGTGCACATGCTGAAGTTCATGAAGGAGTATATAGAATTCATTGTTTTATTTCAAACTCTACATCACACACAATTGGTGCAAAACATTTCTGACCTTGCACGTTCACTTTTGCCTCATTCAAAATGGCGACAAGGGTCATGTGTTTAAGTGTCATACATGTACACAGTTGAAGGCACTGGCACAGGAAGTATCTCACATGGAAGTTATTTGTCGACTATATTGCATTGTTTTGGTCACTGTAGGTCCTATTAAATCATGGTGACATTTTGATTTATAGCTGAATATTCCCGCACATTCAGTGTTTTCACAGCCCGGCTGCATGTGTCAAATGGTTTTCGCGGGAACAACAAGAAAGTCTTTTTTTTTTAAATGAATTTGTATACAGTTTCCTTTTTGAAAATGATATTTATATTTTCTCATCATTTTGAAGTTGCTGTAAATGTAGAGTACAGTGACTGGCAACTGTCTGAAACTGGCAGTTGAAACTCAGACATTTTTAACACAGTCAAACATATAGCATACCTTTCTTTTGTGCATAAAGTTATTAATTTTCATATATTCTACATTTGCAAAAAAATATTTAAATTCTATGTTTATTTATGCAGTTTAGGTGTCCGCCAGTCTGTGACACTAACAGGCAGGTTTGAGATCTGCAGGCCCCTCAGAAGTACATATCGCTCCAAAATTCTTTATTATAATACCCACCACTTATTGCAATTGAGCTGAATGTTGTGTCTCACATGTTATCTTGTAATTCCACTGTCTTTCAAAATGTTAAAAAATGTTTATTTGTTTTCACGGCACAAGTGATGTGCCGGAAGCCATGATGACTAAGGTACTCAATATCACAGGTTGCCAGAGAGTGAAAGTCCCCAGCCCCTCTCTGTCTCAGTCTTATATATTAACTATTAACCTATATAAAAGTAGTGATGGAAGAAGAAGTTGCCGTAAATGTAGACTACACTGACTGGAATATATTCTACGTTTGAAAAATTTCAATTCTATGTTTATTTATGTAGTTGAGATGTCTGTCAGTCTGGTCTGTGACACTGACAGCCAGGTCTGAGATCTGCAGGCCCCTCAGAAGTACATATCCTCCAAAATTCTGTGTTGTAATACCCACCACTAATTGCAATTGAGCTGAATGTTGTGTCTCACATGTAATCTTGTAATCCCACTGTCTTTCAAAATGTTAAAAGTGTTTATTTGTTTTCATGCACAAGAGAAAGTCCCAACCACTCTCTTAGTATTAACCTATATAAAAGTAAGTGATATCGCCCTGGCTGCCTGTGGTGGAGGTCGAGAACCCAAACCTTAACCCTGTATCTGCCCCCTACAGTGTTGAAATTCAACACCGCTATAAATTTGACACATGTACACTGTCACAACACTGCAACCAGGGGTGGATTCAGGGTTTTTTAAGCCGGGAGAGGGAGGGGGGTTCAAATGTGCTGAAGTAAGTGGCTCCAGTCCCATAAAGTAAGGGGCTCCAGTCCCATAAAGTAAGGGGCTCCAGTTCCCAAAAGCTCCCTAGCCACAGACCCCTCCTGGATCCGCCACTGGCTACACATGTGGGCTGTATGATGTCAGATATTTACACATTGGCCCTCGTGGCCTCCATTCATATATCATATATATATATATAGCTAAGCAGTACCATGAAAATAGAAGAGTTCTAATAAATCCGTAACCAGCCAGAGGGCACTCGCCATCAACACAATCTGCCTGAAGTGAGAGATATTTAAACTTGATCAGAATGGTCAGTTTGTTGTGAATAATGTGGTCTTGGGTATTGTGAGTTGTATGAGAGGTGTGCGCTGCATCCTTTCATGAACATGTATTCGGCACATCGGAGAATATACAAGATTTTTTTCCACTACAGAGAGATAGAAAGGGAGAGAGAGTGAAATAGATTAGCAAAGAGAAAAAGAGATAGACAAAATCCAAAGTAATGTGAGACCAGATACAGAAACATAAAAAGACAACAAAGTGTGTCATATTAGGAAGACAGCTTAGACATTTGAGGATGCTGGTACAACCGATTACACATCAGGCTCCATTGCACATGTTGTTAAAGAAATAGTTGGTCACGTGACGACTTAAGAGTCAAAGCGAGACTGGCGACGATAGGACCATGCCGCTCATGATTTATACCTTGCCTAAAATGGTGTGATTGCCTGTGTTGCGATAATTACGATGGTACCATATGTTTCTAATATCTGATTGATAGAAAAATTGGATGCTATTATAAGGACTTGATTATTGTCCAAGACAAATGTGTGTTGTTTGCTTAACATTATATTACAATTACTATACCCCAGCATATAAAGTGGCTTCAAGTGAGCACCTTATGTTTGTATTATTTGGTAAGAACCTTGGGGATATTTGCAACAGGTGTAACACATTCTATCAGTAGATTAATCTTGTCACCTCGACATAACGATACTCATTATGATAATGATATTTACCCTTGTTGACCTTACCAATGGTCAAAGTTAAAGCATGCAAATTCTTAATATGTGTCACACAGCGGAAGTTGAAAGCTATTCTTTAACTACACTTCATATAATTAGCCAAACCTATCACTTTGTAATACATTAATTGTGTTATAAATGTAATAGTTTAATTCTGGATATTTCACATCATAAGGGGACAATCTGAGAGAAACCATTTTGAGGTTGCAATACAAATATTTCTATTATACCTATTCATAATACTACTATTCCAGATCTGGCCAAACTTGATATCCATTTGCCTTTAATGCATGGAAATGCATTTTGAATGCATTTTAGTCACATGGAAGGTAGAAATATGTAGTGCCTGGTACAGGTTAAATGTTATGATAATTAGCACCACATGTCACTTAAGCATATAGGAGTTTCTCACAGGACGAGCTATACCACACCACATATCATTATTATGTAGATCCAGTCACATATGTCAAGCAGGGACACATCTTCTAACACATGAAATAATCAACCATTTACCAACAAACATATGCGGCCAATCACATTCATACAATCTGGGCGTTTCTAGCTCCTGTCTGTCCTCCTGTATAAAAGCAAAGAGACCAATTACTTGCAATTGATTTCCGCATTTGAAAGTGCTCAGACATTAACGGATTCTATATTTTTTCCTATTTAAGCTAATTTTTAGGAGAATTATTTGCTGTGATTATGTATGTCCAAGTGGGGCTGCTGTTTACATTGACGTTATTAGATTATACATACGGTGCTAATTCCGATGCCTCACACTTCAACCAAGGATACAATATTGACTTCATGAAAGGTAAGGTCATCAAGAAACTCAAGGAAATATAGACTCTGCTCTGGAGAATTTCTGTGCAAAACGTACCGTTAAATCTTAACACAAGGTTACTTGGACTTAAGCAAATGCTTCAGATAAAATCGATACAAGGTTGAAAATTGAGAAACAGCGCGGATTACGCGGATTACGCTTAAATTATGGAGAGAGTTATGACTAAACGAAAAAAAGGCTAAGCATGCTAAGTGAGAATAAAGCAAAGTACATGAGTCAGCTTTTTAGATACAGATTGTATAATTTCTATATAGTTCGAAGAATCGAAACACGCACCTAGCACTTGTTAACCAGACATATTTTATTGATGGCTTTTGGAAAATAGAATTGCATGTGTGAAAATTATTCGTTCTATAAAACAGACACCTTTGTAAATACATGATGAATGAAGCATGTTTGTAAATACATGATGAATGAAGCATGTTTGCTACTGTATTATAGAACTGTGCCGATATGTCGGAGTCAGTTATGTTCGAAATCCCCAGGACCCTTTGTGCAAATACATTTGGTGCTGGAACGGGTACCCGTACTCGATGGAATGTCCACCGGGTCGGATGGTACACCCGTACTTCTACTGGAGCGAGAAGGACCCGTGCACTGAAAGCGACACCGGGGAAAGATGTCTGCTAGGGGTCCTCAAACAAGCACACAGGAAAAGGCAAAGAGAAAGGTGTTTTGTCTTTATTAAATTTCATATGCCTTAAACAATATTCAGGCAGGGATTTGATAATTTAGATATCATTAGCAATGCACTTTGTTCCCGTCATAAAAGATGCAATTCATAAGGGTGGGATGCCAGACTATAAAAAGATGAAATCAGGTATATCAAACTTTGCATCAAGATTTAAATTTACCTTTACAAGGCTTCATATTCTCTGCACACATTTATTCATTCTTATACTGATACATTTGAAAATCATAAAGCATGTGTTGAGCATGTGTGTGGAAAAGGGTAAACTATTTTGTTATTGCTAATGAAATAATCATCACAGCCTTAATGACAGAACATCAATGATTTTGTCAGAGAGCAAGAAGCCGAACTGGACAGCAAAGCGGACAAGAATACAATGATAGTGGAACAAGTGAAGGAAGAAGAGATGGAGAAATCCAGCCGGGAGAGAGACAGCTACCACGATACCAGCGACAACAACCCAGTGTTCAGCAAGAACCAGAAATACTATGAGGTCGATGACTTGTAAACTACATTCATCTTGGGGAAGAATAAACGGTACGTGATCATATCATAGAGGGTATTTTGGACATTCGTATATTCGTACATGGTTTCCAAATAGAAAGTTTCACGTAAAAAGCTTGATGGTTTTCGGCTGAGATGATTTATCTGTTAATGCCCACTCACATATTTGTGTAATTCGGTGGGGAGGAGTTCCAGTCCCTCCTCATATGGGCCCTCACAGGGAGGAGTTCCAGTCTCTCCTCATATGGGCCCTCACAGGGGAGGGGTTCCAGTCCCTCCACATATGGGCCCTCACAGGGGGGGAGTTCCAGTCCCTCTTCATATGGGCCCTCACAGGGAGGAGTTCCAGTGTCTCCTCATATGGGCCCTCACAGGGGAGGAGTTCAGTCTCTCCTCATATGGGCCCTCACAGGTTAGGAGTTCCAGTCTCTCCTCATATGGGCCCTCACAGGGGAGGTGTTCCAGTCCCTCCTCATATGGGCCCTCACAGGGGAGGAGTTCCAGTCTCTCCTCATATGGGCCCTCACAGGTTAGGAGTTCCAGTCTCTCATATGGGCCCTCACAGGGGAGGAGTTCCAGTCCCTCCTCATATGGGCCCTCACAGGGGAGGAGTTCCAGTCTCTCATATGGGCCCTCACAGGGGAGGAGTTCCAGTCCCTCCTCATATGGGCCCTCACAAGGGAGGAGTTCCAGTCTCTTCTCATATGGGCCCTCACAGGGGAGGAGTTCCAGTCCCTCCACATATGGGCCCTCACAGGGGAGGAGTTCCAGTCTCTCATATGGGCCCTCACAGGGGAGGAGTTCCAGTCCCTCCACATATGGGCCCTCACAGGGGAGGAGTTCCAGTCCCTCCTCATATGGGCCCTCACAGGGGAGGAGTTCCAGTCCCTCCTCATATGGACCCTGACAGGGCCACGGGCCGTGGCGCATTTGGTTAGAGTGCCAACTTATTAGCACCAGTTCCTCTGTGGTGATCCAAAGATTGTGGGTTCGATCCCCGGCCGTGCCGAGATTGAATTCATGATACAATTTCCCACATGAGCTGAGGCC
This sequence comes from Amphiduros pacificus, assembly GCA_949316495.1. NCBI lineage: Eukaryota > Metazoa > Annelida > Polychaeta > Phyllodocida > Hesionidae > Amphiduros > Amphiduros pacificus. The sequence continues at coordinate 20,971,103 of OX439004.1, read as the reverse complement.
TGTGCCAAAGGGTTAACCCGTTGTCCTTGTAAATCTGTGACTGGGTGGGTTGTTATGTCAAGGATCTGCGACATGACAATTGAGTGAGGCAGCACTATATCTGCTACAAGTTGGTCTCATCACGAAATAACTGAAATAATGTTGAAAGCGATGTAAAGCCCCAAACAAACAAACAAACAAACAAAATGGACCCTCACAGCGTAGGAAAGGTTGATAAAGGGTGATAACAGTCAAAGAATACGACCTCAACAATCAGCTAGGACGTTGTAAATCGCCATGCAGTTCGTCATGGGTCTTCACTATTGCTTGTTGATCTTTATTTTTCATCAAAAATTGCCTATATATATATATATATATATATATATATAATAAATAATAAACTAATATTGAATAATACTGGTTGTAACCGCAACACATAGCCAAAAGTAAGATAATCTTATTTGAGATGAATGCCTCGAATGCAAAATGATAATCTCATTAGTTTGGTTTGCACTTTTGAACATCTCCTGTTTGATTTAAACGTTTCACATATGAGCTACTTACAATATAAAACTTTTCCAACACACGGTTTATGGATCTGAAAAATACTGTGTGTCAAGCAAATTACCCCAAATTGCCCACATATTGTTTAATGCATATCACACTGCCTTGGAGGAAAGTAAATATCACACTGCCCTGGAGTAGAGTTCATATCACACTACCCTGGAGTAGAGTGCATATCACACTGCCCTGGAGTAGAGTGCATATCACCTTGCCCTGGAGTAGAGTGCATATCACATTGCCCTGGAGGAAAGTAAATATCACATTGCCCTGGATTAGAGTGCATATCACACTGCCCTGGAGTAGAGTGCATATCACACTGCCCTGGAGCAGAGGGCATATCATACTGCCCTGGAGTAGAGTGCATATCACACTGCCCTGGAGTAGAGTGCATATCACCTTGCCCTGGAGTAGAGTGCATATCACATTGCCCTGGAGGAAAGTAAATATCACCTTGCCCTGGATTAGAGTGCATATCACACTGCCCTGGAGTAGAGTGCATATCACACTGCCCTTGAGCAGAGTGCATATCATACTGCCCTGGAGTAGAGTGCATATCACACTGCCCTGGAGTAGAGTGCATATCACACTGCCCTGGAGGAAAGTTAATATCACCTTGCCCTGAATTAGAGTGCATATCACTTTGCCCTGGATTAGAGTGCACATCACACTGCCCTGGAGTATAGTGCATATAAGACTGTACAAAAGGCAGGGATCCTTTCAAATACAGTCAGTCCCAAGCCAATGGAGTATAGTGAGAATTGCGCTACTCGAGAGTATAATACACATCACATTGCCCTGGAAACATTCCCTTTTTATTCATTTATTTATATGGTCCATCTAATATATAAAGCAACTGTATATGTCATTACTTGTCCTAATACCAGGACATTCGATGTATTAAACGTCATCAGTTTGTGTGCACATTCTGGTTTTGATGCCAAATCTAAATTATGAAATGCTAGAATAAATGTAAATTCACATGATATTATATGATATCAAATAATACACTGTGAAAGTTATTGTTCATACCTTTTATGAAAATTCTACTTTATGTGAAAACAAGATATAGTATTTTTTCCTTTTAAAAAAAGTTTTTCTTGTTATGTTTTCTTTCAGAAATTAAGAAGATTTCACCTTTATCGGACCAGGCCATGAGGAATAAACATCACCAAGACAACAGATGTACAGCAGTCATCTCGCTGTTTCTGATATTGTGTTTAAATGCCTACAGATGTTTTTTGCATTTATCAATCAGAACTATTTTACTTTTGTATTGTAGAGTATAGACCCTTATATATATTGATATTATACAGATATTATTAGTTGCCCCCTCCCTCATCTAGAACCATTGGATTACAAAACAAGTATTATGAAATGTTATTTATTGTTTATTTTCTATAAATTATAGTATTTGTATATGTATCAATCAGAACTTCTACTTGACTATATTCTCGAATAAACGTAGATACTCTTGACTTACATTTTGTCTTGTTAATTATAACTGGTAACTTATCATTGTTCTTGTGCTTCCACTGGATTGTTGACAAAATATATGGAATGCTGACAATAATATCTATTTCAAAACAATGTTTACGCAAACTACAACGATGTAATATCAATGACCTGCATTGAGGGTGTTGAGTTATTTGCAGTTTGAAATGGTTAGATCATGTTATAGTTGGCATGGAATGGCAAGGACATTTGGAATAAACAGGCTATATCCCGCTCAATCTGTTTAGTGATTAAGATATATAGTTCATTTTAATTGGATAGGTTATTATTAGGCCAAACACACATGAAATGGTCAAGCCATAGTTAAGTATGAAGGCCAAACGTTCAGGGCATAGTCTATTGAGATGTGAAATGGGCAGGGCATAGCCTGGTGAAATGTAGAATGGTCAGTCGAGAGCATTGTGAATCTGAAAAGCTAAGATAGTGCCGAAATTGTGTGATCAATGCAATGCCAATTTTCCCTTCTGTCATATACAACTAAAGGGATGAAAGCTGAAATCCCAACCTTGAATGAGAATTGTTCTGTGCCAACCAATCCTTTAAGTAATTGTTTCCAAAATCTTATCCTATCCTAACATTAATCGATATTTCTGCCCTAATCTAAGATCACTTGTATAAAAATCAGAAATGTCTGTGATCCAGTTGTCTAATTCTCAACACAGTTGGGTATCACAATACGTTGTTGTTCTTTGCAAAGAGTATCAGCAATTAAACAGTAGGGGGTGCAAAATTTCTTAATTTCCTGGAGAATAATGTTATTGACAGGGTATTCCACCATTCAAACACCTTTTCTATTGGAACACAAATTTCAACTCCATGAAATTAATATTTCAAAGAAGCATAAAGTAAGGTTTGCAGAAAGCACATGGTCTAGAAACTATTTTCTATATAATTGAGGACGATGGGAGCATATGTTATCATGTGTTTTTTCTATCAAGCTACATTGCCTAATGCTGCACGACTGATTAATGGTAAGGACATTTTCTTGAGATATATTTAAAAGTTAATAGCCATTAAAATACCATGATGAAAAGTACTGTATTGGCCATGGACACTCAGATGCATTCATTTCGTCAAACAATTGTTACTTAAACTATGGATGAACAAACGCATAGCCTCGATGTCCAAATCCTCCATGCCCATGTCCTCCACTATGTCCATATCCTCCATGACCTCCACTATGCCCATATCCTCCATGTCCATGACCTCTATTGTGTCCATATCCTCCATGTCCTCCACTATGTCCATATCCTCCATGTCCATGACCTCCACTATGTCCATATCCTCCATGTCCATGTCCTCTACTATGTCCATATCCTCCTCCATGACCACCCCCATGGCCATGAGGCCCTAGAATTTCATATCCTTTACCATGACCATATCCTCCACCGCTATGACCGCCATGTCCATGTGGCCCAAGGATTGCATATCCTTTCCCACCGTGACCATATCCCCCTCCATGTCCTCCTCCATGACCATGTGGTCCTAATATTTCATATCCTCCATGACCATGTCCATGTCCTCCATGTCCATGTCCTCCATGTCCATATCCCCCATGCCCATGGCTACTGTGTCCATATCCCCCATGCCCATGGCTATTGTGTCCATATCCCCCATGCCCATGGCTACTGTGCCCCTTTCCTCCTCCATGCAGGGCCGGTCCTAGGACAGCAAACCCACCATGCCCTCCATCGGCATTGATTTCTACGATAACAGTCAATAACGTTAACACAAGGCTTTTCAACATCACGGAGTTTTGATCTTTCTTCAATTCAAACTTTGCTATGAAGACTCTATCTCATTTATTTGTACACAATTGAGTGTCTTTCGGCTTATATGCAACAGGATATGTATCATAAATGAGTTCCCTTCTACGCGTCACATTCATCTCAGTCAGAACAGAGGACGTGTTTTGCTTAAATGAATATCTAATTTATGTTAGACAAATATTTGGTGTTTTAGAAATGAGTAATATACTTCAGTGCAAATTTTATCTCACGTATTTAAATATGAAGCGTGAAAATAATAATTGAAATCAATAAAACCTTTAACCATTTGCATACAAATGTGATATGATACACAGGTATGTAGTACATGTATGTACATAAAAGTAGAAAGATGATTTGAAGACAATCAAAAGATGTGCTTTTTTTTTTTTTTTAAATGTTTGGTGCATTTGATTTTAGTGGTACGATCTAGTAAGGTAATGAACATTCAATAAATATCCAACCATAACTTAGATCGTAGTCGTCCAAGCATTTCTAAATATTCATAGCAATCAGGCATAGAAAATAAAAAATATACGATTCTGACTGAAGCTGAGAGCAAATTTTAAAACTAAAATGGAGAAAGTAGACAAATTACAAATACTTTGGAATTTTCTTTTTTTCTTTATTTCTTAGAATAAAGGGGAAATTGATCATGGAAACATCTCTAAATGACCAAGAGGTTGTCCTTGATTACATTGAAATCCAATGGTCAATGCTGATGCAACTTGTATATTTGAATAAAATTGAATATTTAAGATTCTTATTTAAGTTATCCACTCAGTCTAATAAGTATGATAGTTTATCCGTCACTATTACTTACGGACAGCCCATCAATCATCGTATTAATACTGTATCAGTGAAACCCCTACATTCCATTCATTAACTTATATTTCATTATCCTTTTAATTATGTAATTATAGAAAAGTCAACATCAGAAAAAAGCTAAGAGTTGGCCAGTGTTTAATGACGGTATTTACATTTACCAGTATTTCAGAACTGCAGTCCCATCAAGGAAATCTTGAATAAGGCTACAAGGCTCTACAGGCCATTGCTCTTAGAATGTCATAAAATGAGTACTTTGGTTCACGAAACCATCGTTATTAGGGGTATTTATGGATGTTGGTAGTGAGTGTCCTCTGGTGGCAGATTTTCTGAGGGAACTACTTTCTTTTTATGCCAAAATGTAACGTTTTCAAAAAAGTACGGGAAAAATGCTCAACTGTCAAAAAGAGTTCCCTTTTCATTAAAACTTTCAAATCATGAAATGACATTTTATGATATTCATTTTTGTAATAAAATTATTGATTTATTATTTGAAAATCACAATGGAATTTCTTTGATTATATTGAAAGCTTCATATCTTTTTAACTCATAAAAAGTGGCAAAGTTATATGTCACTGCTCCAAAAGCTATTTTGTCAAAATGTTAAAGGGAAAAGGTTCTGCAGATTGTGGGACCATAATAAAGTGGATTTCCAAACAACTTTGTAAAAGTGATCATAACAATATTCAATGTGGTCCTAGTGAAACAGATTTTCTGTATTTCAAAAATATTAAGAGAAAAATAGAGGTAAAGCACACACTTGACCATTTAAAAAATATGAATTTTTTCACCTCCTTTCACATATCTGATTGCCAAACTTCCTTTTTATTTACAAATTATACAAATCAAAATGAGAACATTTATTTTACAAAGATCACAGTGAATGTTCTTCCTAATGAAATGAAATAAACACAGCTAAAAACAAGCCTACTCCTGTTGTGTAATCTGCAGAACTAATTTGCTTGTCTTCATTTCTCATCAAAACTATCACCAAGGAAATAAAGGACAAAAATACTATTTTGAAAAAAATATACTTGTAATCATAAAATTTATATAATTCATAATAATCATATAATTCAAATATTGTAGTGTTTGAATATTGATTAATGTCATTAATGTTTTTATTTTAATAGGGAGTGTATTTTTACACTGTAAATGTACCAATTCACATCAAGTACAGTATTTTGGTTATTTATTCTCTGGGCACCCATTGAAAAGACCCATAAATACCCTTAATTGTTTTAATGTTTCTTTTGCACTAATTATATAATTTATATTATCAATCTCGATTATTGCCCATTTAATATTACTAACTGAGGGTAACAGCACATACGTGTACCTAACATATGGAAATGGATTTCAAGAAAGCAATGTTTCATCAGAGATTCAGAAAGCGAAGATGCATGGTGTCGAAATAGTCTGATCACTGCAATGCCTATTCTCTTTTCTGTCGTATACAACTAAAGGGATTACAGCTGAAATTCCAATTTGGATGTACACGTTTTAATCCATGTGTAAGGTTGCTAATTTCACTTTCATGACTTTAGAGTGTGGAAATTTCTGTTCTGTGCCATCCGATCCTTGAATGTGGTGTTTGAAAATTTTTACTAGTCTTACATATTAATTCATATTTCTGCCCAAAGCTCTTGTTAATCATAGATGTCTAGGAAAGAAGCATATGGAATAAATAGTGTCCTACAAAAAAATAATCACAGACCTTTTCTCAATTCTCTTGGAATACAAATTATAACTTCATGAAAGAATATTATAAGACAGCAAAAGGTAAGGTTTGAAGTTTCTAAAATGCTTTCCTATCATTGTATGGATTATATTCTGAAGGCTTGATCTCACTGTAGCGAACAGGCTTAGTGGATGAGTTGCAGAGAATTTCAGAGTGTAAAACTTCATGCATTTTGTTCGATTTTTGTTCGCTTTTGTGGGCTTTGAATGAACGAATGAGATACGCACAAGTCGAAAAAAAACACCAAAGCGAACAGCGCGGATGAACACTGATACAGAACAAAAGTATTCAGGAGAAAACACGCACAGAAAGCGTACAAATACGGATGTATACGGACAAGACGGATGTATTGCAGACAGAACACGAATGAGAAGCTGACCAATACGGACATTCGTTTTCTGCTCGCATCTTATTCTGACTAACTCAGTTCCTTGTGCGTGTACATTCACGATGAATCAGGACACATTCAGGATGAGTTACGAAGAAAGCGTTTGCATTCCGGACGCAATCAGTATGTGTAACGAAGCCAGTGCGAACTGGCCATCAACATCTCTTCCACACAAAAGATGGAAAAGGTGTATTGCTTCAAACTCTAAACGCATGACTTTAGAATGAGATATGGAGAAAGCGTTTGAGTTACGCAGACGTCCAAACTCATTCCGAAGAACAAAATTATCCACTCCACTTTCATCCGCTTTCCCTGTCCACTATAGTGAGACCGTAGCTTAAGATTTTTTTATATAACTTTATATTTTTAATTTGTTTTGAAACATAAGCTGGGGCTCTAACCAACTGCGCCACCGCCCGGGGCTCTAACCAACTGCGCCACCCGGTCACAGATTTACAAGGACAACGGGTTAACCCTTGAGGCACAGGCCTCAGCTCATGTGTGAAATTGTATCATGAATTCAAACCCACAACCTTTGGATCATCACAGAGGAATTGGTGCTAATAAGCTGGCGCTCTAACCAACTGCGCCAAGACCTGTGGCCTGTCGTCTGTATAGATAATATAATTTATGGTTTTATAATCGAACATTGATTTCAGATGCCCAAATGTCTTCCCATTGCTTATATCAACCTGATCTCTGCAATCAAGACAGGGCTGATGGGAAACACAATATTACTTCACTTCCTGTGCGTAAGGCTTAAATAATTTGTGTCGGGTATATTTATAGAGAGTAATAGCTTTTAAAATCATTTACATTTCAAAAACAAGATATTGAATATTTTCTAACGTTATTTTGTTCAATATACAAATTATTAGCTCAGAGGATGCTTAGGGATTGACAAAATCATAGCCCTTACGGCTATATCCACCTCCTCCCTGTCCATATCCGCCTCCTCCATGTCCATATCCACCTCCTCCATGTCCATATCCACCTCCTCCATGTCCATATCCACCTCCTCCATGTCCATATCCACCTCCTCCATGTCCATATCCACCTCCTCCATGTCCGTATCCACCTCCTCCATGTCCATATCCACCTCCTCCATGTCCGTATCCACCTCCTCCATGTCCATATCCGCCTCCTCCATGTCCATATCCTCCTCCCTTATTTCCTCCATGACCATGGGGTCCCACTATTTCAAATCCTTTTCCATGCCCATATCCTCCACCCCCATGTCCTCCACCCCCATGTCCCCCTCCTTTCCCATAACCCCCTCCATGCCCTTTTCCCCCTCCATATCCCAATGAACCACCATGGTGTAAAGCTGGTCCTATAATACCTATCCCTTTATGTCCTTTCCCTCCTCCATGTCCATATCCACCTCCTCCATGTCCATATCCACCTCCTCCATGTCCATATCCACCTCCTCCATGTCCATATCCACCTCCTCCATGTCCATATCCACCTCCTCCATGTCCATATCCACCTCCTCCATGTCCATATCCACCTCCTCCATGTCCATATCCACCTCCTTCATGTCCATATCCACCTCCTCCATGTCCATGACCTTTGCCCCCGCCGCCATGTCCTTTACCCGCCCCATAACCTAGTGTCGATCCATGTCCATAATTGAGCCCTCCACCTCCATGTTTGTTGGCCCGTCCAATTATGGCAAAACCTTTATGCCCATGGCCACCATCTGATTTTATTTCCCAGATTAAAATCATTATAAAGAATAATCTCATTGTCTGTGTTGTCTTGATTTTGAGCATCATCACGGAATTTGGGGTTCAGTAAATCTTATCCAATATGTAAAATCCAAACATTCAAAGTGGTACCAAACAAACTTAATAAAAATCAATTATCTACTGGTTGAACATATCCCATGTCGTGGCTCAGTTGATATGGATGTTTGAATCTCAATTAATTGAATCCCTTTTAAAGGAAAATTCTATTTAATCAAATCCACCGGAAGTCAGTTTCAATATTACCATTGTTATATCATAAGTTACAAGGATAATACCATGACCAACGTTGTACCACAACAATCTATTCAAATTTGGTCAAATGTTTTTTTCTTCTTTTGTAAGTTTGTACACTATTGTCAGACATTAACTTAGATTTTGAATATATTAGATGTATTGTTGGTGTGGGTGTCGGTCTGCACGATCTCTGTTGAACGTTAACACATAGGCATCCCTTGTGGTTGCGACATATCACTCATCTATTATTATATTTTACATTAATGATTCATTTATCATATCGCTAAACCTGAATGAAATATTGCGAGGCTACTAGCTATAATGGTAAAATTCTATTTAGTTACATATTTGTTATTTTTTCTCACTTGATATTATCTGTCTCAAACAATATAAGCTGATCATATACGCTGTTTCTAAACGAATGAAATATCAATTTAAATTCGAGAAAAAAGCCCAGAAAACTCCTCTACCCAAAGAATATTATTGTGAAAAATGTCAAATGATATTCATGATCCTTTCAGCAAAAATGGCCATATCAGGTCAACCTTTCAGCCAGTGAAACAAACAATGCTCAAAAATTCTATAAAGACTTCAAATAAAACAATGTCATACACCTTCAACCTATAATAAAGTAGTGCCAAATCCTGAAAGATATGTTACAAATTCCTTTCAATTGTCGCTCAGAATTTCAAAGTAACTGACTGACAATTCTGATCCAGAACATGACTCCAACAATAATGATCCAGAACATGACTCCAACAATAACGATCCAGAACATGACTCCAACAATAACGATCCCGAACTTGACTCCAACAATAACGATCCAGAACATGACTCCAACAATAACGATCCAGAGGATGACTCCAACAATAACGATCCAGGGGATGACTCCAACAATAACGATCCAGAGGATGACTCCAACAATAACGATCCAGAACATGACTCCAACAATAACGATCCAGAACATGACTCCAACAATAACGATCCAAAGGATGACTCCAACAATAACGATCCAGAACATGACTCCAACAATAACGATCCAAAGGATGACTCCAACAATAACGATCCAGAACATGACTCCAACAATAACGATCCAGAGGATGACTCCAACAATAACGATCCAGGGGATGACTCCAACAATAACGATCCAGAGGATGACTCCAACAATAACGATCCAGAACATGACTCCAACAATAACGATCCAGAACATGACTCCAACAATAACGATCCAGAGGATGACTCCAACAACAACGATCCAGAACATGACTCCAACAATAACGATCCAGAATATGTCTCCAACAATATCGATCCAGAACATGACTTCAACAATAACGATCCAGAACATGACTCCAACAATACTGATCCAGAACATGACTTCAAAAATAACGATCCAGAAGATGACTTCAACAAATGATCCAGAGCATGTCTTCAACAATACCGATCTAGAACATGACTTCATCAATACTGATCCAGAAGATGTTCCCAACAATATCGATCCAGAACATGAATTCAACAATAACGATCCAGAACATGAATCCAGCAATACTGATCCAGAGGATGATTCCAAAAATACTATATGCAAAGGTAACAACTTCCTGGCATATGCATGCTCTCTCGCTTCTTTTTGAACTTGCGACAGGCCCAAACATTGATTAGCATTGAATTAGATTGTAATTAACGTTTTTAAACCTTTCTTTTATTTCCTTGAGGAATATTCCAATTTACCTGCTTTTACACAGACATTACATTTGTAATTTGCTGCCAAGTAGACACTAAACTTGCAACATAGCCCTTTACGGCCATATCCTTTGATATTTTGATGCAATCTTCGACCAACTCTCTGCCATCTTAGTTTTGATTTTTTCACTTTAATCATGTTTCTGCGATAACAGAAATGTACATATTCCTGTGATGATTTATGTAAATATGTTGTACTCTTCATACATTCTGGTTCTATATAAACTTTTATTAAGTGTGTATTCTTAGTTTAAGAGTAAATAGTTAATATTTAGGTCATCTATTAGAATATATGTTTATAAAAGACACGCTCTTGGTTGTTTTTCCGAGGTGAAGTCTGTGTTTATTATGTCTGCATGGGAAGTAAGAAGAACCTCCATGCCTGGAAGTTGATCAAGCATGGGGTCTAAGCAGCCCCCTTTAGTGGCAGAAATATTTGAGGCATTTACCTCATATATTTGAATTTATTTCTAACCGATTAACTACTCCTTTAACAAAACATATTGTTCAGGCTCTCAATGCATTGATTTTATATTGCATATAGCAAACAATTCCTAATGTACATATCTGTTTGGAAAAAAAGGTTCTGTATATTTGTGAAATATAGGGAAATGAGTTGTGGGCTATACTTCCCAACGCATTTCCGCACATGAACACACATTTTTGATAATTTAATCATCAGGAATATTTAACCAACCTATCAGAAGCAAGCATGTAGCGATTTTGTGAAAGATACTTAAAACTACATTGATCATTATACTGAAAGCGTGTATTTATGATGAAATAAACATAATATAAATCACATTTACATTATTCGTGATTATTTATTGTACATTTGTTGCTGGAAAAATCAATGTTATTAACATATTAATTAATCTTTGTCGACCTGCTTCTGGATTATGAATGTTAAAAATAAACTCTGACTGAGCACATATATCACCTAATCAACTGCTGTTTGTTGTGAATGTAGTTTGTGAATGTCACATCAAAGGGTCCTGTACAAACCTGAAGAAATGCATATTGCTTGTTTTGGGTATCGAGACAATAACAGTGTTTTTACAAATTCCATACCAAGTGTGGTTGCTACGCCTCAGCAAATCCTTTTCCTTTGCCCACCTAATCACGCTGAGTTACCTTTTCTTTAAATGCAGATCATAAAAGATTCAATTGTTATATTTTGTCAAGAACAGCTTCAATTCGTCTTAAAATATTTCATAGATATTTTACAAGGTCCAGCTTGCAGTTACATACATTCCAAAAAGACCCTTGGCAAAATATCAACATGTAAACATATTTACATAGTTTTGCACTTCTCGTTAAGACAACGCCCTCAGGGTAATCCTAATATAATAGCTGGTAAGGATATGAATATTATTACATAAAAAGAGCAATGTCTTTCCGCAATCTTCACTTCCGGTAAAACATGTTTCCCCCATGGCGGTGTTCTACCACTTAGTTCAGATATATAGAGGGTGGATATGTAGAGCACTCAAATGCCCATCCCTGGTGACACAATGATAGCGGAAACACCATGATGGCACTGTTGTTACGGTGGCACTCAGATGGCACTCTGATAGCAGTGGATCTGTGATGGCACACTGATAGCAGTAACACTGTGATGACACACTGATAGCAGTAACACTGTGATGGCACAATGATAGCAGTAACACTGTGATGACACACTGATAGCAGTAACACTGTGATGGCACAATGGTAGCAGTAACACTGTGATGGCAACTGATAGCAGTGACATGTGATGGCACACTGATAGCAGTAACACTGTGATGGCACACTGATAGCAGTGGCACTGTGATGGCACAATGATAGCAGTGGCACTGCGATGACACAATGATAGCAGTGACATGTGATGGCACACTGATAGCAGTGGCACTGCTATGACACAATGATAGCAGTGGCACTGCGATGACACAATGATAGCAGTGACATGTGATGGCACACTGATAGCAGTGGCACTGTGATGGCACACTGTTAGCAGGAACACTGTGATGACACACTGATAGCAGTAACACTGTGATGGCACAATGGTAGCAGTAACACTGTGATGGCACACTGATAGCAGTGACATGTGATGGCACACTGATAGCAGTGGCACTGTGATGGCACACTGTTAGCAGGAACACTGTGATGACACAATGATAGCAGTGGCACTGTGATGACACAATGATAGCAGTGGCACTGTGATGACACAATGATAGCAGTGGCACTGCGATGACACAATGATAGCAGTGGCACTGTGATGACACAATGATAGCAGTGGCACTGCGATGACACAATGATAGCAGTGACATGTGATGGCACACTGATAGCAGTGGCACTGTGATGGCACACTGTTAGCAGGAACACTGTGATGACACAATGATAGCAGTGGCACTGTGATGACACAATGATAGCAGTGGCACTGTGATGACACAATGATAGCAGTGGCACTGCGATGACACAATGATAGCAGTGGCACTGTGATGACACAATGATAGCAGTGGCACTGTGATGACACACTGATAGCAGTAACATTGTGATGGCAACTGATAGCAGTGACATGTGATGGCACACTGATAGCAGTAACACTGTGATGGCACACTGATAGCAGTGGCACTGTGATGGCACAATGATAGCAGTGGCACTGTGATGACACAATGATAGCAGTGACATGTGATGGCACACTGATAGCAGTGGCACTGTGATGACACAATGATAGCAGTGGCACTTTGATGACACAATGATAGCAGTGGCACTGTGATGACACAATGATAGCAGTGGCACTGTGATGACACAATGATAGCAGTGGCACTGTGATGACACAATGATAGCAGTGGCACTGTGATGACACAATGATAGCAGTGGCACTGTGATGACACACTGATAGCAGTGGCACTGTGATGACACAATGATAGCAGTGGCACTGTGATGACACACTGATAGCAGTGGCACTGTGATGACACAATGATAGCAGTGGCACTATGATGACACAATGATAGCAGTGGCACTGTGATGACACAATGGCAAAATGACACAAAGACATTGGATAAAGTGAACTACACTAAGCTTTTGACAAACAGTCTTATTTAACACAGATGGGACAAAATGTGCAACTCTGCAAAATAATATCATAGTTGTTGACCATCGTGTGAAAGTATTGGTTACTTTGATAGAGAATGCTCGGACAGTACATGCTTCCAAATTGATAAAGCATAGAACTTTGAGTTGGCTTTGTTCATATTTTGTGTATATCTGACAATTAAACTATGAATAACTCGCCAAATCATCTGATCGATGAGTGGCATTTGCGCCCGACCGACATTCCAAATATACTGATTTAACTTTGCATCTATTTGTGCTGGTATATTATTCCATATAATAATAAATGTATGCAATGATTTTGTATTTCATCATTATTATTCTCTTTTATTTCTTTTTTTTTGTTTGTTTTGATTTTTGTTTTGTCTATTTCTAAGTGTTGAGTTGTTTGACATAATTCGTGTTTTGATTGTGGAAAATCTTTTGGGTTTTTTTACATTGTTTTTTTATTTTGTTGTATTTTGTGTTATTTATGTTTTTGTATTCCTTGTTTAAATGTATAATATTGTTTCTATAATTTCTGTTTACTAATAGTTTGTTTATATTATTTTCATCCGTAGTGCACATGAAGCAGAACTGTTTCTCGTTTATCTTCTGAACATAGAGATAAAAACACCTTATTTTCTGCATACATTATGCTCCTAATCAAGATAGTCCTCTGGAAATAGCAGCCCTTTTGAGAACAATGTGTTTTTAAAATTAAAAAAATCTGTATGTCAATAATTTTCAGTCAAACTGGTCATAAGAATAAGGTTATAAAGGATTATGGCGGCTTGCCACGATATATGGCCTTGTTTAGATATTGTTTTTGTATATTATACAAACTTGAGAGGTGTGAGGTGGCATTTGGTTTCCAATTAATCACATTGATCAGGTTATTCCAGCTTCGCAGATATGTGTACTTATAAACCTCTCATGATATATACTAATGTATATCTAGGGGGTGTAAAAAAAGGTTCTGGTTACTTTCAATCCAATCCAGGTCATTTACAGAGTCTCTTAAATGAGTTTGGATAAAAATAAAATCCATGTTTGCAGTATATGTTTTTTTTTCATCTAGTCTTTGAATAATAATCAATATTTAGACTGGGTAATGTGTAGGCTGTGGATGATTCAGTACGGACAATAGAATCTCCCCTGTTATTATCGTATCTTCTCTATGTTATCTTTTATCGATTATCGTGTCTTCTCTATGTTATCTTTTATCGATTATCGTGTCTTCTCTATGTTATATTTTATCGAAACAATCCTCCAAAGCCTGCATATCCATCTCCGTAGTCTCCTCTTCCTCCATCAAATCCTCCATAGTTCCTGTATCTGTCTTCGTCATCTCCTGCATAGATATACCGCCTTCTAAAATGCCTTCTCTCTTGAGGTTGAAATCCTGCCTGATGCCCTCCTTGAATAAAGAAATCTGCCTGTGTCTGCATGATGAGCATTATAAAATATAGCAGTGATATAATCACTTTAACCACAGTAATCTCCATGTCAGTCCACTCGCAGCTGTTGATGTGTAGATGCAAATTGCCTCTATGAGAATAACTTCAAAAATGTTATACATCTCATTAAACTTGTTAACATGTCATTTAATTGGTGATGTGTGTACTTCAATATAGGAAACCCGAATTTACATATATAATACTCATTAGTATTCATATCTCGTGCGGAGAATAATGAAATCAAGTGATAGACATATCATTTGATAATAAATTCAGTCTCTCATTGATGAATACTTGTTTGTTTTTTATTTGAGGTTGTTATTCATTTCCTATCATTAAAACATAGTTTCAGGGTGATATAGTCAAAAATATGTTCAGCGCAAAAGTGATTGAGATTATCATATATATATATATATAATGTTTAACAGTTTATTTCCATTGTAATCATTAAGGCCAAAGTCGTTATCAATCCGTGGATAATTCTTTTCTTCAGATTTTACATTATTTACTCCCTATCTATGTCCAAGTGTTTTTATATATATTTAATATGTCAAACTTTAGAGAGTTCCTCATCCTTCTCCATTATCCAGTCTTTGACTCCTTTTCCAATCATTCTATAATACTTATATTAGCCTTCTATATTATTTAAATAATCCTCCAAATCCTCCATAGCCTCCTCCTAAGTCTCCTCTACCTCCATCATATCCTCCATATCCTCCTCCTCCTCCTCCTCCTCCTCCAAACCCATCATTATATCCTCCATCGTATCCTCCATTGAACAGGAAATCACCTTTTGTTCTCATTACCATAAAAGTCAAGAATATCAGCAAAAGAAAATCTTGAAATCCCATAATGTTTACTGCAGATTGCAATGACCTGACATGAGCCGTTCGACACGCTGTGTTTGCATTTCTTTATAACACCACCCAGAACGATTTCATATCAAAACTTTAATTAGATTCAACTTTGTACCACAACCATTTGTATGCAACAAAGCGCGCAAGGTTCACATAAAATTGTAACATGGTTAAAACTGTGTGATTTTACTATGAAGGGCTCCTGAGAATACCAAGTAACTATATTGCAACTTGGGTGTTAAACTGCGCGGACTTTATTCAAAGAAGAGTTTATTCTTTCCTCGGGTCATATACTAAAATATAGCCGAAGGGGGTGAGGAACACCTGTGAAACAAGTACGTTGGAATTAGTAGTTATAATCAGTTATAAGTTTGGAGGTTAAGAATATTTTACCTGTCCACGGCAGTAATAAAAAAAACATAATCATCACAAAAGGTTTTTTTACGATGCTAGACAACGTGAAATCTCCACCCGGCGCACCTGATCACTCTTATTCAACAAGTAAAACAATACACTGCATTGAAACTATTGAAACCAATAATTGTTGAAACCAGTCTCTCTTGACATCAGTAACTATTGACACCAGTAACCATTGGCACCAGTAACCATTGACACCAGTGACTATTGCAACCAGTAACCATTGACACCATTAACTATTGACACCAATAACCATTGACACCAATAACCATTGACACCAAGGACTTTTGACACCAGTAACTATTGAAAGCTGTAACCATTGACACCAGTAACTATTGACACCAGTAACTATTGACACCAATAACTATTGACACCAGTAACTATTGGCACCAATGACTTTTGACACCAGTAACTATTGACGCCAGTAACTATTGACACCAGTAACTATTGACACCAGTAATTATTGACACCAATAACTATTGACACCAGTAACTATTGATACCAGTAACCATTGACACCAATAACAATTGAAAGTAATTATTGACACAAGTAATTATTGACACAAGTAATTATTGACACAAGTAATTGTTGACACAAGTAATTGTTGACACAAATAATTATTGAATCAAATAATCATTGATGCAGGTAATTATTGACACAAGTAATTATTGACACAAAAAATCATCTCACCAATTAACGCTTTGAGCTGCTCCTCTGAGAATACTACTTCGAAACATTAATATAAACATTATGATATAAAAGAGTTCATCATGAACTGAGATTTTTAACACTTTTTCTTTGCATAATATAAATGTTTATAACACACACTTTCAATCATGGTCGGTGTATTTTGGTTGATTTTAGCGATAACGTGCTTGTATCCCAGTTTTGCCCAATCGCAGTCACATCCCAAAGGCGTCACGGCAAATATCCAATTAGGTCAAGAAATATCCAGGATCAAAGTTCAAATTGACAGAAATGATATTTGTTAGTACCCCATCAGACAATAAACCGGAAATACTATTCAACATCGACTTTTACCTTTGAGCACGATTCTATTTCACCCCCTCGTAAGGCCGCGGCACTAGTTGTGACGATAGTATTTTGGCCGCAACTGGAGTTGGCATGGAAATGTGCATGCGAACACGTTTTTAACATCCACAATTGTTTTCATCTTGTTCCCACGATGTCATATATATTAAAATCATTTCTGTACATGTATTATGATTAGAGATATAAATGTGAAATCTTTAAAACTACCATTTTAATATTTCTCAATCACGGCATTTCAAAATCGCAGTAAAATGAATGTTTCATTCATATAAATGGCTATTCTTTCCACCTCCCGCTTGCCTCAAGATAATGATACTGACTGGTAACCAATCATTTTCTTAATTTCAAATGATAGGGGACCAATTGAAGGATATTGACAGCTTTGGGACCCCTTGCCCAATCGGCGTCAATAGTTAACCGCTAGATGTCACGGCAGTTAAAAGTCAGTCATTATCCAGTGGATATTTCCATGACGGCCCCGGGACTGTCAATAGCCCCCCCAAAGCTGTCACGTGCCCAATCTCCATCAAAAGTTGTGGATATTGACAGCTTTCGGACCATGACGGCGATTGGGCACAGCAATGGCCACATACCATTTAAACATACCGAAAACCGTAGTAAAATTGCCTGTTGAACACTGTGATTTCCTGAATGCTTTAATTGACCGCAACTTGTAAACATGTTTGTAAAAATTTCGAAATGCATGTATATGCATATGTCAATTATTTTCAAAGCTGCATTATTAGCGTTAAACCTGCTATTATAATTGAAAAAGACAAAGAAATTGTATTTCTAAACAAATAGGACTAAATCTTGTACACGATTTATAGATTGTACGCAATAAAAATTGAACCCACAGATTTTGATCTACCACTGGTAGATATTGCCCATAACATTGTCTAATATTTATTAAATCAATAAATATATCCATGCTTTTATCGATGACTAATATTTTATGTTTAAAACTTTGGTTCTCCCCTTAAGAGTATTTGCACAAGTGGCATATGTACTGGAAATGACTAGATCCAAGAGCTCCAGGAGGCTCAACACACTGGCTCCAATAAGCAAACCAAGATATCCTCCAATCTCACCTGGAAACAAAGTACATGCTAACCATTAAACTGCTGTACACTGCTGGTTTTTGTGTGTCGCTTCGATGAAATTGATCATACTTATTATTGAATATGATTTATGCAATAGTTGTTGCGGTGAAATACCCAATAAAACTTTTAAGATATCACTTATCATGAATAATGATTATGTTTTAAATCATTTTTTGTTCTTTTCTCATTGAAAGCTTAATTCTAATAACATAATATATTATTTGA
Source organism: Amphiduros pacificus (assembly GCA_949316495.1). Taxonomy (NCBI): domain Eukaryota; kingdom Metazoa; phylum Annelida; class Polychaeta; order Phyllodocida; family Hesionidae; genus Amphiduros; species Amphiduros pacificus. The sequence goes on along the minus strand of OX439004.1, from coordinate 20,952,416 downwards.
AGTCTACACCGAGGTTCACATACTGAAGAATTGCATGACGTCATAGCTTGGTACTTGAGTGATAGTTTGGATGTCCTTGTTTACAAAGAACACCTGTACTTGCAATATGTTGTTTCTGAAAAAGGTATTAAGTAAATATAGAACTGAGCTTATAAGCAACTGCTATACAAATTATCTGAAAATATATTCACAAATATAACTTACAGGATGTACTTGGAATCTATCTTGCTCTCATCATAGGCCATCTTTAGATGATCTATCAGATCTTTCAAACTATACTGAATCGAAAGCTTGGAATATAACAAAGTACTGTCAATGTCAATCAAAGACTTTATTAGAGGGTCCATAAAATCACTGATGATATCTGTAAGAACACTTTCAGCCCTTTCATTCAAGAAGGTGTCGATATTCATGGTGAGAGGCCATACCGAAGAGGATGATGCCTCGTATATCAATCTGGCTGTCCTTGGATCTGGTAACGGCTGAGTCCAAATCTTCATGTTCCGGAGATGCCTTTCTAGATTACCGTCCTTGTAGAATTGATTGATTTGGCCTGTGAAGTCCACGGCTCGGAGAATCTGCTCCATCGTGAAGCGTAGTGTGTTGGCAAGCACATCATGTGTGTAGTCTACATAGGAACGCTTGAGCTTTCCTCTGAGAATATCAAGAGAAAGTTCAATATTCTTCGCTGTAGAATAATGTACAAGCTTTACATACAGATCTTTCTTTGTTATTGCACCAATGGCATATTGTTCACTCAAAGCTCTCAACCAAGAACTTTTATTTTCTACTCTGTGTATATCATCAACTACACTTCCTGAATGTGTATCAAGCATTTGTTTGTAGTTATTAACATTGGTAAGTATATCTTTTAATCCTTTGATGCCATGTGATACAACTGTTTCATAGTGTGTCATGCATTGTTCTGCTATAGCAACGGTGTCTCTGTACTCACGCCCCTCAATAGTATTGCGTTCTATGTGCTGTATTACAATTGATATATTCTCTGCACATGATGATCGTATATGCCAAATCGGAAAAGCGCAAGACAGCAATCCATCTTGTCCCTTAAATATTACGTTGTATAAAGACTTTATTTCATCAATAATTCTGTTAGATTCTTCTCTATAATCTATTGCCCTATACGTCAACTTAAACAGGTTCTCAGACAGGGAATTGATGATTGGCATGTATGAATATTTATATTCTGTCCACAATTCCTGCATATGATTTAGCAGGAGCGCAAGATCAGAAATAACCATTTGCAGGAAATTGTAATTAGCTTTCTTTACTGAATTTTTTGTCATACGAAATGACTTACTTGCTAGAGTTGTGAGTCCTGTCAGGTTGTATGATAGTTTTCTCAAATACATTAGAGTAAATATAAATGTGTCGTCGTTTTCAATCCTGTGTCTAATGTCCACGGCCTTTTCAAGTTCACTACTTAGTAAATCATTAGTGATTTTAGAAAGACATTCTTGCATATGCGCAGGATTGATTTTAGCATAGGACAGTGATATTTCATAGGTGAGTTTGGAACATTCCATTGGGCACGATGGCTCTGAAGGAATGTTTCCAAGAGACATATTTCCACCTGAAAATGCATACAGATGATTTGCAATGGCTCAAGCCTTAGACAGATTAATTGAAGTGCTTCACTATATATTAATAAATGATTCTACTTCAATTGTGATTTCATTATTGAAGAAATATTTCAAAATTACAGATTCATCAAAAGGAATGCAAATCATTAATATAGATAATTCAACTCACGGATAACCAGTACTATACTTACTCACTAATGGATATACACAGTTGACAAGACTACTAAGATTACATAAAGGTCCATCTACAAAAATGAAATCATGTTTTTATTTTATTCTTTATTTATTTTTTCTTAATTTAGAGAAATCTTTTTCCGATATTAATTCATTCCCCTGGAAATTTCCAAATTGAAATGATTCCAAATTGAAATGATTTCAAAATTGAAATAATTTCAAAATTGAAATGATTTCTGTAAGAAGTAACTAAATTAAACTTGTGTTTGGTCAGGTAAAAGTGTTTTTTTAACGTAATTGATTGAATTAATTGATTTAACTGAATACTTTATTATAATATGTGTTCTACCTTGAGTCATGAACGGCAATCTGCATTGGCAATGATCTAGATATCTTTGGGTATCCCTGTCTTGCTCACATTTCTCTCTGTTATAATGTTCACAATTGCTGTCATAAGGAGCTTCCAATTTCTTGTTCTAAAATGATATATATATTTATGATATATATATATGTATATATATATATATATATATATATATATATAAATATATATATATATATATATATATATATATATATATATATATATATATATATATATATATATATATATATATATATATATATATATATATATATATATATATATATATATATATATATATATATATATATATATATATAAAGATATGAAGCTTTCAATATAATCAAAGAAATTCCATTTTGATTTTCAAATAATTAATCAATAATTTTATTACAAAAACGAATACCAAAATGTCATTTCATGACTTGAAAGATTTAATGAAAAAGGAACTCTTTTTGATAGTTGAACATTTTCCCCATACTGTTTTGAAAACATTCCATTTTGGCGTAAAAAGAAAGTAGTTCCCTCAGAAAATCTGCCACCAGAGGACACTCACTACCAACACCCGTAAATACCCTTAAATCATCCATAAAAGTTAGCCAATGGGACTAACCAGTACAGGCAAGGCCACCAGCCTGGCATGCAAACCGGGAGACACAGATAATCCATACTTCTCAACACGTGGTGGCTCGTCAGCAGTATGCACCAGCACCTGGATACAAAATCAAATACATTGCACTTATTCAATATAACGTCAAGAGAAACAAGAAAGGTGGAATTCCATAGAGGTTATTTCATACAAGGATATATATTTCACTATATAAAATAGATAATTAAAAAGAGAAGTGTCCTTGTTCATACAACCCTACCTATGTTGAGACTGGTGCTTTATTATGAATTAAAATAAAACAGAAATAATAAAACTTAAAAGTCACATGACAAGAAAATTGTGAAAATGTTTAAATTGTGCCATTATATGTAACAATATATGGACATTCCATTTTACTATGTTTTACTCATTTTTATGAATGGAGTGAAGAATTATAGTGGATCAAAGTGATTTGCTGGACACGCCCCTTTTTGAATGGGTCATATCAGGGCTGCTGAGATTTTGCTGGAAGTGACGCATGTTTGCCCTTCATATTCAAAACAAACCACTCCATGCCAGTGAAAATCTTGAGGGATGGCAATTTATAAGTAATAACAAGAGTATTGATAACATCTTTGAATCACTGGTGGACTAATGAGCACATGTGGATTGTAGATCAGATCATGTTTCACATCATAGTGACTTGGATTCTGCCTGTAGTGATGGGGAGGACAGGAATACAGCCAGCCTCGCAGTTGAGTTAGACTTACATCTGCCTATTGAGATTATTCAGATCCTACAAGGGACTGAACTATACTTTATCATAACATTATGGTCAAAGTCATTTCCTGGGTGAAATGTTGAAATCTCAAATTTTAGTATCACTTTTACAGAATTTCTCTTTTTATTAAAATTTCCTTTGTCTGTTTGTATATAAATACTTATATATGATTTTGTTGGGCACCACTGACACGCAATGACAGACATTGAAAAAATACCAAACTAAACATTTCAAATGACAATTGAAATACAGCTGCAATGCAAATATAATATATAACCAGACCTCAAAATTCAGAAGTCAAAATAATTTTCAGGATGAAACAGATTTAACATTGTGTCAAATGCTTTCAAAACATTTTTTTTTAATTAGGCCATATGAAGTTAAGCTCAGCATTACTTAAAATGAATAATATTCAACCAATTGATATGCTACTGGTCATTGCTTAATAAATAAATTAATAAATATTCAGTGTAAAAAATATGGAAATATAAACTAAGAAAAATTCATAGATATTTTAAGTGTCATCTCAATGTTCCATTTAAAGTTTGAAAACCTGTAAACTTCATGCCAAAAGTGTTTAGGGCTAGCTAATAAGTGTCTTGAAGGTGATATGAGTATAGCAGGCCATATTACAGACACTCTACTCAGTTAAGTCATGTTTGTTATTTTTTTTCAATTAAAGTAGGGATTTTGGGATGGGAAGCTGATGTAAATCCAGGTCTCTACTTTACAGCCTTAAGTTTTGCCATTAATCATATTCTCAATGGATGTTATTTGTGTAGAAGAAAGGACATCAGCTGTTAAACATGTATAGACATAGGTGGAATATGTGTGCAGGAGATGCATGTGGGGCATAATGATGTAGGCAGCCTGCTGACCCAGTTCTAGGTCAAGGAAGTAGGTTAATTACCCTGGGGGGTCAAAGATCTTGGATTATAGCTAAACTATACATAAAACTGCAGAAAAATTTGTCAGATGTTTCTCAGAAGTATGAAATCTAAAGATTTATCATTTAAAAAAATTCTTGTCATGTGACTTTTAACGTTACAATGCGATACATATACATATACATATACATATACATATACATATACATATACATATATACTGTATATTTACATTGATGTATGTCTCGGTCATATTAACCAAAGGGTTAATGTTTTTTAAGGTTCAAAATTACACGAGAAAAGATCAGGGGCCCACCACTATATGATATTTTTTCCTTTATGATAAACAGTTGTGTAAAGAAAATTGGTGTGTTGAAATTAAAATGTTATGTAATGCTACAGGATATATGCACAATTTCAAAAATTTAACTTATATTGACATAGAAGGCCTTATTAACAAACTTCTTGATAATTTTGAAAACAGGTGGAAATGTGGTCTATCATCCAAACCAAAGCTTAGAACCTATATTACCTTCAAAGACACCATTTCCATAGAAGATTATGTAAAATATTGTATATCCAGAAGAAAACGCTCTTTATTAGCACAGTTCAGACTTGGCATATTACCTCTAGCAATTGAAACAGGTAGGTTTAAAGGTGTTGAAGTGGGAGCACGACTATGTAAAATTTGTAATACAGATAATGTTGAAGATGAGATGCATATGCTTAATACTTGTTCTATATACAACAATATCAGAAGTGATATGTACAACAGAATAATACAAAGAATACCAAATTTTATAAACTTAGAGGATGATGAAAAGTTTCAATATTTAATGAAAAATGAATGGAAAGAAGTATCTAATTTTATAGATAAAGCATGGGAAATAAGATCTGAGAAACTGTATGTAACCTCATAAATATATTAACTGGTACATGTAATTATGCAGATATTCCTACCTCTACATCATCCAAATCTGTTCTAATTTTGAGAAATATGTTATATTATAGTAACTGATTTAAAGTGACTAATAAGCCTAATATGGCTGGGTACTCATATCTGTACAATATATTCTTTACTTTAAATGTAATAGTACTATGTCACTATAATAAAATAAATACAATACAATACAATATGCAAAAAGAGCCAATATGCACACTTTTCTGGCTGGCAGCTTGTAACTAATGCATTTCATTTCCAGCTGGCATGAATCAGCTGGCTCAAAATACATTTGACATTTTAAAATGGCCTAGCTGACGGACTGGTGAATTTAATTGGCTGGCTGGTAAAGTATTGAGATTTTGACACCAACTGGCAATTTCGCCATTGAAAACTGCAAAATAAAAAATAAATTATATTGTATGAACACTATTTGATTGTTCAAGCCTAATGATATTTCTACTGTAATTATAAGTTTTTAACATTTAATTATTTATTGACTCATTACCAGCTGTTAAAAAAAATTGGACATTGACAAACATCCACGAATAAAGTTAACAGCTGTTAATTCCATACAAATTCTGAGCTGGTAACTTTCCCAGCTGGTAAAAAATAACAGCTGACAGCCAAAATCCCAAAGTGTAGCTGGCTGGTATTTTTTTTTAATATTTCCTTCTAGAAAATACTAAAAATGCATATTGGAAAAACATTTTTTAGCTGAGTGATATGTTGTTCACAACATTCTATAACATACTCTGCCCAAGTTTCACATCTCTATCTCAATTTTTAACGAAGTTGGTAGTGGTGGGCCCCTGAAAGATTAAACTGATCATGTTTTGTAAAATCTACTTGTTACTATTAGCAGTACAGTTATTCCCATGAGTATCTACGTTTTAATATAAGCAATAACCTTCACGCCTGTATCAAGGTGAGGCCCAACAAAGGTTTCATATGATTCAACATTAAATGTGAGTGTGAGTCCACTTGGTTGCCCAGGCCTCTCCGTGACATAGGATGTATTCATGTTGAACGATATACATCTTCCGCCAGCGGTCAGTGTGTTGGTTATTGCCTCCTGTGGACAAGGAGTGTTTTTGAAGACACAACTGAAATGATTTAGAGCATTCACAATTTATTTAAGAATATAATATTTGTTTATTCTTTATTTGATAAATGGTTGTGTTTAAAACGCAACTTTTTCGGTTTTACTGATGGTCGGTCCCTTTAACAGATAAAAAATTACAAATGACGTGAAATATGTCGTCCGTTACTTAAATCAATACACTTACTCGAGTAAAAAGTGGCGTTGTTGAGGTCCTACTGTCTTTAAGAAGGCATCTGACTCTACAGAAGAGGCATGACAATAAACAAAACACTCTTATTATCACTGATGCTTATTAACCTTTTTATCTCAATGTATTTGTCAGGATATTTATTTGTATTAATTTGTGAGGAAATATTTCTTCTGGTTAGAAATAATTCAGAATATTTGTGAGATATGGAATGTTCACTGCATTGTTTAAACATATTATTATTATTTTCTAAAACATACTTTTGAAGGTGATTAACTTGAGAATTGGGAATGCATTAACGTACTCATCTGTGCATCATATGTGACGCTTTCTTCAAATGATATCCCACTCCACCATGTATCAGAAGTTATCAGGGGAATCGTATCACCTAATAATAATAATAATAATAATTATTATTATTATTATTATCAATCATATGAATAGGAATGAGAAAGTCATTAATTAATTCATATGTGGCATCTGCTGCACCAATCAGCTTGGTCTTATTGGACAGAAAAGGTGAAATGTTAAGAAAGGTGGAAGGGATATAGCATACATTCATTTTATTAGTAGTAAAATAGCCAAAAACTGGTATTTCAAATAGAATAAACAAACAGATCATTAATGCTTTCCCAGCAGGAGCTCTCACTTCATCCAGGGAAACCCTAGATAGGCCTCCAGGGGGCAGCATGTTCACAAAGCGCGGGGGCTCCATGGCAACAGGGGAACAAGTACTGACCACCCACACACTCACCCAGCACAGCTGACCCTCTTATTCCTACAGCACCCCACCAGTACAGACCTATTCCAGGTCTCCACAGCATGACACATGCCACAGGCTTTGATTTATGCCACAACAAGACAGTTATGATTGACAATACATCTAACCAAGATTTTCAAACTTATTTGGATCCCAACATAAAATATAGGAAGAAAAACCAATACTCCAGAACTAAATACGATCGGAAAAAATGGCTTGAGGCATGGGCAGTCTATGAAAAACTAATGGTTAACACACATTGTCTCTATCTCTGTGACCAGATGTCAAAGTACAGAGTTATGATTTATGATTGGGACAAAAAGTACACATGGACTAACTTAGCAACCTTAAACATGAGACATAGAGAGGATTTGACTAGGAAGTCAGTTGAGTTCTCTAATGTAAATCCTCAGGTTATCTATGCAATATTAGCGTAGCAGGTGTAAGAGTTACCAGCATATCAGGATTTCTGAACGCCTCTTTCCCGCCATGACACTGTCAGTACAGTGGCCGATGGCCCAAGAATACGGACAGAAGGCTAAACAGCCTTCTACAGAAATCTCTAACAACTTTAACATGCACAGTTATACAAATCGTGTAAAATACAGCACGATTGCAGACAGTGCCACAGGACCCTACCCTTCGAGCTCTGCATCAATCAAGGCAAATGTGCATCAAGCTCCATCAAACACGTTCCTGCTCCCTGAATTCTGGACAAAAAATCTGAAGGATCATCCTGATAAATATTTTGCTGCTTTGCTTTGCCACAGGGTCCAGTATGGGGTAAACAAGGTTTCAAAGGTGATAACCAGATATTTGTATGTTCCAACAATTGGCCATAAGCTGCTGTGCATAAAGATAAATATCTGAATTTGTCACAAAAAATATAACCTCAGGCAGGATTGAGGGACCCATGCCCACTCCAGGTCACAACTTTAGGTCATCTCCTCTAGGGGCATTTATCAGGAAGTGTGGGGCCAAGGCCAGGGTAATTCATGACCTCTCATAGCCCCCTGGCTAAATGTACATAACATAAAATGTTAGCATTAGTCCGTGTTATATTTATATTTAAGGTTTAAACGTCAAAAGTTCATATATTTATTTTTAATTATATGTAGTGATATTTGATAAATGTAATAAATTTATTGTGTAAATGCCAATAGTATATTGGCCGGGTGGTAGTAGATTTATGAAATAAATAAATCAATTGTGTCCAATTTACTCAGGTCTTATGTCTCCTTTCTAATGGGTAAAAAATGTTTTATCTTATTGATAATTCCAGACCTCTGAACATTTGATTTGAAATCAGGTCAATATGATCTTCCCAGATTAAACCATAGAAATTAATCCAACTAATTCTCTCAATTGGTATGTTGTCAATCTGCGATTACAAATCATCTACTATTCTTCTTTTTGTATGTAGGAGCACATATTTAGTTTTGAGACATTCGGTGATAATGTGTTGCTTTTCAACCAATTACTGATGCATGCCAGTTCTTGATTAACTATTGTGCTAATGTCAAATTCCTCTGACTTTTTAAATATATTATTTTCAGTGTGCTCATTTCTCCAATGCTTACTAGCATTGAGGAAATCATTGACATATATTATGAATAACAATGGTCCTAATATTGAACCTTGTGGGATTCCAGTTTCCATGATCATCATATCTGATTTTATTCTATCTATCTCGACAAACTCTTGACTATTTGAGAGATGACTTTTACGTTCAAGGATGTGTCTTTCAGACCATAGTAATGTAATTTGTATAATAATATATCATAAGTACCAAAACCTTTGGATAAATCAAAGTAAATTTCATCTTTGTCCATATCTAAGGAAATTCTGTCAACAAGTTCAAGTGCAGCAAGTTCTGTGCTAGTGTTTTGTTCTAGATGGCTGTAATGAGTGGGAGGAGCTCGTACAAGAAGTTGTGAAGATGACTTGTAAGAACAGGATCAAACTTGAAATAAGACAAGCAAAATAATTATATCATAAAATATAAATTGTTTACCGGAATCGTTATGGCATAATTGCTTGTTTCTGGGTAGTGTAAGCAAACCAAGCAGAGGTTTGTTGTTGCTGGATGAGTTTTGGTCAGACGATGGATCTGAAATAATTCAAATATTGTTGATATATGAAAAATTGAAAGTTACACATATATGGTGTCCCAGATATTTAAGATTAATTTGTTGTGTGATTTGTAATCAGACATGAGCCGTATGAATTGTTTTCCCTATATTTACCGAAGATATTCAGAATTATGAGTGTGATTTGTTCACCTGATGTGATTGCGTCATGTTGTACACAAGTATTTGGCAGTACAAGAATGTCATCGATGCCAGCAACAAGAAGATTTTTTGCATCCCTATCCTCTTCAACATGTTTTATCGCCTCCCAGATGATGTAATATCGCCCAACTGGCAGTGAAACACTCCTGCTTGAAAAGTTCTGAGTGCTGACATCTGCTGGCAGTTCTACCAGATTTTTCAGAGACATGTCTGGGCTTTTGATTTTAATCTTTAGGGTGAAATACGTGAAATATCTGAAAAAACAAATATCACGAGACAAAATGAAAAGCGAACTAGGCCTCGGACCACTATTACAATGTCCCATTGAAAACCATAGTAAATGCCTCACCTTCAAAAATTCATAAAAAAGTAGTCTGAAGTCTTCCTTCGTGCACTATGTGTCCTGCTGTTAACTAGCTTTATATTAAATCACAGGACTAGCTATATTAACAAAGGAGCATTTGGTGTATACCTGAAGTGTAAGCAGCCCTCAGTGTGAATGTCAACAATCGGAGATGTGAGGTAGGCAATGAAGAGATGCTTATGATAAGCGAGCTCCAAATTCCATAGGGATGCGAAACTGTCAATATTGGCAACATCTGAAAAGATGAATAATAGTTTTGTAGAACTTTTGTTGATAGTCACATTTGCGTCGATTTCAGTAAAGATAGCCGGCTAATGGTTTATTTAACAAAATCGGCCGGCAGTTCACATTGTCGTGAGGGCACCGGGAGATCGTCAACCACAATTGGGCAGTTCGGGAACTTCTAGCTGCCGGCGTTCCAACAATGGATTTTTTATATATTTGTTTGTGTTCCCAGTCCATCGTCAGATAATACCAAGGGCTCCCAGGGATATCTTACAGATGTCTGTTAAATATATTAAATGATGCAGATGTCACAGACGTCTTTAGGATATCATAAAGACGTCTATGTCATTGACTCTTGCATGTGCCGTGCGACACCTGTGTATATTGTGACCATTGGCATATATCTGAATATCGCGCCATCTGCTCTCCCATATATGCATTTTTGTGTTCTCCAATCACCAAACGATAAAGTCCAGATAGGTGTTCTGGAGAGGTCTGAGTTTGGTACTTTTTATACCAAATCACGTTTGCATGAGATTTTTGAAATACCTCTTTCAATGGTAAGTCAGTCTTTTATGTATGAAAAACTAAACACTTGATGTCAATTACCAGCTGCAAAAACATGTTTAAACGACCGAATTAAACCCATTTAAACGAGAGCTCTATCTTCATGATTTACTCCACCAACTTTTCTTTGGTGGCCCTGCATGTTCCACAAACCCCTCCAGATAATCCAGATCACCTGTCTCGGCTTTGCCGATTGGTGTTTGGAGATCACTAGCTACAGTTTCACAGCGCTTCATCTTGCCGGCGTAAGCTTAGGATGCAAAATATTCCCTGTCACGCACTCCTCTCTTAAGGGAATCCCTTCAATTTTTCACAGACCAGCTCAAAATCCCGGAGAGCAGATCACGAGAATTATGAGAAAGTTATGTTTAAGCTATCAAGGCAGTCTTGCGTCATGCCTGGCTCACCTGTTTTGTTGGTTACCTGTGGTACAGAGGTATCATATGTCATGAACCATCCTTTATAAGACCCTTCATTATCAGTGACAAATTTCACAGTGAAACTGGACCCCACACTGGACAGATTCTGGGCCGCACTCGACCCACAGATCATAAGTAACACCTCATCCAGTCGATATAACTTCAAATAAGATACATGGCATTAGGATATCATAACTATCAAATTATGATGTAAACAAACATTGATAATTGTACCATAACAGCCACATGTATGTTTTATTGCAGTTTCAGTAACACAAGAAAATAAAAGTACAACAAATGAGATATACAGAAAACAATTGAAAAGTCTTACCTTGAAATATGCAAGTGTGCATGATTTGTCTGTCCGGATTTGAATATCCGCTAACATAAAAGTGACATTCATCTCAATGGGCAACTGTATATGATAATAACAGAGCATGTTATTGGGATACTTGTAGGGATAGCCTTCAGACATTAGTAAACCAGATTGCGACGAAAATGTTGTGTTGCATAATTTTAATATCTCTGAAAGAGAAATGAAGCAATACAAGTTAACTTTGGTCAACGAGAGTAAATTATAAATCATTCTCAAAAATAAACCAATAATCACTGATAATTTGTAGTCTATTCTATATTATTGGTATGTTTATTCAATAGGTGTGTTGTAAATTAAGTTAATTATCATAATTTGAACAAATCTTATTTTGTTTATCCGAGGTAGTATTTGTCAACATAATGTACTTTTTACACGGCATGTCAGTTGGACTTTTAAGATAATGAAGATGCTTACTCAATATTAAATAAAGTAGAGGCACCATAATCCAGAAGTTGCATGTTATACCTCAGTCACATTTGCGCCGATTTCAGTAAAGATGCCCGGCCGATGGGTATTTTTTACAAAATCGGCAGGCAGTTCAGATTGCCGTGCGGGCACCGGGAGATCATCGGCCACAATTGGGCATCTTTAAGACGTCGGCCGGGTCATCGGGAACTTTTAGCTGCCACATAAAAGTTGCCGGCGTTTCCCCGATGTCTTATCAGCAAATATCATCTTAAAGTGCACGGCAGGGTCCCGGCAGTGTCCCGCAGGGACATCGGCAGATTATCTTAGGGCTGCCGGTGGCATCGTGCGGTGAAAATAGGATTATATTTATTTCATGTGTTCATAGACCATCGTCAGATGATCGCACGGGCTCCCTGCGATATATCATAGACGTCTTTAAGATGTCTTTCAGACGTCTGTCAAATGAGACAGACGTCTTTAGGATGTCTTTCAGACGTCTGTCAATGATAAAGACGTCTTTAGGATATCCTACAGACGTCTGTCAATGATCCAGACGTCTTTAAGATATCCTGCAGACGTCTGTGTCATTCAGTCTTGCACGTGCCGTGCGGTACCCTTTAATAATGTGACCACAGCTACGGCATATCTCAGATTGTTGCTTATAAACTCCCCGGCGCCCTGCAGACTGTGAAGTCGGCCGATTGTTACTGCCCGGCCGGCGCCCGGTGCAAATGTGACTGAGGCATTACTATTAGTAAAAAGTGTATCTTACCTGTATGGTGCTGACCAGCGGTGGCATGTAACCACCAATGTTGTGTGTATCTTACCTGTATGGTGCTGACCAGCGGTGGCATGTAACCACCAATGTTGTGTGTATCTTACCTGTATGGTGCTGACCAGCGGTGGCATGTTACCGCCAATGTTGTGTGTATCTTACCTGTATGGTGCTGACCAGCGGTGGCATGTAACCACCAATGTTGTGTGTATCTTACCTGTATGGTGCTGACAAGCGGTGGCATGTTACCGCCAATGTTGTGTGTATCTTACCTATATGGTGCTGACCAGTGCTGGTATGTTACAGTAGTCACTGTGTATCTCACCTGTGTGGTGCTGACCAGTGCTGGTAAGTTACAGTAGTCACTGTGTATCTCATCTGTGTGGTGCTGACCAGTGCTGGTATGATACAGTATAGTGACTATGTATCTCACCTGCGTGGTGCTGACCAGTGCTGGTATGTTACAGTAGTGACTGTGTATCTCACCTGTGTGGTGCTGACCAGTGTTGGTATGTTACAGTAGTAACTATGTATCTCACCTGTGTGGTGCTGACCAGTGCTGGTATGTTACAGTAGTGACTGTGTATCTCACGTGTATGGTGCTGACCAGTGCTGGTATGTTACAGTAGTGACTGTGTATCTCACCTGTCTGGTGCCGACCAGTGCTGGTATGTTACATTGTAGTGACTGTGTATCTCACCTGTATGGTGCAGACCAGTGTTGGTATGTTACAGTAGTGACTGTGTATCTCACATGTGTGGTGCTGACCAGTGCTGGTATGTTACAGTAGTGAATGTGTATCTCACCTGTGTGGTGCTGACCAGTGTTGGTATGTTACAGTAGTGACTATGTATCTCACCTGTGTGGTGCTGACCAGTGCTGGTATGTTACAGTAGTGACTGTGTATCTCACCTGTATGGTGCTGACCAGTGCTGGTATGTTACAGTAGTGACTGTGTATCTCACCTGTGTGGTGCTGACCAGTGCTGGTATGTTACATTATAGTGACTGTCTATCTCACCTGTATGGTGCTGACCAGTGCTGGTATGTTACAGTAGTGACTGTGTATCTCACCTGTATGGTGCTGACCAGTGCTGGTATGTTACAGTAGTGACTGTGTATCTCACCTGTGTGGTGCTGACCAGTGCTGGTATGTTACATTATAGTGACTGTGTATCTCACCTGTATGGTGCTGACCAGTGCTGGTATGTTACAGTAGTTACTGTGTATCTCACCTGTGTGGTGCTGACCAGTGCTGGTATGTTACATTATAGTGACTGTGTATCTCACCTGTGTGGTGCTGATCAGCATGTATCGCAGACTCCCATTCTATTCTCCACTTTACATCATCAGAGTTATGTCGCATTGTATATCCACAACCGAAGTCATCATCAAATGTACAGTTTACAGATATTTCTAAGATGTAAAGTAAAAAGATACAGTGAGTACATAATATATATCAGCAGAGCTGATGTATACAGTGTGCATCGGTCTGGTCATCGACGGGTCGATATATCCCACCAAGGTTAATATTTTACAGTGATGGTTGGCAATTATACCGACAATAATGTAAAATAATGTGTTAGAGTGGGAGTGAAAATCAGGAAGAAAACTCCTCGGCTGTGTGCAAGTTTTGGCAAGAAATATATGCAACCAAATAAGATATCTTTATAAGGATATTTATTTTATTTTCGTTCCGTATGGTAATAATTAATCCTCGTCTTATGCACTGCCGCGCATTTGTAAAGAAATATGCTTTATACATGTAAATCAATTTGCAAGTTTAAGACCCTTCCAAAAGTATGCGTCTGCTACCAGGGGTGATTTGGGGCATAGTTACGTAGATTTGTTTGTTTGTTTGATTAGGGTTTTACATCACTTTCAATATTATTTCAGTCATTTCGTGATGAGACCTACTTGTAGCAGATACATAGTGCTGCCTCACTAAACTGTAGACAAATAATCTTGTGTGCGAACCCATACTTCCATCTACATATAAATCTTTTGCGTGGTTCAGTAAAATATCTCCATTCACCAATCGTCTGGCCCAGAAAGCATAGAAATGTGTTCTGGAGAGGTCTAATTTTACAACTATTTATGCCAAATCCCGTTTGCATGGGTTTTCTTAATACCCAACTCTTTCAGTGGTATTTTATGTATGATTATTTCTAAATTCTCCCCAAAAGTTTGATTATTCTTTGGATGACAAATAAAGAAAATATATACATTTGAAATCAGTCGCTAGCTGTAACAACTCGTCAATCCCTTTTAAACGACAGAGTCGAACCCGTTTAAACGAGAGGTCTATCAACCACATCAAACTTCTCAATAGAGGTGACCCTGCATTTCCACAAACCCCTCCAGATCACCCTGTTGGCCTGCCGATTGGTGATTGGATAACACTACGTGGTTCAACCTTTTGTGTTTCATCAGAAGATATTTTATTGTCAAATTATGAGATTGTGGGTAAATAGGCAACGATACGCACTTGATAGACAAGCGTCTCTCCATTCGTCAGATCCGTCAGCACAATCAATCTCCCCATCACAGAAATGTTCATCTGGGCTATTTCCAGTTTGAAGATTAGTCAGACATTTTGCTGGAAGAAATGTATTAGTATCGTTAAAACAAAATCTAAGGTGCACATGGAATGCGCTAATTATCCCTACTGGAAAAAAGAAAACATGCAAGCAAACATAATAGTTATTATGAAGGACATACAGGGCATGCAACTAATCTCTGACCTAATCAAACACACTTACAATGTTGACTCAGTGTTTTTGAAGCGCATTTGTTCCATTCAATGTCCACATCATGTAGGACGATACCACTGGTTCTCACGTTATTGACCAAAGCCTCAAATATGATTCCCACACTGAGCCAGTCCTGGGGGAGATTGATGTCAATGCTGACCGCCTCGTCCACAGTTGCCGTGACTCTGCTACTCCACACCAGCATCCCACTGTAGGGGAAGTCCACATCTGTCACATAGATGTAGAGCGCCCCACCAGAGTCAGCAGGGACGGTATAGTGCACGCTGAGACACAAGATGCTCGACATTATGGTCTCCATGGGTGACATCACAACTCCGTAAACAGCTTTTATATAGTCCTTCAACACTGATTTGATGTTGTCTTGATCTAATTGAATAATGGAACAAGTTCATTCAACGAGTCATAACCATATATATCATTTAAAAATACAATATGTATGTGTACATTATATTTATATCGCGCCATAAGCAGAGCAAGTTCCATAAAGAGCTTTATTTTAGTATTTCATTATATTATTTAATTAAATATATACATCGGTGTGTTTTTGTTTATAACGAAATATTGTATTTACCCCATAGCCAAAAGATATATGAATGAAATTCCTGAAACGTATCATAACCACAGATGTACTTCTCCTCAAATGTACAAGATATGTGGCGCTTCGCTTCTATAATATAAATATTCAGTCATTGTTCAGACATGGGGACTTCACTGAAGATTGAATATTATAGAGGTAGGTGACATTTATTACAGGCATAGCATCTCATAAATAAACTGATCTAAAGGGACAACCAGACAATTGGCGGACATACTTCCAACATCGTTGCAACATGTAAGCGTGTGATTTAATTCAAAAGTGTAAGTGTTTAGAAATTTCATGACAAAGATAATTTAAACTGTCTAACCGCAGAGACTGGTTTCGTCTGTTTGGTCTCTGCAGTCCCTGAAGCCATCACACAGCATGTTCAGTGGTAGGCATCGTGTTCCGTCAATACATTGAAAGCTCTCGTCATCACATTCTGCAAACAATCTAGCCATTATTTCATCCAACATAACCGTTATCATTCCACAATTCAAACATTTTACCGCCACCTTTGTCATGTTTTTTTACTCTTTAAATATTGGCATAAAGATGACTGGATTGATAGATAACAAATATAGGCTTTTTATGATTTGTGCAATTCATATCTATATAAAAAAAACAATATTGGTGTGAGATTTGATAAAAAGGCATTTGATATCTACAGAAGCAGATTTAGAAGAATGTTTCAGTTACTGAGCCTGCATAAAACATTAGATTATAGAAGAAAAATATGGCAATTATGGGAACTGTAGGACATAAGAAGATATGGGTATGATATGGAATGAGATGGGTTTGAGATTGAACGAGATGGGTTTGAGATTGAATGAGATGGGTATGCGATTGAATGAGATGGATATGAAATTGAATGAGATGGATATGCGATGGAATGAGATGGATATGAGATGGAATGAGATGGATATTGGATTGAATGAGTATGAGACATGCATGAGATGGGTATGAGATGAGCAAGAAATGGTTATGAGACAACCATGAGATGGATATGAGATTGATATGAGATGGGTATGAGATGGGTATGAGATAGGCATGAGATGGGTATGAGATGGGAATCTGATGGGTATGAGATGGGTATGAGATGGGCATGAAATGGTTATGAGACAACCATGAGATGGATATGAGATAGACATGAGATGGGTATGAGATGGGTATGAGATGGGCATCAGATGGGTATGAGATGAGTATGAGATGGGTATGAGATGGGTATGAGATGGGTATGTGATAGGTATGAGATGGGTATGAGATGGGTATGAGATGGGTATGAGATGGGTATGAGATGGGTATGAGATATGCATGAGATGGGTATGAGATGGGTATGAGATGGGTATGAGATGGGTATGAGATGGGTATGAGTAGGGTATGAGATATGCATGAGATGGGTATGAGATGGGTATGAGATGGGTATGAGATGGGTATGTGATAGGTATGAGATGGGTATGTGATAGGTATGAGATGGGTATGAGATGGGTATGAGATGAGTATGAGATGGGTATGTGATAGGTATGAGATGGGTATGAGATGGGCATCAGATGGGTATGAGATGGGTATGAGATGGGTATGAGATATGCATGAGATGGGCATGAGATGGGTATGAGATGGGCATGAGATGGGCATGAGATGGGCATGAGATGGGTATGAGATTGGCATCTGATGGTTATGAGATGGGTATGGGATGGGTATAAGATGGGTATGAGATGGGTATGATATGGGCATCTAATGGGTATGAGATGGGTTAAAGATGGGTATGAAATGGGTTAAAGATGGGTATGAAATGGGTATGAAATGGGTATGAAATGGGCATCAGATGGGTATGTGATGGGTATGAGATGGGTATGAGGTAGGCATGAGATGGGTATGAGATGGGTATGAGATGGGCATCAGATGGGTATGAGATGGGTATGAGATGGGTATGAGATGGTATGAGATGGGAATGAGATTGGTATGAGATAGGTAAAAGGTGGCATCTTACCACAATGAGGTAGATCGCATGTCTCTATGGAGCCTGCCTGGTCCACCACGCACCAAGGTCCACCTTCTCTGACCATGCTCCTCAGGCGGTGGTCAAGGCGAGGACTTCGGCAGTAACTTGCATTACCAATGCCACCAATATCAGGGAATATCATATAGTCTGACTCCGGAAACTGGTTCCAAGGTAGACACGCGAGACCATTCCTGGCGATGGACCTGTTACCCATATACTGATTGCCATGATTCTCCCTAATGCAATCTCGTGCTGGGTGTCAAACAAAACGACATGATCAAATAAACAAAAATCGGCATATTTTGGTGATTTGAGAATCTCTTTGTTTTTACATCAAATGATATTCCAAAGATTTAATGTAATCATAATGATCTATGATTGTACACATACTGAACATTTCACACGGTCCGATGGAGATATCATCCACTATAACTCGACCTTCTCTATTTTCTCCTATCAGAAGAATTTGGTATATTCCATGAGGCATTGGCGTGAAGAGCATTTCCCATTCATCATCCTGCATGGATCTCACCGACCTGACCAATCTTGCTGTCATGTCCATCCCCCTGACGGAGACATTGAGCCGGCTGTCTTCACTGGTGATGAAGAACAGCTTGAGGCACTCCTCCGTCGTGCTGCGGAGAGAAGACGCAATGGCGGCTTGGTGGTAACTCTCATCCGGTAACCATTGGAATATCATTGCATAGCCCCTTCCTAGTAAGATCAAATAGAAATCAATGGAAAAACCCTATTACACGTATCCTAGATATTGCATATAGGTGTCCGAGTTGCTGTGATGGTGGAGCAGACTGACCTGTGTGAGTTGTGTGGTCGGTGATATTATGTCTGTCATTCCGGGCGAGTATGCGCGAACTCGAATACTCGTATGTGCTGTCATCACTTAACTCACAACAATCCTCACATTCGAAGTTACAGGTTATTGTATTGTGATCTACAATAGTAATGAAAAGAAAATATTAAAATCTGCATTTTGTTAAAGAATTGTGTATTTTGATTTGGTTTGAAATCTTTTATTTTTTTATACATGTTTCAAAAGAATGTGTCACTATTCATGTTGCGTTGTAAAACGTTTAAATCAAAATATTGTTTATTATATAGCATTTATAAAATTCCTGTTGCATTTTTTATTGTTATTTTTGTTGAATTTAAATGATGACATAACATTTTGTAAGTCAATTCATTTCTGATGGCGCATATATTGGCAGGGGTATAAATTAAATTTTCTAATAGTAATTTTTTCACTGAATAACATGATATATTTTTCGAAACTGCCAATATTTGCGCCAATAATTAAAAATAAACGGGAAAGAAAATATGACAATAAAACACGTGGTATCCTCAGTATCTGAGGTCGTAATAACAAATTTTGATACATTTTTATAACTTTGATATGAATGTACAAATCTTATCATAAAATCGTCCAAACTTCGAGCAGAGAAATAAAATTTATATCCCCATAATCTGTATGAAAAAACAAACATTTCATTTGCGATATGTTTAACTCTAAATCGTGGTTTTGGTGACTTAAAAATAGCCCTGAAAATAAATTAACGTCAGAACTTTCATATCTTGCACCTATATGGCGTCATCATAACAATGGCCATGGCGGCAACTATGATGTCCCTTTTGATCTTGCGACATAGCGCCTCCATTTATAATAACTCCAAGATTAAACTATGTATTTTATATAAACTTAACATTTACATTTTATTAAATATTTCATAGCTACCATAGACACGTATGTGACAATCAAAAATAATATCAATGTACAATATACCAAAAAAATTGTTTCAGTTGTTAGAGTGCAAATTTGGCTTTACAACCTCTATGATCAACCCTTTATTGACAGTATTATACCTGGACATTATTATAGAAGTTATCAAGCTAATTACCTATTTGAGGAACTCTCCTGTACACCTTGGCTAATGTACCATTCTTAGGATCATACAAATCCCTTATAGCTGAAATGAGATACATATATCCTGTATAATATTTTAGTAATTACAAGGCCTAAATGGTAAATGTTTGTGCAAACACTTTCCAGTCATTATAGTGAGGCATGAATGAGAGCAATGCTAAAACTCACCATCTTTATGTAGACTTCTCAGTACACACAATGCAAGAGAGGGGTAGTAAATTACAAATGTGCACTCATAGGTGTGAAACACACAGAGATGTTTACATACATATTCGGTTATCTTTACATATGCACGTGAGCGATATCCGTTGTCCTCAAATTGAACATTATATTTTGGTGGGATGGAAAGCTTTGTCATTCCCTTGTAAAAGAGTTCCCCCGTGACAGTGGCATCTTTTTCTGAAAAGAGATTTCTATAATACAGAAGAGATATATACTGGAATGAAAATATAAATGTCTCTTATTCATAAAGAAAATAACTATATTGACATAAGATTACATACCATATGTGAAAATCTCATACAATGTTTCATACATTCCCATTTCATGAACCGATGTCAATCTGCACAAACCAGTAAATAATCATTAGATTGTGAAATATTAGTACGTGCTTCCTTATATTTATTACAGATGTATATTTGCATGAAAAACAATCTTCGCCTGATATGTAAATGTAAAGACATTTTTCTCATTTAAAAAATTCAGATCCTCACATATCTTTAGGGTTGGGTGTCTTTTATCTTAAATATTCCCCTTTTGATTATTATCTGATGAAATATTGTTAGTATAAGGTCCAAAGTAAATAATTCTTTAGAACATAGAGTCAACCATGGGATATGTAAACTTATTTATCTGCAATGAAATGGACGGTGTTCAGTATAAAAAAATAGGATTTCAACAAGAGAAATATTGTTCACTCTGTTCCTGATAGTTCACAATTATTCCGGAGTATCATAGATTTTGTTCTGAATTAACATTCATTGTGGGGTTTGTGAAAATATTCGATGTCCACGAGCTAATTGCTTACTAATAACTTTCATTTGAACTGGAGAAAAAAAGCATGGCAATTTACATGTGAACCTCATGGTTTCTGTCTCGGTTTTGTCAGTCAATTTGAAATAATGTTCTACAAGTTATACTTCCCTTAAAAGATATCAAGCACATTTTCAACCTCTATTCAGTAATTTTGATTTCTATCATGAGTGAACTAATTGAGCATATATTAAAATGTCGGCTTCCTTTGAAAGCAACGCCCTACCGGGCTACTTTATATATGACATAAAAACAAAACACTCGAGTCACTAACTATCTCAGTTCTTTTACCATTTTCTGTTCCTTCAAATTGATTGTTTAGAATATATCTGGACATTATAGGATACTCCTGAGACCAAACTATCTCCACAGACAGATCTAACCTTTCAGGAAGCTAAACCCTGTACACAAACCTCAAATTAACTATCTTGCATTTAGGTGGCCAGCATAACCGTAGCAGGAAATCCTGGAAATACTTCCAACAGACCTGGAAGTACCTCATATCTTATGAATAATCGCTCTGAAGCAATGTATGTATGATTTAGAAGCAATGTATAATTCCAACAAAGCCAGTATGTTTGTTTGTTTGTTTGTTTGTTTGTTTGTTTGTTTGTTTGTTTCTTTCTTTCTTTGTTTGTTTTTTTGTTTGTTTGTTTCTTTGTTTGTTTGTTTGTTTGTTTCTTTCTTTCTTTCTTTCTTTCTTTCTTTCTTTCTTTCACCCGGTCACAAAGTTACACGTACAACAGGTTAATCCTTCAGGCACATGCCTCAGCTCGTGTGATAAATTGTATCATAATATCAATCTCGGCACGGCCGGGGATTGAACCCAGGACCTTTGGATCACCACAGAGGGACTGGTGCTCTAACCAACTGCACCACGGCCATTGCACTCTAACAAAGCCAGCATCATATATAAGAAATAAAATTTCTGTTACTGGGATAAAACAAATCCCCAAAAAGATCCAATAGCTATGTGCTACAATTCCTGATATCCCTGTTATTATTATGTGTTGATGTTCAAAAACTCCACAGGGAAATTATGAGTTATGAGCTATTCAATAAATAAAGATTGCTGTCATGGGAGTGCTGAAAATGTCGCCTCCCAATACTGCTCATGCTTTCTTTGAAAATGAATTTGAAATGAATAACCTTTTTGAAATGCTAAGTGATGAAATGCTAAGTGATGTTATAAGCGAAGGAGCTCAAGATCAGGAAAGTGTAGGAAAAACATCCCTCATTAGACTACAGCAAAGCTGAAATAAGCAAAGAATTCAAAACCTAAGGTTATGTTACCTGTAGAGGCCTTAACTCAATTCTTGCACTCGCAGTTTTGATCCCTTTCCGGTATTACCGCACTGACGTTTTTATCAGCCAATCAAAATTACGCGGGTCATTAGTGCGGACCGAAAAGTCGAGAGGTCGAATTCCGTTTTGCTTCCCGGTTGACAGTTTGTTCCACAAGTTTCTGTTTATATGGTACTAGAGGGGTCGGAATCTACATCTATATGTTTACTCGGCTGCTTTGTGTAGCCAGTAATGGGGATACCCCTTGCAGTTAAGTAGGATTTAAGAACTGGTACGGTCATTGATTGAAACGACATGTTGTTGACATCTGACAGCCCAGGCCGGATGTTTACCTCTCGACCGAGGTGCCCCCTTTTTCAGCCTCCCGCACAGAAGAGTCAATTCCAGTGAAAGTGCGAGTGCAAGAATTAAAAAACACTTGGAGCTACAGGAACTAATAACTGCGCATGATTACCCTGATATACTATGCATGACTGAATCACACATTGACCATACTATTGCTGACTGTATTATCCACCCTGATTATGATATAGGTACAGAAGACAGATGCAATAGTCGTGGTGGGGTATTCATTGATATCCACAAAAGATGGCTGTCAGGTTAAAGGAGGCCATAGGTTAAATTTGGTTGGAATAACAAAGCCTAGCCTAGTAAATAGCATCTGTCCATCCAGGCATGAGTGACCATGATGTGGTGATAACAGAAATCGCGATAAGACCCTGTTAGACCCCAAAGAGGAGAGTCTAAAAAATTAACTGAACTTGTTTGGAGAATACTTAATTTATCTGGAACAAAACCACTGTATATAGGATGTTACAACAGGCTAACATAGAGAAATATATCTAACGTCCATGAACTAAATGTACATCTTGGGAAGTCTTGGAAAATATCCATAATATATTAGAATATAAGTGAGATAGAATGAGAGAGGCTTGAGATCTAATGATAGTACTCCCAAGACCCGCTTGAAAACGGTAGGGGATAGGGCTTTTTCTTCTATTGCCCCCAGAATATATGGAATTGTCTTCCAACTGACATTAGGAGCAGACTTTCATTTGGTACTTTTAAAAGTAGACTGAAGACAAACCTTTTCAGAGAGAGCTTTCTGAACACAGCACTTTGAACAGACTGAGTCTGATATCAGAGCTCTGCAAATTCTATTCTTATTATTGAAAATTTTATTATTGTTATTGAAAATTAATATGTTAAATATATAAAAATGTTAAGAATTTTATCTATTTACCTGAATACATTTTGATTACACACAGTAACAACAGGGAAATCAAGTTGATCCTGACCTTTCACTTCCACATTCACGACAACTGGATGTGTCCAGTAGTGCAAAAGTCGTGATGTCAGAACATAGGACAGGACACAGAGAGAGGTCAGTACTATTAGCAGCCAGATTCGCCTGTAAAATATGACACAGAACATTAGCAGAAGTCAGTACTACCAGCAGCCAGAGTGTCCTACAAAATATAACACTGGAAAAAGTTAGTACTACCAGCAGCCAGAGTGTCCTACAAAATATAACACTGGAAAAAGTTAGTACTACCAGCAGCCAGAGTGTCCTACAAAATATAACATTGGAAAAAGTTAGTACTTCAAACAGTCAGTGTATCCTGAAAAATATAACACTGGAAAAATTAGCACTACCAACAGCGAGTGTATCCTGCAAAATATAATACTGGAAAAAGTTAGTACTACCAACAGTCAGTGTATCCTGAAAAATATAACACTGGAAAAATTAGTACTACCAACAGCCAGTGTATCCTGCAAAATATAACACTGGAAAAAGTTAGTACTACAAACAGTCAGTGTATCCTGAAAAATATAACACTGGAAAAATTAGCACTACCAACAGCGAGTGTATCCTGCAAAATATAATACTGGAAAAAGTTAGTACTACCAACAGTCAGTGTATCCTGAAAAATATAACACTGGAAAAATTAGTACTACCAACAGCCAGTGTATCCTGCAAAATATAACACTGGAAAAAGTTAGTACTACCAACAGCCAGTGTATCCTTGCAAAATATAACACTGGAAAAAGTTAGTACTACCAACAGCCAGTGTATCCTGCAAAATATAATACTGGAAAAAGTTAGTACTACTAACAGTCAGTGGATCTTGCAAAATATAACACTGGAAAAAGTTAGTACTACCAACAGCCAGTGTATCCTGCAAAATATAACACTGGAAAAAGTTAGTACTACCAACAGCCAGTGTATCCTGCAAAATATAACACTGGAAAAAGTTAGTAATACCAGCAGCCAGAGTGTCCTACAAAATATAACACTGGAAAAAGTCAGACCTACCAACAGCCAGAGTATCCTACAAAATATAACACAGATCGCTAGCAGAAGTCTGTACTATCAGCAGGAAGAGGATCCTACAAAATATAACCCAGATTATTGGCAGTAGTCAGTACTACCAGCAACCAAAGTCTCCTACAAAATATAGCACAGAACATGACATAAGACAGTACTACCAGCTGCCAAAGTCTCCTGCAAAATATAGCACAGAACATGGCATAAGTCAGTACTACCAGCAGCCAAAGTATCCTACAAAATATAGCACAGAACATGGCATAAGTCAGTACTACCAGCAGCCAAAGTATCCTGCAAAATATAGCACAGAACATGGCATAAATCAGTACTACCAGCAGCCAAAGTCTCCTACAAAATATAACACAGAACATTGGCATTAGTCAGTACTACCAGCAGCCAAAGTATCCTGCAAAATATAACACAGAACATGGCATAAGTCAGTACTACCAGCAGCCAAAGTCTCGTACATAATATAACACTGCTAGATTCTCCTACAAAATATAGCACAGATCGTTGGCAAAAATCAGTACTACCAACAGCCAAAGTCTCCTAAAAAATATAACACTGCCAGATTCACCTGCCAAATATAGCACAGAACATTGGCATAAGTCAGTACTACCAGCAGCCAAAGTCTCCTACAAAATATAATACAGAACATTGGCATAAGTCAGTACTACCAGCAGCCAAAGTCTCCTTCAATATATAACACAGAACATTGGCAAAAGTCAGTACTACCAGCAGCCAAAGTCTCCTACAAAATATAACACAGAACATTGGCATAAGTCAGTACTACCAGCAGCCAAAGTCTCCTACAAAATATAACACAAAACATTGGCATAAGTCAGTACTACCAGCAGCCAAAGTCTCCTACAAAATATAACACAAAACATTGGCATAAGTCAGTACTACCAGCAGCCAAAGTCTCCTACAAAATATAACACTGCCAAAGTCTCCTGCAAAATATAACACAGAACATTGGCATAAGTCAGAACTACCAGCAGAGTGTCCTGCAGACATAACACAGAACATAGCACAGAACACAGAGAGAGGTCAGTGCTACTACAGTTACGTGTTAGATCATAAAGAGACTTTCTCATGTACTTTTATATGTCGATTTAACCATCTGGCCCTCCCAGGCATGGATTTTACCCCATAAACATTAGACCGGTTTTGTGGTATCGATCTTAATAAGTATTTTTACAAACCGATCATTAGTTCAGTATCGTTAGTATAAAACATAAAATATCAAAGGAAGAAGTTACATTCTTTGATGCAGAATTTTAATATTTATTGGTGTTTCTTGCAGGATTGCTAAAATATATACTTTCCAACTTACCTTTTTATGTAGGATTTGGACTGATCTGCTATGTACTGTAAGCCATGAGGGGAGGCACTTTCCATGTACATTTGTACAGCATCCCTCAATGATAAGTCTGCAAGTATATGCCCTGTAGATTTACTACATAAGATGTACAGGTCAAACATATCATAAGGAGTATGTGTTTTGATTTACACCATATTATAATCATTGTTAACAAATATTGGCATTTTTATTTTAGGTGTAGAGGTGAGATAGTAGCAATATGTAATCGCCTTGTAATCATATCATTAAGACTGGCTGATGAACGTATCTCCCATCCTTCATTTAGGCCTAATTTATTGACGTCAATTCGGCGTAATGTGTATACACTGAGACACATGAAAACTACTATTAATTTGATCAATTGAATGCAGATATTTAACATTTTTTTCCTTCTGGTTAACATAATTACTAGTATTTAATAAATGCAGATGGACTTGAAATCGCAAAATTGAAATCGCAGCTCGACAGCTTGCATGGCGGTAACTGTAATACTCTTATTTTGTTGTCCAAGATTATTAATAATAAGAATAACTCTAACCTTTTCCCACCATTGTTCACCAATACTCAAAGTGCATCACAAATATTTCCAATTTTTTCTGTAGGCAATATTAATACGAGGTGGCGTTTTTGCTACAAGCTGTAGATTACCAGAGGTATGGTTTAGTTTCCGTTTGTTCAGAATGATTGTCAAATTATATGGAATTTCGTCTTGTTATGCTGGAGTGTTTTTCTCGTGTTTCCAGAGGGATGATGAGGTTGTCTTTGCACAGAGCTTCTATCAATTTCCAGTTTACCAATCCATTATTGTGTAAGCTTATGTGCTTAGCATATGTTAATAGAGAATGTGTGAGGATCACCAGCTTCATGAATGATATATATCGTATTGACCATAATATAATACACATTAGCTTTGTATAATATTTGGAAAGAAAATGTTTGTTTTAGATCAGATGCAGAGGCGATTTTAGCTATCTCTAAAAGCTTTTTATGAGACAAATATGCAATTTGGCTTGGGAGCATTGATGATGAATTAAAATATAAATGTTTAATGCAATGTTAAAAGTAGTAAGAAATGAATTAATTTATACCTTTGAGGATTCATATTGTTCAAATGTGCCCATTGAATAATATTAAATTATCAATGGGAAGCAATCGTCTTGGGTGTTAACCTGGGTTTTGTGAAAAGTTTTCCAAAACGCAGGAAGGGATTTTGGTATATAATTTTATCAAGTTATTTTGAAACTGAAACAAACAAGAATGGTGGCCAATAAAACTATGGTGATATATCAAGGAATAGAAGTACTTAAATTCATTAAGGAACCCTAGCGAAGGAAGAGAAGAAAGAACTATGTCACAAAATCACCATCATCCTATTCTACTAAACAGAGGTAATTTGAGGATCAATTAGTTCTGTTTAGCCGAGTACCATCATCGCCGCCATCATCAGTTCTGCCTGGGCTGATAGCTCTTCACCATCAGATAGCTAAGAGATGGATCGAGGGCATCAGAAACTCTTCAGCCACATTTATGTCAATTTGGTGTTTCAGATTAGATTAAATTTAAAGGATATGATATATACAATGTTATTATGGCAAAGCCTTTTAGAAACTGTAAACCTTACCTTTTGCTTTCCTAGATTACTTGTTTATGAAGATGAAATTTGTGTTTTAAGAAAAAGAGAAAATAACTGGTAATTGAGTGGTGGAACACCATGTAAATAAGGTTATTCTCTAGAAAGTTTACAATTTTGCGCACCCTCTTGTTAAATTGATCATAATGTTTATACAGAACTACCAGCACTGTCACTCCTAATTGAGCACAGGATTAAAAAAGTATTCTGTGGGACACTATACATTCCCATAATTCACTTAATGGGATCACAGACTTTTCTGATCTTTATACAAGTGATCTTAGATTGGGACAGAAATATGAATTAATGTTAGGCTAGGGTATGTTTTGAAACACTGAATTTAAAAGAATGGGTGGCAATAACAGTAATATTGTGATTTCAGCTTTGATCCCTTTAGTTGTAGAGAACAGAAGGGGGAGTTAACATTAATCAAACAATTTCGGCACCATCTTCAGATTTTCACATTCCCTATGGAGCTAGGTTTAGACGAGGTCAAAGATTGGAGAAACGGATGCGTTAGAATAAGTCGCTTTATAACTTATTCTATGTTAGACTAATGGTTAAATGACAATTACTACTTACAGATGATTTTGAATCAGAGTAATCAGAGTAGGATAATTAGT
This sequence comes from Amphiduros pacificus, assembly GCA_949316495.1. Classification (NCBI taxonomy): domain Eukaryota; kingdom Metazoa; phylum Annelida; class Polychaeta; order Phyllodocida; family Hesionidae; genus Amphiduros; species Amphiduros pacificus. The sequence continues at coordinate 20,924,027 of OX439004.1, read as the reverse complement.
CACGTCCAGTTTGTACGTTCTGATTCATACTAACATTATTAAACCTAAAATGGTTGTCACTTGCCAAATTCAAAGTTTTAAAGATAATATGATAAAAAGCAGTTATTGGTTATTTGTTTATTATACATTTATAATTTTCTGGCTGCCCGAGTTAAAGATTTTGTGTTGACTTAGCTAGGGTAAAAGGAGTGTTAAATACTTTGATGAATAAGATTTAAATCGATGTGTTAATGGATTTATTTCTGAGATAAATGTAATAAAATGTGAAAAGAATAGTTTGAAAGATTGTTTCTTTTATAATTTTCCTTAATGGATCTTATTTATACAAATGTTTTTTTAAAAAACTGAATTGTGCATAAAATGTTTAATTTAGATTTATTAATCAAAATTGTGACTTAAAGATTTAAAGGTTAAAACTTTATTCTTAAATCTAGTTGATGTATTATGTCTTGTGAAATTATACTTAAAGACGTATATATGTATATAAATTGGGTTTGGAGAAATTGTTATAATTACTGACAAGGTTACTGACAAGGGTAATGAATTATGTGAATCTATAAGTAAATATTAAATCCTGGTCTGCCAGATAATAATTCTTCTGTTTTCTTCCTTTCCGTCTGATCCATGCTTGGAAGAATAAAGATTCTTCCATTTTTGGAGAAACTTTATGATTTGCTGGTTATGGTGCTGTCTAAAAATGCTCAATATGTCTAAACGAGTTTGAGCATTTTGTTATGGAAAAGTACATACAAACACGATTCCAACTTACAGTACTGATATATTCTCAAATGAGATATTTAAATTTAGGCATTCACACCCCCGACCTTACATTGCATGTTTTAAATAGCAATCCAAATCTATCAAAATTCAAAGACACTGAGAATACGTCATTGAAATTTGTAATTGACCATATTTGACTCGCTAGTGCCACAATATATCTGATGACAGCCATAAGTACAAGGTATTCACTCGTTATTTTATTGCAATGCACCAATGGATATGTCAAATGTGTACTGTGAAATGGGTATTAAATTTTCACAGAAACATAATTTGCATTAAATATTGCTTCCAAATGGCGAAGTCATGAGACACCTTGATATATCATTGCTAATGCAATGAAGAATTATTGAATATAATACATCCTCTAACTGTTTATTTCTCATAGCACCGGCAGACAAACTGTGGGAAACCTAATAAAGTTCATAGTGTCTTAAACTTTGTGAAAGAGAAGAAGATCTTTTCTCCGTGTAAGATAAAGCACTGTGTATGCCTTTATCCGCCTCATTAGGAATTCATAACATGATCAGATTTAAAAACTGTATTCCACCAGATGTTATTGGTTCCAAGTGGATTGTGAGGGTCAAGGAGTGAGGTGTTAATGGTTTGGCCTGAGTGGACTCCTCCCATACAGTGCCTTGATTGCCACTGAGAGTTCAATAAAGTGCAATCAGGCATGACTAGTTGATCACCAACAGGTCTTCTATCAAAGCCATGTTGCTATACACCATAACAAAACTTCAATATGATCTCCAGTCATGCCTTTTTGGTTTCCCTCTGATAATTCTCCCAAGATAATCCAGACATTTAAGATAGCACATTAGGGATCAGTTTATCCGGATTAAGATCAGATATCAAGGATTGGTTGTGGATTAAAGATATGCGGCGAAAATAGCACATCAAAAGCACATGTCCAGACCCTTACTGAGCTATCAATGGAAGGAAAATCCAAAAATAATGGTTTTTGAATGGATACTCGCCTTGGGCTGTGAAATTCACTTTCCCACACTTGGAAACATGGTATTATGTGTAAGTTCATGATCAAGCAATGTTTATAGGAACAGACCTATACTTCACAAGTCATTTTCGATAAACTAGTGACAAGGATATATATCTTCGTTGAAAGTCCTGGCATAAATGTGTTATCTGTGAGGTTTTTTTCGCTTAAATGAGACAATAACTTAATTTCGCTGCACAGAAAAAATGGATAAACTTTTGGGCTTCCTGAATTTGACCACGCTTGGAGGCCGGGGACAGAAGGACGATGATTTCTGCGACAGGCTCAACCACAGATATTCTACCTTTATACTGGTCATTTTCGCCATTGTGGTGACCACAAGACAATATGTAGGAGATCCCATAAACTGCTGGGCCCCGGCGCACTTCACCAGCAACTACATCGACTATACCAACAAGATATGCTGGGTCTCCAACACCTATTACATCCCCTTTAGCGTGATAAACATACCTGAGAACCGCGAACCTAAGCGAATGATCAACTATTATCAATGGGTAAGTCTCCACAGCCTTGCCATTTGCAGCAGCGATTCTTAATCTGTATTGTGAATTTTGTATTGTGAATCTTGTAGAATTTAATTACAATATAGTTTCATTCTAGCCTACTTTTTATAAAATCATTGCAAATAAAATGAAATCATTTGCGATAATGTGTGCTTTGCAGTTCTTTACTTTGGATTCCGATTTTATAACCTCTATAATATTTCATTTCGTTGCTTTGAAGCACAAATGCAATTATTTTATCTAATGTATGTGCATGCGTTGTCATTTTGGATCCCAATTTTAAAATTCTAATAGATATTTTATCATATGATCAACTATTATCAATGGGTAAGTCTCCACAGCCTTGCCATTTGCAGCAGCGATTCTTAATCTGTATTGTGAATTTTGTATTGTGAATCTTGTAGAATTTAATTACAATATAGTTTCATTCTAGCCTACTTTTTATAAAATCATTGCAAATAAAATGAAATCATTTGCGATAATGTGTGCTTTGCAGTTCTTTACTTTGGATTCCGATTTTATAACCTCTATAATATTTCATTTCGTTGCTTTGAAGCACAAATGCAATTATTTTATCTAATGTATGTGCATGCGTTGTCATTTTGGATCCCAATTTTAAAATTCTAATAGATATTTTATCATATTAATTGTCTACAAAAGGCATGCGGTTGATGTTGTTTTGTTTGTCTTTAAGGTTCCTATGATTCTGATGGTTCAGTCCCTGCTCTTCCACCTCCCGCATTCCATCTGGAAGACCCTGAACGGCCGTACTGGAGTGGACGTGCCGGGCATCGTAGATACCGGCATCATACTCCAGCACATCAACCTAAACCATGACAGGGAGAAAGTACTCAACTACCTGGCCAAGCAGATAGATACCTACCTCGTCTCCACCAGAGACTTGGAGAAGGGCTGCTGTAAAAGCATCAGGAACTTTCTGGCTCAGAACGTTTGTCTGTTTTGTGGTAGGAGATATGGGAACTATTTAATGACTCTGTATCTCCTGGTCAAGTTCCTTTATGTAGTCAATGCTATTTCACAATTGTTTCTACTGAATGGATTCCTGCGCACGGATTACCACGTATATGGGCTAGAGATTATGGCACAGTTACTTTCCACAGAGAGAGATTATCCTCTCTCTCAGAGATTCCCTAGAGTTACTCTATGTGACTTTCGGGTGCGACAACTCGCTAACACTCACCGCCACACCGTCCAATGCGTTCTACCCATTAACCTCTTCAATGAGAAGATCTTTATTTTCATTTGGTTCTGGTTAGTTCTAATGGCACTATTAAACATCATAAATCTGATAATATGGCTTGGGAGATCAGTATGTAGTCAGAACCAGAACTACTTTGTCAAGAGACACCTTCGCAATTTCTTGCATGGAGAACAGGACCGGGAAGACATTAAGAAGTTATACAAAGCTTTCATCCTCAACTACTTAAGACAAGACGGCATTTTAGTTCTCAGATTGATGGAGTTCAACTCTAATAGTTTGGTGACTGCTGAACTTGTTGCAACACTCTGGAGACATTTTACAATGCACAAGCCCAATCTAAGAAGGAGCCCAAGTCAAGAAACTCTATGTGAAGTATAGGAATATTCCTTAATCAAATCCAGGCCCAGCTACATATAAACAGCCTTGCATAGGTATTTATCGTTTAAACAGGACCTAATAGTAACAAACAGAATTTACTATTTACCATGTTTGACAGAGCCTCTTTGTTCATTCAAAATAAATGTGTTATGAACAATCCAAAGGGGCTAATGTACTAATACCTTTTTTCAAAAACATATTTAAAAAATATCTTTTGGGACAATTTTTAGAAAAAAAAGAATCATGGTATAATATAGCAAAGCAAGACGATCATCTGAGAATAATTCAATCAAGCAAACGATCACTTTAGAGACCCTTTACATAATAATCATATATATATATATATATATATATATATATATAAATTTCTTGAATCTTTGCAAGTGAATGTTGTTTTCAGCTTTATGGATTTGTTCTTATTGCTCCTGGCTGGTACAAAATATATATAGAATATTTAATGTCAGCAAAGTTTTCAGCAGTAGGGTAGGGGGTGAGGGAAATTTTCTGTCATTCTGTCAACTTTGATCTACTCCTCTAAAACTAGTTATCGGAGTTCTTAGCTATAAGTCGGTACGATTTTGTATTTTCAGGAGACCAATTCTCCCAATTGACTCAGAATTTTGTCCATTATTTATATTCCAATAGCGATCACTTAATTTTCAAGGAGCCTGCCATTATGATTAACATATCAAATATCAGACAATGGGAAGTGCGAACATGAACGTTGGGGCCGAATTGTGTGTATAACATGCATTTTGATGAGCCGAAATAATCGTCTGTTAGGATTATTTAAAAGATCATATTATGAAACATTTTGCAGGCATTTCCAGAAAATGTTCACAAACATTGCAAAAATGACATTATCAGAATAGCCATTGGCCTAGGTTTTCATTATCTTATTTTAACAATTTAGCACTGCCAACATATTTCCTCTGTTTCTAAGCCACTTTTGTTGACTTTATGTCTTCAGATATATTCAAAGATTATTAATATCAAATAGATAAGGGGAACCATGGAGATACAAATATGAGAGTGTTGATACAGGCGATGTCACATTTGCTCAAAGCTCACAATACCTATGTTTGTAAATGTTATGTATGCATGTGTATATATGCGTATCGCTCACGACGAGCAATGTTTCCAACATAATAAAGTCATATTATAATTACCTCTGGATAACACCGATCTGAATGTCTGGACGATTTTTTTTTATTTCAATATTGAGCTATATTCCTTCACGAATGTCCTTGAAATGTCCTTGATGGTAGGCCAATTGTACTACCCGCCAAATGATTGGGATTCCCGCCCTGTGAATCAGACAAGCACGTACTACTGTCATTCACTGAGAGAATTAACATATCACAGTGAAGCAATGCCATACCGGTATGAATCATAATGTAACATAATGTCACATAAAGTTTTTTTTTTAGGAATTATTTGAATAATTTGAATTATTTGAATCTTAGTTCAATAGCTTAACTCGATAACCTTTATATGCTGTTAGCCAAGTGCAATAAAATGGTTTTCATCCACTAGGGATCAGCTCTAATGTTTGATTTGTACTAATGAAATGGGGGACTTCTTTCCAATTGTATCATGAAAGTGGTAATTGCTTTATCTGTCACCTAGGACACGCAGTTCTCAGTATATAGATATGATTATAATGTCGCATCCACAACCATTTTTTTAAATTTCTTGTGCTTGTATATCGTAAGAGGAATCGTCGTTATATATATATATATATATATATATATATATATATATATATATATATATCATTTGCTTTGGTAGATTCATACACTTGAATAGTTCATTACACGGGAATGTCAAAATCCTAATTTTACAACAGAGCCAATCAATATGTGGATGCTATGATTCACAGGAAACAATGTTATTCCTCTTTATTACATTAAATTAAGCTATTATTTGTATTACACTAAATTTGATCGACAGGTGTCTAAAATATTCTTTTTACTACTCTAAAATTCACGATATCCAAAAATAATGAATTAAATGTTGCTCAATATGTATTGCTATTTTTAGTGTAAGTGAATGTTAGTTTTTCATGACCAATGTGTGTTTGTATATTCCTTTGTTAGATGATTGTTACACAGGCTATATGATTATGCTGTAATATGATCAGTCGATGGTGGCGGTGATTATCTGGCTCAAATACAGAATAAATATGACATTTCGCATTCAGTACATTTTACTCTTATATATTATTGATAATAAGGGTAGATTATTCATTAAAGCATTTCTTGCATTTAAAAAAAAATGAATCAACAACAGGTATGTAATTAAATTGTTTATCCCTGTGATAAGACTGGGCTTCTTATATTTAGCCAACTTAATAGTGTCTCATATGATCCAGGCTATAGGTGGGCCTTTGGTTCAACTCAATTCTTATATTTTGAATGTGGCTTTACAGTCGCGAACTTTTGTTCATATCTTTAAATACGTCTTAATTATATCCTCAAGGGCAAACTTCTCATTTGAAGTCTCAAAGTTTCATGTGTACTAAAAAAGTCATTATACAAACTTTAACTATGTGATTAACATAATTTTGACTATCAATATCGAAGTAAGCAAGCTTGTATAAATAATGCAATATACACCAGTCCAGTAAATGACTAGTCTTTTTTCCCTGAAGGCAAAATGCAGGATGTACGGCGAATTATCTAAATGTGCACAAAATTGAATTCCCTTTTCTTTATCTTTTGTCAGTGGTTCAACATTCCAATCATTTATATCGCTGTTGTAATACTGAAATGGATTAAAACTTTTCCAAAGTTTTGAAGGCAGAAAAAAAAATTCATATTGATTGATTAAAGAAGTGCATATTTATCTGCATATTTTAACATGTATTATGATAGTAGATTTGATGATTCAAAAAAATTTCTATTCATGGTTCATTTTCAAATATATTTTTAATTAGCATGTTAATTTTTCCAAGATGAACATCTTGTCAGTTAGGGTATCGTTTGGTTTTTAGGACATTATAGGAATTTTAGGAAATTATTGAATATTGTAACATTATTCATCAAATTAGATAAATATGTTTTCTTATAAATTCAGGTCATCCAAATAATACATGCAAGTACGAACTGTTGTAATGTTACCTCAATGATAGTAACACGGTATAGATCATTGCGTTAATCTTAGTTAAGATCATAATGATTCAAAGATCCAATCTCTAAATCGGAATTGCCCAATTTCACGTGCCATATCATAATGTACCCAGAAATGCTACTGAATGAGAATGAAATGGTTTTTTAGTAAATAATGTATATTTTCATATAATATTTATTCATTTGATATACATAACATTATATTTCACATATTCAAACATATCATTCAGACATTTCACATTCATTTTTACAATTCATTGATTTTTTACATGTTAGTTTCTGCAATAAAGTTTCAAATAAAGTTTCAAATAATCTGCATAATTTAAGACTTTTTTGGAATTCCAGTATTATCGTTTAGTGCAATAAAGGTTTTTTTTTCTTTGGAATTCTCTCATGATGTCAAACAGAGGCCTAACCTGCATTCTATTCAATGGACCTTCCTTATGTCAGGTGTCCTACGTCTTATATGAAGGTTCGTATTCTAGCATAGCATATCACATTCAAACATTCACATTTCATTGCCTGTGGACCTGCACATCCTGTTGTCCTGTGGGTTTGGCCAGACCTGTGTTGCACATGAGACGTTTTACTCTGTGGGGCCAGTTTGACAAGAATAAAGGTCCCCTTGGTCTGCATGCCAGGACTGATGATCTTAAGTATTAGCATTAGGACCCAGGTATCAAGGTCGATATTCATTCCAACATTCATAGAAGTGAGGAGCGTCACCATTGTCAAGATATTACTTCCTACCTTCTGTGACTGTCACACATTCCAAATTTATTTATTCATCTGAAGATTTGCTTTGTTTTGCACTACAGTATCAAACATCAACACTTTCTAACCTATTGCGCTGAGGATTTGGCCTACCTTGTCGGTATGCATCATAGAGTTCACCCACCAGTTCAGATACAACCAAATCATTTGCGTTTATTCCCACTATTCTCAACACAAGCACGCCATCTTGTCTTAGATAATTCGTCACAAATTTTGTTGAGATGATTCTGTCCTCTGTCTTCTCAAGTTTGTCCAGAGCCCGAAGATGGCGCTTGATGTAACGTACCTGATCCAATCTGAATGCGCATCTTGCCACCCAGGTTGAAAAACTCAAAATGGTCACAAAGGATACTAAGACGAGCCAAAACCACAGGAATATGTAGATCTTTTCATTAAAGAGATTGATAGGAAGCACACACTGTACTGTGTGCTTGTTTATATTGCCCAGTTCTCTTTTCAGGAAGTCACACATTGTCACGTGGGGAAATCTTTCACTCACTATTACATCATTTCCTCTTACTAATTTCTCCATTACCTCCAGACCATAGGCTGTATAATCTGTCCCAAGAAATGCATTTAATAAAAACAACTGTCCGAGAGAATTTATTATATATAGAAGTTTTATGGCTAAATATAAGAAAGCAATGTAATTTCCATATCTCCTGCCACATATTAAACAACAGTTTCTGGACACAAAATGTTTGCAGTTGACCCAGCATCCTTGGCGATATTCTCGTGTCGATCCAAGATATCTGTCAAGGTGTTTCACTATGTATTTGATTGATGTTTGTCTTGTTTCTACATAGCTGGTGTGCTGTAAAGCCACCGCCGCCTCTACTATGTCATTGACGTTGATTCCAGCTCTTGTGTTCATCATTCGCCACACCATACATGGCATATAAAACATGAGAGCCTGCAACAGCAGAAGCAGGGGTACCCACTGATAATAAGCAATGGTTTGTTTAGGGTCATCTTCTTCAGGGATATGTCTGGTGTTGAAGGGCAGGTAGTAGGTGTTGGACACCCAGCACACCTTGTTGGTGTAGTCCTCGTGGTTGTCTGTGAAGTGGGCTGGACACCAGCAGTTGATGGGCTCACCCACGTACTGCTTTGTGCTCACTACCACAGCAAAGGCCACCAGGATAAAGGTAGTGTAGCGGTGACTCAGACGGTCCACAAAGTCATCATCAGCTCTGGCCTTTGTCACTCCTATCTGAGCTATAGATCCAAGAAGCGTTTCCATGATATCATAAGCTGGCAAGTAATCCCGTTATTAAGAGGACAGCATAATTTACTTGATATCCCTATTTAATTTTGTCAATGGAATTGTTTTTAAACTCCTTAATTCCGTGATTCATGTTCTTACATTCCCCGTGTACATGTAATAATATTGAACTATGATTTCCTCCTTGTCAAGTAAAAGATCCGATAATGAACACTAAGTCCATTTGGTGGGAGAAACATATCACTTGAGATTTCCTCAGACCAAGTGAAATTATGACAGTTTGGTAGATATAATATGTGATTGCTAACGATCCTGACCAGGTGTGCAATCTTAATTTACAAAGCTTCTGACCACTTGATTCGTCACTTATAATTATGAGGTGCTAGTGAGTTTAATATGAACTCTATCAGAATGTAGAATCTAATAATCCTGTGACCCAAAAGTATTAGCGATCAAAATGTAGAATGTAATCCAGAATTAAGATCTGTCATAGATATGTATAAGATTGGTCAGCCATTAAAGCATTACGGGGTCGAGTATTGTCCGTTGCCACCATTTTAACTGCATTAGTGGTACTATAACGTAACACCTTGAAGTAGGTCACTTCCAGATTTTGTAACAGCCATATTTATCTACAAAACATGTTCTCCTTTTCTGACAAGAAAGACATTTTCAGACCAATATTTAACAGAGCATTAGGATATCATGTTTTATTTACATGTCTCACTGACATTGCCGTATACAAGCAAAGGTTCTGTGTTAGATACAACAATAAATATTATAAACTTATCAGTATTTGCTTATAAAGTGAAGCCTACAATAAATTGACTCAGTCCTGTTGTGCACCACTTCTGTTTGCTCTACTTTGAGAATATCTGTTTTGAAGCTATTAAATTAAAGAATGTATTGAAATAGGTATTACACAATGTGAGCATTGGTTTCACAGTGGGCGCACAGGAAGATAAGTGGTTCTCACAAAGGGAATAATATACAAGGCGGTAAACATTCATAGACTATTGATGTCATGTCCTGACTTGCATTTCACACACCAACGCTATTCCTCCTGTGAGATAGTTTAGTTAGGTAAGGTCTGCTTGACTTATAGGATTCAAACAATTCACCTATTAACTCTGTTGCAACTAAATCGTTTGCATTAATTCCTATTAGTCTTAACACCAGGACACCATCCTGTCGCAGGTAATCTGAAACAAATCTGGATGCCAACTTCTTGTCCTCGGTGTTGTCCAATTTGTCTACTGCCTGAAGGTGTCGCTTTATGTAACGGACTTGGTCCAATCGGAATGCACATCTAGCGAGCCACGTTCCCACGCTCATAATGCTAGCGAATGAGACAAAGATTAACCAAAACCACAAAAATATAAAGACTTTTTCATTGAAAAGATTAATGGGTAGAACACACTGAACCGTGTGCCTGTGGATGTTACCAAGTTGCCGGATCTGGAAATCACACATGGTGACGTGAGGAAACCTATCACTGTGAGTCCAGTCCTCATTGTGAACCAGTTTGCTGACAATCTCAAAGCCATACACATGGTAGTCTGTGCCCAAAAAGGCGTTCATTAGGAACAGCTGGCCCACCACATTCGCCAAGTATGCTACTTTGATTCCAAGATATAAAAATGTCAGGTAGTTCCCATATCTTCTGCCACATATCAAGCAACAGTTTCTGGACACAAAATGTTTGCAGTTGACCCAGCATCCTCTGCGGTATTCGCGGGTGGAGCTGAGGTAGCGGTCGAGGTGTTTGGTCATGTATCTCAGCGTGGTGTCTCGGGTCTCCATGTAGGCGGTGTGCTGCAGGCTGATGGCTGCCTCCACCACATTGTTCACGTCTATGCCAGCTTTATTGTTGAGGAACCTCCACGCCATACAGGGCAGATAGAAGGACAGGGCCTGGGTCAGCAAGATCAGCGGCACCCACTGGTAGTAACCTGTCAACATACACAAAGAATAAGTTAAAAAGAACCATGTCTACAGCCCAAGGTTCTCATCAATGCACAGAAGTATTTACTGGTAGTAACCTGTCAACATACACAAAGAATAAGTTAAAAAGAACCATGTCTACAGCCCAAGGTTCTCATCAATGCACAGAAGTATTTACTGGTAGTCACCTGTCAACATACACAAAGAATAAGTGTAAACAAAATGTTGAATTGTTTAAAGCGCAGGGTTATCATCAATGCACAGCAGTATTTGCAATAATTGTAATAAAATGTAGGCACAGTATCTATCTCAAATCATGTGAGAGCAATTTTAGTTTTCCCATTAAAAGGGCCCATTATGATGAGACATATGTAAGTTCTGGCTTATATTTAATGTTCTTGTAATACTTTTCTTAAAATAATCAACTGGTCTTCTCCGAAAAATTGCATAAATTTAGTAATTAAATAAGAATAAGAAAGGAAAACCACAGCGTAAAAGTTCCCCTCTGAGTTAAAACAACAAACAATTCATTGAATCATAGATCAGTAACATATTTTCCTAACTAAAAGTAACGTATTGTGATGCAGAAGTATGTTTTTATATTCAGTCATTAATGCAAGGATCATGTTAATAACTTATGAATGCCTAAGGGCCATACCTCTGGACTATACATTTCATTAGGTGCAAAAATGGCCCAAAGCGCCAAATTAGGTAATAAGGTGAGGATTATGTGAATTACATTACAAAAACGAATCGCACACAATACATAGGTTTCCATGGTGAGATTATAGTGGCTCTATCTTTATTAACAAATATATTCCTCAGAGATCCTTAGTGGTAGGTTTCAACCCTGGTCTTTGTTACAGAAATAAGAGTGAAATAATCCAATGACAAGGTTCATGTTGAAATAGTGTTTCAAGGATTCTTTGATATGCTATACATCATCTTTTTTTCTTTTTTTTCTTTTTTTCTTTTTTTTTCTTTTTTTGTTGTTGTCTTTTCTGGTGATTGATACGTTGTCTGACGTCAGCAATGGCGGAATAAAAGAAAAGTTTCCAGATGTATGACATCTTTGACTCAATTTATTTGATGCTTATTCCCCACTCATAAATGACATTTTACATTTTACCATTTTAATATGGCAAAATCATCAAGTTAAGAAGAACATTTCTCTCTTTCTTATCATTTAACTACCATACTTCTTCGTTTTAAGACAATCGGTCGTCTTTGTTACAGCTTAAGTTCCCTTATTAGTTATCCTATTCAGAAAATGATTATTCAATTCAAAAATTGATTTTAAATTTCGAAAACCAAAATAGAAACAGACAATCTGTGATATAATATCAACCAAATATCATGCCCAGGGTGTTTGATATTAGGTGACTGTACCTTTTCAGTTAGTATGTCTCTCTCTTACAGTTGTGTAAATCAATGTTGTTTTCTCATGAAACAGACAAAGATTTTTTTAAACAGTCTTTTAAACAACTCAAATATAACTACTAGCGCCAAAAAGTTAATTGATAATAAGTAGTTAAGAGATAAATAATGGCTTTATTTCAACGCTTTCAAAATACTTTGGCAATAATGTTCAATATCTGTATCCAGGTATGTGTGTATTTAAGGTCAATCAAGATATTCGATATTTCTGTCATTTGAAATGTAAGTGCTGCCACAGAGTGTGGAAGCACCATAGGATCTGCCACCTGTACTTTCAGCTTGTGGGTCGGTAATCAGAAAATGATGAGGGTGAAATATGGGCCAAACCAATGTATCACTATTGAAACAAGTCAGTAGGATCGTTTAAGAGAAACTTGTCACGATATGAGCCATTCATCATGTTAGCAAACATAAAATCTGAAATAAATGAGAACCATCAATCGGTCTTGTCAATTGGTATTTTGGGCGTTATCCGTCTAAACCATGGTCAATGTTTTGAGATATACCGTTATCATATGGCGCAAATACAAAGAAATATTAAGTTTTAGTTCATTGTGAAGATGAATACAGTATTCTGTCAATATCTGTAGTCAAAAGGTAATCTAACTGATTAGTTCACAGCTTACCAAATGGGAATGGCATGAATTTAAACGTTTCTTGGTCTTTTATAAAGTCTAAACTTTTTTGGTTGGTCAAAGGGAAATGACCACGTTTTTCATGAATATACAATCATGGAGTGAAAATGTAATAAAATATTTGAATAATTCTTTATTGTAGACATGTTGAATATACAATATATTGTGAAAAAGAAATCACTAAATAAGCTTTGGAATTCTCAGGAAGTACATCAATATATACTTTAATTTTCCTGTAGGTTTGTTGTCAGGAACCGTAGAATTGGTTCTGTGGCGTGTGGATATGTGAAAATCATGAGACCAGAAAGAGTCACAACTCCCTTAATTCCACGGGCCAATCTGGTCAATTACTAAATATTACATCAGAGCAGAATTGTTTCTTAATCTTTTTTTTAATAAATCTATATATTGTAAGGCCGAACTAGTCAACGCTTTTAAATAGTGAAAAACTGTTTGATCATCGAAACATATATTTTTGATAAATTTATAAAGACACGATAGAATTATGTGATATGTATTTAAATTGGTTTAGCGGTAATGATTTTAACTAATTTTACTCTTTTTACTCTCGATGCATGGGAATAACTTATTCCTCAAAGATCGAGATTGTATCTTTCGCTGCGTATCTCAATATTAAAGCATCCGACGTGTTAAGCGTCATCTGTTTGTGCTAACTTTGGCGCTAATTTTGGCATGTTCATTCCTGAATATGATTTTGATAGTTTCATTGTAAACAAAAAATCTAATAGTCTTCAATACAAGTTTGTAAATACGAAAATTTTCTAAACCACAGCATTTAACTCTTTTGCAAATAAATCTTACTTGTTTATGGTAGAATTATAAATAAATACCAATTAAGTTCATTCTCTATCTATTTGAAAGCAACCTAACATATATGTGTATGTCATTTTTGGGCAGTACGTAATATATCAATCAGAGTATGCATCAAATGATAATATATTGGAGATGCTAATGAAGTGTGACCATTGCAGTTTTTCCTTGCAATACATAAATGTTGATACCCTACATAATTATTATGCCGCAAAAGCTCGGTCCCCATACGTTTTCATATTCGTCTTTGGTACTATATATTCATTATTATCTGCAGACCTGAGGGATCTTGTCCCATTCGTTTGTATCACCTGGTGGTCAAAATGGTGGTCATAAGAGTACAGTCAGTACTTAGCACTTGGCCATGGTCAGTGTGTTTTGGTTGATTTTAGTGAGATAGCTTGCTCGTATCACAGTTTTGTGGCCGCATATCATTAAAGCACACCCCAAACCTCTGTAAAATTGCCTGTGACCTCGGTGATTCGGTGAATGCTTAAATGCTGTCACAGCTTGGCTACAGCTATCTCATATGATTTTTCCCTTAATACAACACATGCGCATGCTTTTGTCAGCCACCCCTATTCAACTTTTCAGTCCCCCATGAATGTTCCTTCTCCAGTGTTTCACCTCAAAAGTCAGGTATTCTCGCTTATGGAAAACATAACATAACAATAGTAGCATGGCATAGCACAAACGTTCATGTCTTGCAGCATTGAGCCTGTAATCATTGGCTATGTGCCATTTCAAAATCAATTTTCTTTCCTTATGTATATCTTGAATCTATTAAATCTAAAATTAATATTTTACTGAAATCATGAAAATTTGTTTTATGGTACTATAAGTGTCGGTGAGTCTGATTTGAAGCATTACACAAGCAAGTGAAGCACCTTATGAGAAAAGTGTCAAATTTGTCAAATTCGGCAATTTGTTTTTGTTTTACATCACGGGCCTCAGTTCATATGGGAAATTGTATCATGACTTCAATCTCGGCATGGCGTAGGATCGAACCCACGACCTTTGGATTACCACAGAGGAACTGGTGCTAATATGTTGGCGCACTAACTAACAGGAATAAAGGAATGTAACATTGATCTAACATGTCTGATATGGATGCTGGATGGAGCAATTAGTTTACTTGGTATCATTCACCTTTGGTAATATTTTATTAACATTGTTGAACCATATGATACGAATAACATTTGTTTATCTATTGCTTGCATCTTATTACGATAAGGTTAAACGAGTTGCCTGATCATTGACTATCTTCAATGAAGCAAGAAATTCACCATCGGATTACAACAATGTATATGATTTGACCACCATCATATCACAGGAAAGGTTTAGAATGGACTTTGCAGAATGTTTAATCATGCGATTTTAATCATGTCTCCACAATATTCATGGTGAATTGAAAAATCAAAACCCTTCAATATATATCATAAAATAGCATTGTCAGTGGTGCAGATTTAATGAGTCATGTCTGATTTTACATATGATATTTCTGCTAATACAATTACTCAGATTTACATGAATCAAAATGATCAAATACAATTTGATATATGGGAAAGCACAAGCCAATGATTTTGCACACAACTAAAGCAAATATCACATAGATTTGTGGAAACCAAGGCCACCATGTATTGCTTAACCCCACCCCATCCCCATCAATCACACCATCTTGGTAAACAGACCTGGAAGGGTGTTATTGTAAAACATATATGCTGAAATGGGAAGATCTTGTAGTACCTGGATTAAAATCAAACTAGAGATATAAAGAATAAATATCAGTATAGACATTTGTGGTTAATATCAATATTTTTGCAGAATGCAATGGTCCGACTTACATAACTCTAAGAATGTATACTATTTTAGTTGTTCAGGATACACAGGGGATTTAACTTAAAGGTATTCTCTGGGTCATTGATATGAGGTGATATTTGGATAAGAATATTTTTTTAATGTTTTATTAAACGCAATTATTGTCCTGCGTTGAAATCCATTTTGCGTTGTGTCTATGATTACATTAATCGAGTATAAAAGGTCAGGTAAACATTTGTCAGAGGATAAAATACATGGTATGCTTAATTAGTTTTAAGAGGTTTTTAAAAAAAATTAGATTGAGGGGATTTCATTGGTAATCTTGAAAAATTCCGTGCGAGTGAAAGAGGAACATTATTGGCAAAGGTAAAGCCCCAGAAATGCAAATAGAATCAAATTATGTTGACTTGGGATTACACTGGCACTCGTGTACCTTTAAGGTAAGGCCAAGGTGGGTGGAAGGAGCACTTGGAATCAGTTGGAAATCGTCAAGATGGTTTATACTCGTTGTTTTTATAGTACACAACAGTACCATGAACTTTATCTGGAAAAGGGAAAGGATTCACCTATTTGTGCCTTGGGTTCCTCGTCGTCCGGGATCCGCTTGGTGTTGAAGGGCAGGTAGTAGGTGTTGGACACCCAGCACACCTTGTTGGTGTAGTCCTCGTGGTTGTCTGTGAAGTGGGCTGGACACCAGCAGTTGATGGGCTCACCCACGTACTGCTTTGTGCTCACAGTGATGGCAAATATCACGAGGATGAAAGTGGTGTAACGATGGTTCAGCCGATCCAGAAAGTCATCGTCTGACCTCACTTTGCTTGTACCAATCTGAGCAACACTGGCCAGAATATTCTCCATTCCTCTCAATAGATATGTTCTTTAGATAAATTTATTTAGTTTATCACTGTTTGATATCAGCAAAAGTATGTACATGTAAAATTAAAAATACATCCTCCATTTTCTGTGTAGCGATGATTCACACTGTATGGGAATTCCACTATGAAAGCAATTCTTATGTGTTCCACTGGATATATCATACATTTAAGTACATATTTACTTTTCTACTTCAATTGAATGCTACAATGGTATGGTTATATTAGAAATCAGTTATGAAAACGTTCTGCATTATCATTTTCCTTCACTGTTAGTTTATACTTGATCCGGTTTACTCAATGCTGAATACACTTTTTCTGTTCCTTGGTCTAAGCCCCACTTAATGCAATCATGTCCAACTTAGCTCATAACCATATCTAAAATGTTATCAAATTTGGCCTCTCTCAGTGGACAATCAAGTGGAATGTGCCAATGATTTCACGCTGTATTGGAAAATGTTTACCCTGACCAACAAGTCAAGCCAGCCTTGTAAGGTGAAATAAATGTCCCATATCTTAAGTGGTAAATCGGTGATCATAGACAAATACAATGCTAAATGCAGCTTGCTTCTCCTTGGATGGCTTCATTTAACTTATTTGTTTAACTCCAAAGCGGAAATACTTCCCATGTGTACCTTTTAACAAAGCTGAACTCGCAGTATGTGATATTAGATATTTTGATTCCTAGACAGGTCTTAAATGATATCCAAGAGACTTCAAAATGATCACAACCAATTTCTGAAAGTCCCTTTGGTAGAGAAAGGAATCGATAATTAACTTTTGTATATTTGTGAATCCATTGCTTTTCGACTGTTAAATATTCCAATCAGCGTTCATAAGTTGAATGCCATCTCATGCATCAAGTAGAGTTTACTTTTTTCATTTGGCAAATAGACTGTCTTTGTTGGGTAATTGAGACCATATTAATGGAACGTATGTATATCTAAGAAATAAATCTTTTTCAAAAGTAGGGAGTTAAGAACCGCTTGTTCAAAATATAAAGTCATTCACAAATAGTTGAAATGTGACTTATCTTTTTATGTTAAAAGTGTTTCATTTTGGTTACACCCTGTATATACTGCTTCTATTAGGTATTGGATATAGAGTGTTTGACACTTGGACAAGTATTTGGATTATGTTCTGAATTGATTAGTGTATTTTAGTCACACTTTTAGGGATTTAATCGTTAATTGGGCTGGCAAATGTATACAGATACTCTAATTAGTCAGAATTATCACAGTAAGAAATGTGGGATCCCCTGCCGGTCATAAGTAACCTCCAATCACAATAATTTAACTCAGTCATGTGTAATATTCTATTCAGAACAAGTAATTGCTACGATTCCACTTAACATTAATCTGTTACATACCATGATTGTATGGGAAACGTCTTATATGAATTATGTGTGAAGGACTTCGAATGCTACTTGGTATTTCTGTAAGTCAATGACCTTTTCTTAAAGGGTATGGTGAAGAGTTTCATTGGCGAACATGTACAAATAACATTTAGATATTGCACTAGATATAGTATTTTGAGACATGGTTTCTCCAGATTGTTTTAGAAAATATCCAAGGGAGCCAGTTACAACATAGTGATAGCTTTTTGATAGCTTTTTCAGATTTGATGCTACCGAAAATGACAAAATCGACTCCATTATATTGTGATAAAGTAACGTAACATACTTTAGTTGGGGACAAATCTGTTGCAAAGTTGATTAATCATCCAATAAAAACTATCATTGAAACTATGCTTTGAAATAAATATCATAGAATCTTTTTGTCTTTAAATCATTTAAACGTTTTCGGATTTTTGAAAAAAAAAATCGATTCAGCTCAAGCGGAGACGATATAATAACTAACCAAAATATGTTGGTGAACACCCAAAGGAAATATTCATTGGTAAAATATAACAATGGACTGAAATAGATTTGAGCTCCTCAGATACTTGTCTGGAAATGGAGGAACAGCGGTCAGGAGTAAAATATAGTTGAAATTTATGTACATTGACTTATTTAGAATAGAATTTATGTCCAAATGTCCATTTATGTCCAACTGTCTAAGGAGCGATGAAAGACCAAGACTTTTTATTCATATGTTCTTAGGAACCCTTCTGTCTGCCACACCTTTATACATGGTGGAAGACACCTTCATATTCCTCATTACTCTATACAGACAGTAACATTTCAAATGCATTTCCACTCAAATCGTCACCGGCAGTTCCCCAACTACCTCAAAGAGGATCGTGTATCTAGATAAGGTGGGGTCAATATTTCTAACATTTAGAATGTACATTTGCATCTTTCATCTTTAAAACAGGGTTTAGTCCGATAATCTCTCATTTGCCTTAAAGCATTGGTAAAACCTGGAAAGTTGCAGGCAATTTTACAGTGGTTTATAGTATCTAAAAACAATATATGATCTTAATATTGACATACATACAGGCTATCTGTCTGAAATCCACAAAATAACATCTGCTCTGAGAATTATGATTTCTTGTGACCACCGGGTACTGCCAGTACTAAACCGGAAATGTGTTGTGTGACCTTGACCTTTGAACTGTCAGAGGGCTCCGTAAGTCACAGGAGGGGTTGTTTACCAAGTGTTACAAATTATTATAAGAAAATAAAGATGTCAAGACCAGAGGGGGTTAGCTCAAGTAGTGAGTCCAGTGAAGATGAAGGTGGTAGAATTATTAAAAACGGATGAATATTTTTGAAGTTATGAGTCCAAACATCCGAGAAGATTTTGCCGAAATTGACAATTCTGTGTTCATATTGTACATGGACAAAATCGGAACAACACATTTTCGGCCATTTTTTAAAAATATTTAAACATGATATCGAACGTTGACACTTCACATGCTAATAGAATGAAGTCTTGGCTTTCTTTTGGTGGTAGAATTATTAAAAACAGATGAATATTTTTTGAAGTTATGAGTCCAAACGTCCGAGAAGATTTTGCCGAAATTGACAATTCTGTGTTCATATTGTACATTGACAAAATCGGAACAACACATTTTCGGCCATTTTTTTTAAATATTTAAGCATAATATCGAACGGTGACACTTCACATACCAATAGAGTAAATTCTTGGCTTTCTTTCGGTGGTAGAAATATTAAAAACGGATGAATATCTTTGAAGTTATGAGTCCAAACGTCCGAGAAGATGTTGCCGAAATGTGCATTTCTCTCAAATAGAACCCATTATGAAGATTTCATCTTTGTTTTCTATACAAAATCATTATTTTTTATATTATATATGTTTGCAAAAAAAAAGTTTAAAAAAATCAATTCTATACAGCTCAGCCTTTAAGGGGGAATTCATGCAGCCTTTGATGTCTGTCTGCCCATTCAGTGGTGTCAAAAACCCCAAATTTCATCAAAGAGGGTCAAATCATAAATTTCACTGATACCAATTATCAGCATTAACAGTTTTGCCATTCAAATCCTTGTGATTTAAGG
Source organism: Amphiduros pacificus (assembly GCA_949316495.1). Taxonomy (NCBI): domain Eukaryota; kingdom Metazoa; phylum Annelida; class Polychaeta; order Phyllodocida; family Hesionidae; genus Amphiduros; species Amphiduros pacificus. The sequence goes on along the minus strand of OX439004.1, from coordinate 20,904,002 downwards.
CCAAACCAGTGATCAAAGGGTTTAATGTCACTTTTCCAAACCTTGGAATGTCTTCCCTTTTTGACAGAAAGGTTTTCACATGCATAAGATATCTTGAAATAAATAGTATACTTTTCCCACAAATGATTTTATATCTTTCACAACCATAAGATATTTGTCACAACCATAAAATATTTGTCACAACCATGATAGTTATTTCATTGATTCAAATAATTTTAAAATAATCTTTTGTTGTTCTGAAGTATACTCCTGGCAATAAATTTGTACAAAACATCTCCACCCTGTTTCCCAAGCTGGACAGGTGCCCAACTGGTAACTCATTAGGTGTTTACACGAGTACACAGACCAGCTAAACAAAGCTTGTTGACAGAGTGTTCAATTGCTGTTGTAGGTTTCAGCAGACAACTGATCAACTTTCAAATGCCACAGAAAGTTGTTAACAGGGAATGTTTTGGGTAATACTACATAAAAGTACTGTTTAGGGTATAAACATTCATGTTATGTAAAGAAAATGTGTCTGAAAGTCAGGTTTCACCAATGCTTTAAGTAATCGCCCGAGTGGCCACTGAATGGCACAGACGTCTGTAGGATATCCTAAAGACGTCTTGATCATTGACAGACATCTGTAGGATATCCTAAAGACGTCTATGTGATATCTTAGGGAGCCCGTTGGATCATCTCGCGATGGCCTGTGAACACATGAAATATAAAAAGTCCTATTTTCACCGCATGATGCCACCGGTAGCCCTAAGATAATCTGCTGATGTGCCTGCGGGACACTGCCAGGACCCTGCCGTGTACTTTAAGATGATATTTGCTGACAATACATCGGGGAAATGCCGGCAACTTTTATGTTGCAGCTAAAAGTTCCCGATGGCCAATCTGACGTCTAATGCCTCAGTCACATTTGCACAGGGGAGTTTATCAGAAGCAATCTGAGAGATGCCGTAGCTGTGGTCACATTATACAGGGGTGCCGCACGGCACGTGCAAGATGAGATGTCAATGACGTCTGCAGGATATCCTAAAGACGTCTGTCTCATTGACAGACGTCTGTGAGATATCCTAAAGACGTCTGTCTCATTCGACAGACGTCTGGAGGACATCCTTAAGACGTCTATATTATATCGTAGGGAGCCCGTTGGATCATCTGACGATGGCCTGTGAACAAATGAGATAAGAAAAATCCTATTTTCACCGCACGATGCTACCCGCAGCCGTAAGATAATCTGCCGATGTGCCTGGGGGACACTGTTGGGGCCCTGCCGTGTACTTTAAGATGACATTTGCTGATAAGACATCGGGGAAATGCCGATGATCTCCCGGTACCCGCACAGCAATCTGAACTGCCTGCCGATTTTGTCAAAAATACCCATTGGCCGGGCATCTTTACTGAAATCGGCGCAAATATGACTGAGGCATTAAAGATGTCCATTGTGGCCGATGATCTCCTGGTGCCCACACAGCAATCTGAACTGCCGGCCGATTTTGTAAAGAGTACCCATCGGCCGGGCATCTTAACTGAAATCGGCGCAAATGTGACTGAGGTATAAGACAGCCATTTGAGGGTCAATACTTATTCAGAAAGTATAAAAATTTATTCAGATTGTGTGAGTGTGTGCGCACTCAAGTTGACTCAAAAATACAGGAATATGTCACTTATTAGTTCATGACAGATATTTCAGGACAGATTCGAAACAGATATTTCAGGAGTTGACAGGAAAGACTTCCAAAACTGTGCATTCGATCAAAACAAATCATCATTGGATTTTTTGCATGAATTAACAATAAGATAAATTTGTTTGTTTGTTTGTTTGGGGTTTTACATCACTTTCAACATTATTTCAGTCATTTCATGATGAGACCTACTTGTAGCAGTTATAGTGCTGCCTCACTGAATTGACATGACAACTCACCCGGTCACAGATTTACAAGGACAACGGGTTAACCCTTTAGGCACGGGCCTCAGCTCATATGGGAAATTGTATCATGAGCTCAATCTCGGCATGGCCGGGAATCGAACCCACGACCTTTGGATCACCACAGAGGAACTGGTGCTAATAAGCTGGCGCTCTAACCAGCTGCGCCACGACCAATAAGATAAGATTTTCTCTGCATTGTTGCCGAACAGAGGTCAGGGCTTTCCTAATCATTAACAAAATGAAAACTAATGATGGGACAGATATGGTACTACTAACCATACCATTGGCTCAGATAAGGTTGGTAGTACCCACATCTCGCCAAGTGACACTATGGTTGACCTTGGTATTATTATATGACTCTAGATTAGACATGACAACTCAAATAAGTGTGAAAAAATGCCACTACCATATTAGAGATCTAGCAGCCATAAGACAGTGTTTATACGAGGAAACTACTGAAACATCAACCCATGCCTTTGTCACATCTACCGGATTGATTTCATTCCTGCATGATCACCATGTTCCCAAAAAATGTTTGTGTATTACATCTGAACAAATAATGTCGGACATTATTCCTCTACACACCATCCACAGGATACCTTCGATACGATCGTTTTGAAAAATATCATCTTTCATGTCATTGAATTTCAATATATGATTATTTGGGATTCTTTAGGATATCCTACAAACGTCTGTCAATTACTTTCATGTCATTGAATTTCAAAATATAATTACAAAGTGTGATAATTCAAGCAATGGAAAGTAAGTGTTGCCATAATAGATTCTTCCATGGCCACAGATAAAGGTTATATGTACGAGTGGAGAGAGTTATTATACGATTCGCAAGGTCACAAGTGAACACTACTAAAAGGTCACTTTACACATCCTCCAACAGCTTGTACACGTGGTGAATATTTATAATATTTTTTGTGTTCCATTTTGTCATTTATTATTTGTCCTGGGGACAAAATATGCACGCAACTCAATTTCATCAAAAGCCTGGTTTATGTTGATTTCACTATCAACTTATTAAATATCTACTTTAACGACTATGTAATTTACCTGAATATAATTGTGTGAATAATAACAATAAAGTGTTAGTCAAGAAGTGACAGAGGTCAATAAATAATGGCTTCCGACACGCATTAAACAGATTGGATAAAAAATGTAATTGGGTTACAATTCTCTCCAAAATGTCCTCAATTATATATTGGATTACGACCATTTGCCGACCAGCCTAATTCGGTATCGTCAAATTCCATCCATTTGTGAATATATGTTATATATATAATATATATGAGTAGACGCACATTATGGACGGTTTATATATGTCATATGCTCCTTTACTTTGGACTACTCTGGGAATAATGGACACAAATATACGTCAATACAGTCCATGCGGGATATGATCACACTCTGGATATGAAATGATGGATTAAATGTAGATTTACGTTCTCAATAACACAAAGGAAAATATATCATTTAACAAATACATATTAATAGACTAAGTATCAGCTTTGGTATCATATGGATTGACAATAATTACACGATGCTCTTGAACATTTGTTGAAGATAACTGATGTGAGAATGATGACCTCAAGGAAAGCTTTGATGCTCGCATTTGGAATGATATGCTTTTATGGTTTAAGTTGTTTATGGAAAAATGTCTTAATGAGACATATATTTGTGAGAAAGTCTGATATACGCTGTTCCGGTTCAAGAACATTGGCTGCTCTGCAGAAATGCATAGACGGCATGGAATACGTTCTGGCTCCAATCATACAAGAATTAAATGAAAAGAGGGACGAGGCATTTGATATACAGGAAAGTACTGCACATTCTCAGTTAGACATATGGCATATGCAGAATGTCAAGTATACCTCTTTATCTCATGGTAAACCAGGATATTTCGATCATGTGAAAAAACATAAAATACATATGACAAAGATTTTTATAGAATATGATATATTGAAGCATTTAGTTCAAGATGTGTATTATAATTTGACGTTTGACCAACCAGCTTTATTAGGTAGCAGATATAACCGTTTATTAACACTTGGATTAAATACTAGAAATGCGTCGATAAGGTCACCAAAATTACGTAGAAAACTGAACATCCAGTGGCTGACAACTTTAATGAAATCTGACCTCGAAAGCTCATTGACGCAAGTATTTGTAGGATTTATTCACATCCTCCCAGGGGGCACTGTTTTACCGGAAGGGGAAGTAGTATATAAGAGTGTGATAATCGACCCTGGAGGGTGCAAAAATGACAAGGCTCCCTACTTTCCGAGACCTAACAATGATAAGGTGCAGTCACTGCTTGAAGTGTTCACTATTTCACAGTTTTGGGGTGAAGGATATTTCCATATGTCTATTGAAAGCCTTCCAAGACTAGCTCCATATTTAACATTTCTTCATCAGCACAGACACATCAAAGTTCATGTTCGGGAAATAAATGGTCCAACGGAGAGCATGCTTGAAAGACTGGGGATATCTGCAGACAGATTGGTGGAAGGTTTCATTAAGGCCAAGCTTGTCTACATGCCCTCTGGCACAAAGTGTGGTTATGCAGACATGTTCAATGTTCAACTATTGTCTTACTACTTGAGGAAATCTCTCAATGAGACAAATTACAATGACCCAAAAAAGTCAATTCTATTGGTACAAAGATCACATAAAAGATACTTTACCAATCACAACGACATTCTCCAAAGTCTTCAATTCCATGGGGCAAAATATGATGTCCGCGTTAATATATTCTCAGATGCTCACCCTATGATATATACAAGAACAGCAAACTTGTTCAAGAATGCCTCTGTCATCATTGCCCCCCATGGGGCGGGATTGGCTAATATGTTGTTCAGCTCTCCTGGTTGTTTTGTGGTTGAGGCTGTCTGTACCCGGGAACAGAATAAGGTCAACACCTGCTATAGCAGACTTGCATTTCTATTAGGACACAGA